>VZTM01035042.1:367937-508271 GCA_013400555.1 Jacana jacana | reverse complement strand
AGATACAAGCAAAATCTCTGTACTCTGCTCAGCATTGAGTGCATGCTGTAGCCAGCCCTGATATTTCAGGGAGAAGTAGGGGGGGGAAAAGGAGAATGTATCTCACTGTATGCTGAAGAGCTCTTTACCTTCTGGTCCCTATAAGCCCCTGGTTGGAGTAATGATGTTTACTGGCTAATAGCGTGTTATTTAGGGGCACAAACAGGAGATCATCACAGGATTTACCATTAAAAATCTGCCAGTACTTCTGCTACCATTGAATCATTGCTCTTGCAGTTGTACCCTGAGTTTTAGACAGTCTTTAAGCATGTACTTAAGTCTTATTAAAGCCACGAGGATGTAAGCATAAGCCCAAAATTATATATATGGTGAAGCAGTGACTTGAATTCAGACCATAATCTCTTTTTCTACTTCAGGCTTTGGTGGTATAAGATAGCAAACAGCTCACTATATTACTAATAACAGTATTTGCAGTAAGAATAAGATGTTTGATGGACTTTGCTAGAAATTAGCCTCTTTGGTGTAAGAGGACGTGCTTCCTGGTTATTACTTTAAGAAGTTATAGCAAATGGAACAGGTTTTTTTTGTTTTTGTTTTTTTTTTCTTCCTTCTGTATGCTTTTATTTGGAATCTTGACTCTGTCTCTGCTATTTTCTATAAATCTCTTCTCTAGGCAGGTATCTGATGCCTTAGAGATTATTTTCTGACAAATAAGCATTTTCCATTTTCTTGCCAATGTTTCTGATCCATGAAAGCAGCTGAAAAAAGGGGATAGAAAAGCCTGTAAGAAGACTGGGTTGTGATTTGGGGCTTTTTTTAAAGCTCTTTGCACACTAGCTGTCTTTTTTCAAATACTATTCTTGGTTTGAAACTTTAATTCTGGGCGTACATTTGGTGCCCAGATGGTGCAGACTCACACAGAAGCCCATCACGCTGTCAGGGCAGGCGGATACATATGTAAATATTTTGCCTTTTTCCCCTATAATATTTGGCTTTGTCTAATCTAATTGCTGTCAAAGGCAGGATGTGAAGAATGCTTAAGAGGAGCAAACAATGAGGACCTCGAATGTTTGTATTGCTCTAACTTTGGAAGATGCTAGTAGACTGATGTAACTAATAATTTTGTTTTAAGGGTTTTCTTATTCAGGCTGTGAATTCATGGTGTATCATCTAAGTTCATGCCAAGTAATGTTTTACAACCCGAGGTAGAAACGTGTATTTTTAGTGGTATAAAAGCGTATTTAACCCCTTAGAGCTCTAGATATAAGGCTAATAGCTCTGCCTTTTCAGTTCAGGCTGATGCTAAGTGTTCCCTACCTGCCTCTTGATGTATAGCACTCATTTAATTCATTGGTTCATTTCATTTATTCTACTGAGTGTCTGTCTTAATATATTTTTAATACATAAAAGCATTTCCAGCATAGCTGCTTCTCTCACCAGTGGTAGCTAGTAGCAAACAGTGTGGCCAACCACATAAAGGATGTCTATTTAGTTATTAAAGGCTTGATCCAAAATACCATAATATTAATAGAAAAATGACTTTCATGAGCTTTGAATCTGATTGCTTAGTGAGAAGGTCTGATAAAGCCAGTGTCAGTCGAGGATGCTGGCAAAAGGGATGTAGGAAACCTTACTGTTTTTCATCAATGCAGGAATAGCTGCCCTATCACAGGTTTCTCATCAGATGCAAAATTTGGCTAGGCTATAATTCATGGAAAGCATCAGGCTATGCCAGACCCATTCCTCTAAGGACACTAACTAGGCAGATTGATGCCAGGAGATCAGGGCCTGGAGGTGTGCTGATTGTAGAGTAAGGAAAGCTGGCTGCTAAAGGAGAATGTAATAAATGTGAGTAACCAGAAGACAAACAGAAGCAGCATGTAGTGCTATTTTCCATGGAATGTAGATGAGACCCTGATTACAGTGGGGAAAAAAATGGCCCATTTCAAGCATTCGTGTTGCCATCTGAGGCTCATTATTCAGGGGTGCCAATAAATTCCATTTCTGAGCCTGTTGTGAAAGTATGACAGACATACTGTACCCTGTCACGTATCCTTCTTGTCTTGCTGCTTGGCTGTGAGGTGGAAGCGGGTCAGGAAAGTTGTTGCCCATAGATTATTTGCCCTGTGCTGTTTTTGATTAGTGAAGGAAAGATCAAAGATGTTTGCTTTCTGCCTTTCCTGGAGTACGGGCATTAGGACACGTTACTGCACAATAAGCCAAGACACAAATTTACAGTTTCTATACAGAAGTGCTGGCATGCCTGCTTCTAGCTCATGGTTCAGAGAAAACAGGTGAAAGGAGGAGTGATTTGCCACCTATAAATATCTGATGGTGAAGGCAGACACTACACTCCGGCAGCTACCGCTGGGCCTTCGGTGTATCCTAAGTTTGGATGTGAACTTACCCTACGCGTAGCTTGTGGCTGTCACGGGCTAAAGATAGCACTGGTTGTGGCAGGATAGAGTGCTTTGCTCCCAGCCTTTGCGTTTGGTCGTTAAGCCCATCTAGCCTACAGCTGGGAGGACCTGGTGCATTCCATTAACAGCACTTCTGCATTTTTTTTTTTGCCCTTCCCAGGAGCAATTGAGCGGTGCACGTACATCAAGTACCACTACTCCTCAGCGACCATTCCCAAGAACCTCACCTACAACATCACCAAGACAATCCGCCAGGATGAATGGCATGCCTTGCGTAAGTACCGCTGCCTTTCTTCTACGCCTTCCTCGTGCGCCGACCCAGGGAGATGCTCGCTGGTAACAGATGGCGGGGGCTTTGACTGACAGCCCGCTCGGAGCCCTCTTCTCCCATACAGTTTGTCTTTGCAGCAGACCGATCGATTTTGTTCTTAGGACCTACATCTCTGTTTGCTGCTGGCTAGAATTTCTGCTGAGGCATGAAAAAGTGGCAGCGGGGAAGAGGCATTCATATGCTGAGATGAATATTGAGTTAAATACAAAAATTAATAACAAAATCAATGCCCTATTTTTTTAATTCAGTAGAATGCTCGATACGTGAGCATATTCTCATGCAGTTTGTGCTGCTGCTGGGTTTCCTGCTTCCAGCAGAATTCATTGCTGGCCTTTATTGTAGAATATGTCCTGCTGTCTGCAGATCCTGGGTGAGAGTGGCATCACTCTCCTTTTGAAGATCTAGAAAAAGAAATGCTGCACCCTTTAAGGCACAGAGAAGGAGCTTAGTCCTTAGTGATAATTGTAGCCAGTGGTCACCAACTGGTAACGTTTGCTGAAGCAACAAGATCTGACAGGGGTGGAATTGCCTTGAGAGATATTGGCTGGCCTTAAAGTTTTTCTCCTTCTCATCTTGGGGATGGAAAAGGGGTTTTACTGATAAAATCAAGAGGTAGGATTTCACAAGGAAGGATGCCACTGCAACTTAGTCTTGTTACTACACAGTCATGGGGACTGATGAATGTCCTGAGCCCCTGTCTCAGTGGGAGCAGTTAATGGATTCTTGCAGATGGCAGGGATCAAGGGATGCTGATTCTGGTTGAAAGCCTTGAAAGGTGATAGTGAGCATCTACTGTCCAGATTGTGCCAGTTTGAGAAATTTGTAATACCTCTGGTGTTCCTAGGACTCTCGGTCTCTGTTTCACTCCTGCCTTTTGTGGCTGTTGCTTTTGGGAGGGTTCTGTTAAGCTCTGGGTAGGAGAAAATGTAATGGTACAGTTGATTTCCTGCATTGGTAAGGTCAGGCCCAGTTTGAGACTTATTGGTGCTTATAGACTTGCCTTGTCAAATCTGGTAAAGCATTAAGAAGGTTCTACAAGGTCTTGCTAAACTACTGTTGTGGTTTTTTGTTTTTTTGGTTTTTTTTAAATATACCTGTGGATAAATACATATTTTATTTTATTGTGACATGAAGAAAAGGAATATTGAACTCACACCTCTTAAAACCTTCTAAGCAGCTTATCTTGCAATATACTGTGCTGTGCTCATTTGTCCCCGAAATCAGAAAATCAGGCAGTTTGGTTCCCTTTAGGTTTTCGGCTGTCACCTGTCACTTCTGCTGGTATCAGTTTTATGTTAACGTTGCTCATCTATGGGCAAGAGGAAATGCACCCCCCAGCCAAGGCATCTTCTGTTAAGTTCATATGGCAGTAGGGTTTGTACTTGTGGCTGTGTATAAATGTCTTTGCCACTGCTGTGAGCAGCAATGACTTTTCTGTACCTATCCACTGGGAATCTCACTAAAGTAGGAGTTATTGTCTTAAGGAAGTTCAGTTTTATTCCAGCAATGGCTCAGGTAAAGGGCTATTCATAAGCTGTATTTGTATTTCTTCATCTTAAATATAATTACTGATACGGCTGGCCATGCTAGTCCTGTGGTGCACGTCCTTTGGTGGGACCAGTGAGTTCCAGAGCCTGGTGTGCTGGCAGCTGACAAGAGCCTGCAGCAGGGCATTCCTCAGTCTCCAAAGTGTCAGCCTTGACAGACTGTGCTCACGCATTTACATATCTGATTCCAGGGTGAGGCTGTTTGTCCCCTCCCTGGGGAGGGTACACTGAGTGTGTGGGTGTGCATGCATATTTCTGACCCAGATTTTCTTGCTGGTTCATGAGTCAGATAAGTGTAGGTAGTAGAGGTAGGTAGAATTGAAGTTTGAATCTCCCTGTCTAAATAAAGGAAAGAAACACTTGGCTGAAGCTTTCCCTTCTCCAAAGCAGTTGGGTGTAATGGTGAGGGTTTGATATATGGGTTAGCCATTGGAGGATCTGGAAATTGCTACGTTTCAGCATGAACTGAACCTATTGGACTATTTCCTGTGTAGGAACACTGACCTTGCTGTAAAACATCTGTTTTAAAAGACAAGAGCAATAGCAATCTCTTAAAATCTGGTTTTGATTCAGGGGTTGTTCTCCCTTTAGAAAACATTTGCAATGGAATAGACAAAGTGGGGTAAGACTCAGTCACTTCAGAAAGTCCCTGTAATTTTAGTCCCTGCCTTAGCAGCTGACCTGGTTCTCTATCTCTGGACTAAGTTCATCCAGGGTGCAGCTACATCAGCCCAACCACTGCTCATCCTAAAGCAAAATAGCATTTCCAATTCAACCTGGCCATTATCTTCCTCTGAACAAATCTCTATTCAGAATTTCCTTTTCACTGAGTGCTGTGACAAATGGTGAAGGAGTAGGGCTTAGGCCTGTTGTTCTTTATGCTCTTGACATGGGTAATTTATCAGTTCTGTAACATAAAATGGAAGAAAAAAAAAACCCCAACCAACCCAACTGTATGTCCTAATCAAGCACTGGGGCAAAATGGAATCCTGGAGAATTTCAGAGGAACCGGAAAGGTGAAACCAGACTGATCACCCTACTAAAGAAAATGCCTTTTCCAGGCTGAAGCCACTGCTGTGCTTTGACATACCTGTGTTTCAGTAGTGGTTATTTTGCTTCCCTGGTGCACGGGCAGCAAACTGGAAAATCTCTTGCTTTGCCTGCATACTGGGTTGGGGGAGCAGGAGAGAGAGGGTTCTAGCCATGCCCATCAGACTATTTTTTTCAGACTGGCAGGCAGGACTGACGCTCCAGCAGTTTCTCTTGAGTTGCAGGAGTGGATGAGGGACAATTAATTTGAGACTGAGGGCCCCGTGGCACCGGTCAGCACAGAAGCAGATATTCCTCTAGCTGTGCTGTTGGCTGTGCTAGAAGAACCCTGGGGAGCAGCTGGGACTGGAGGAATGGTTGGAGCTGATCTTACAATTTTTGATTTTATCTTTTTTCATTCAGTTTGACTTTTTCAAGATGGAACCTTGCTCCAAATTGATTGCCTGTGGCAGCATGAGCTGGAGAAATAGGACTTCGCTTCCTCTCAACTATCTGTGGTTAAACAAGGATGGAGGGAAGGATGATTGTAGTATTGCTAGCTCTCACCTGTCAGGAAATAAACATTCATCTGATTAGACAAAAAGTGCCTGTATGAACTGGGAGGAGAAGGGAAGGAAAGCTGTGTCCAACAACTCTGAGCATGAGTAATTATCTCTTTATGGAAGATGCTGGTGTAATAATGGGATTGAGTCAGTACTAAGCATTTTCCCTGTCATGTTTTGGCCCTAGTCTTGTGCACAGAAACTCGGTCTGTAGTTCTGGCTTCTGAAAAACTCTAGCAGCATCACTGATGGATGGTATATATTAAAAATTGAGGTATATATTAGAATAAAACAAAAAACTGAACAGCTCTATATTTATTGAGGTTCCATGAGTTTTATGCTGTTCTTGTAGGTTCACTGTCAATGTGTTCACAAAACATGGGGAAAATGATTATGGCAGGGGTTTGAGCTGTGATATGGTACAGGCATTGGGAGAGGTAAGAGACATTTTCAGGTAATGGAATAAGCATTTTAACTGCATGCTTGTACTTTAAGACAGTTGACGATTACAAGGAGGCTGTGGTGATGTTTGGTTTTTTTTTTTTTCCCTCTTGTCCTAAAAACTTCAGGAAAACAGTATGTGGTATATTAGGACAAAGAAGGTGGAAGCCTGTTTTTACTTTGAAGTGTTGTAGGACTGCCAAGCCAATGAGGGGATGTGATATATTCAATATATTCAGTTTGGCATCTTCCAGGAACCAACAGTGCTGGCTACTCCACTGTGAGGGGTAAGGCATCGAAAGCCCTGGGAGTATTTAGTCTACTGGCTTATTCCTTGGAGCAAACCAGAAACCTGTTAGGCTGATACTGTTTTATACCATCAGGAAGATTGTAGGAAGACCATTCCGTTGGTTTTTGTTTGTTTGCCTTTCAGATAGGCTATAGACATCCCAGGCTCTAAATTGATCTGCTGCTGCAGTCTTTAAAAACAGATGTGTTGTGAAAAACGTTAGCCACAGCATAGGAGATACACGTGGAGAGGAATTTCAAAGTGTGCTCCAGCAAGCTATCTGCATTTCTTTGTTTTGCTGGGGGAGTTGGGGTAAGAAATTTATAAGGAAGTCAAACAGTGCCAAAAAAGGGAGGAAGATGCAGATAAGAGGAGAGGGGACCGTTTTCACAATTTGAGAGTCAGTGTAGCATGAGGATGTTTTATTTTTGCCTCTAGCTGCTTTTGTTTAGACCTTCTGCTTCCTTGCTCGTTTTTTACCTTTGAATGTACTTGTACTTTGGTTGGGACTTCCTTCTGTATCCATTTGTTGAACTATTTCAACAAGCACAACTGTGTAGGTATTATAGGCTGGTGGATTAGCCTGCTTGTGGGCTCAGACCTGCCTGGAGCCTCACAGGGCTAACGCTTGTGGGTCACTCTGCAATCCTTCTTGCCAAGGAAAAGGTAAAAGGGGGCTTCTCCAGGGCTCCCTCCTTTCTAAGAAAGGTGAAGAAAATATTGTGGATTTATAGAGCTGCAAACAAACAACCATGTTTGTGATGTATTTTTCTTGAAGAGTGAGGTGTCTTTTTCTTCTCTCACAAGAAGTTAAAACTCTCCCTTTCTCCTGCCTCGGTAGCTGAAATGGGGCAAATGCTGCATGGCGCCCAGAGCCTTTGTATGGCCGAGCTCCCAGTGCCTCTTGCTACATTGCATGAAAGTCTCCACATCCAAAGAGAAATGAAAAAGCTTTCCTTCTCTCCAGAAGCTTTTATTTTGCTGACTCACAGAGCCTACCATGGAAGGTAGATAGCTAGGTCTAAGTCAGTTATTTTTCCTTCCTCCTTGTATATCAATAACCTGGTTTTGTACTTTGGATTAAATATGTCCACAAAAGAGGGAATTTCTGTTTGTGTTTTTCTCCAGCTTGCTACTGCCTCTGAGGTCTGTCTTCCACAGCAGCTGTGTATTGTGTCCAGGAACATGGAGGGTGCTGCATCTGGGCAGAAAGTGGCTGGAATTGCTATGGAAACTGATCTCTTCCTGCACAGCTTAGAAACTGTGTCACCAGACTGCTTTAGAGAGAACCAGTTCACAAATAGGTAGCTGATGCTTCCTGAGAAGTGTTTAGAATTTTCTGCTTTTTTTGGAAATGTTCCTTGTCTGGCACTGTGGGATCTCCTTTTACTTGTCTTCTACCCCCTCACTTCTGCAGCAGCACCACAGGATGTGGGCGCTGAGTTTAGAGCATTGGCGTGGGGAGCTGCATTGTCAGGAGAAGAGGAACCATAATGCTCTCTGTTAATTGCAATGATAATGTTTGCGCTGTTGAAAACTGTAATAATCCCGTGTTTGTGGCGGTTTGCAAGCCATTTGCATAAAAAATGAATTGTGAAGTCAAAAGTAATAGCCTGGCACGTTCTGAGAGGCACAAGTATTGAAGGAGATGAAGGATTTCTGCAGGATACAGAGAGTGGCAATATTTTAATTCATGTAGCATCTATGCTGGAAGCTGAGTGGATTTTATCGGCCTTAATGGTTCAAACTTTGCAGGAGATTAAGGCTTCCTTATTTAGGCCTACAAAGCACTCAAATATCTCCTTACATCCAGTGAAATTACTGAGGGGGACGGAAGAGTCTCCTTTTGTGGAGGTCTGTTATGGTACTGATGGTTGGGGCAACAATTAGCGCTCTGGAAAAGATTGCAAAGTTTACGCCTCTAATTCCTACAGGCTTCCCAAACCTTCTCACTTCATGGAACAAGATGTTGAGACTTAGGTAGAAGCTTGGCTGATAGCTTGACAGTGCATTAGTAACGCCAGCAGGCTCATGGGCCTGACCCTGTCTGCTTTTATACACAACAATAAATATTTCATTGTTGTATCTGTATTAAGTGCTGACCCGAGAGAATTTTTGCCTTTTTTTTTTTTCCTTTTCCCTGGCCCCCCCTGAAAGCAGTGTTTGAAATAAGTAGGCATCATCACACGTTTCTTGATCCTTTCTTCCACTCTCCCATACTCCCTTGGGTCTCCTTCCCTTCCTCTACAAGGCAATATTGTTTCATTTTTAATTAGCTACCTTGACCCGCAGATGGAGGTACACCCTGAAGTATGACACCGTCCTGCTGGTCGGTGCCATTTGGCTGACAATATGATGTCATTCCTGAATGCGTTGGTTATTAAAGCAGACGGGGCAGGCATCCTGGAGGTTAGTCAGGCAGCAGGTGCTGCCGTGCCTTGGAGGTCTAGTGTTGTTGGATCTCCATCATAGTCATCATTCCTATAGCTAATGACCAGGTGGTAGCGACAGACCTTCTCATTTCCCTCTCTCTCTCTGCTGTAGGCTTCTCTTCATATCCTGCTATTTCAAGCTAAGTTACAGAAATGGATTTTTGGCATCAAAATCTAAGACCTATTTTGAAATCTGTAAGGGATTTTATTCTGTGAGGCTTCATTTTAGGATCTGCTAATATGGCTGTGACCTTAATACCTACACTAGTGAATAGCTTTCCTGCCTGCATACTACTTTTTCTTTTTCCATACTGCCTTTGCTTCTTAGAAGAGCAAGGCAGTAGTAAGGGAGGAGGTCAGTTGACCTCCCAGTCCTGAGTTGACAAGAGGTGTCTGATAAGGAAACGTGATCAACACCTGAAGGGAGGAAATGAGGACAGGGAAAGGGGTGAAACTTGGTTCTAGTGAGTTGGGAGAGGTAAAACAAGAGATTACTGAACACTAAGTCTGGGATAAGGGCTGGAATGGTTGACTGGAACAATTTGGAATGGAAGGTGCAAAAATGGCCAAGCTCTCTGTGTGTGTTGGAGGAGGGCAGAGAATAGACAGGGAAAGAATCTCTTCCAAAGGCCTGTTCAAAGTGCACAAGTCAAGAGTCTTACTGTACTTCTACCACTAATACACTTGTGAAACCCTGGTAGGGGGAGGTATCTGTTGGAGAGCAGCGTAGGGGAAAGGGACCTGGGTCCTGGTGGACAGCAGGATGACCATGAGCCAGCACTGTGCCCTCATGGCCAAGAAGGCCAATGGCATCCTGGGGTGTATTAGAAGGGGGGTGGTTAGTAGGTCACAAGAGGTTCTCCTCCCCCTCTACTCTGCCCTGGTGAGACCCCATCTGGAATATTGTGTCCAGTTCTGGGCCCCTCAGGTCAAGAAGGACAGGGAACTGCTTGAGAGAGTCCAGGACAGGGCTACCAAGATGATGGAGTGGAGCATCTCCCATATGAGGAAAGGCTGAGGGAGCTGGGTCTCTTTAGCTTGGAGAAGAGGAGACTGAGGGGTGACCTCATTAATGTTTATAAATATGTAAAGGGTGAGTGTCAGGAGGATGGAGCCAGGCTCTTCTCAGTAACATCCAACGATAGGACAAGGGGCAATGGGTGCAAGCTGGAACATAGGAGATTCCAGTTAAATATGAGGAAAAATCTCTTCACAGAGTGAACACTGGAAGGGGCTGCCCAGGGAGGTTGTGGAGTCTCCTTCTCTGGAGACATTCAAAACTCACCTGGACGCGTTCCTGTGTGACCTGATCTAGGTGTTCCTGCTCCAGCAGGGGGATTGGACTAGATGGTCTTTCAAGGTTCCTTCCAATCCCTGATACTCTGTGATTCTGTGGTCATCCTGCTCCCTCAGCCAGCAGCTGCTTCCACCAGTTCACTTAATGTGGGGCTCAGAGGGGAATTGGAAGAGGCTTGTTCTGCTGAGGAACCACTTGACACTTCTGAATCAGTAAGAAACCTTACACTAGAATTCCTGCTTGTGCAGTTTGTTTTAAAATTAAGAACTTAACATAAAATCAGATGAGCATTTTAAAGGTTGCAAACACAAGCATGTTAAGTTAGGAGATGACACAGTTCAGGCTGTACAGTTGGCCTTGATTTATTTCCTCTGAGCATGCTCATTATCAAGTGTTTAATTACTGTAATCACATACTGGTGTTTTGGTTTTGTTTTGTATTTTTTACAGGGCCCCCTGCCTTGTGCCATAGGTTTGGGATATTCTGTTTCCATTCAGTGCTGTCTCCAAGCTTTGGGTTCTTTTTCATTGCTTAATGTATGGTTGTTGGCCTCTTTGTTGCAGAGCACCTGACTCCTGATCCAAAGACAAAGTTAACCACTTAATGAGCTTTGTCATATTTCTAATTATTGTGCTGAAGTGTGGCACGTAAAGATAAAAGTGTTAATATCCAATAACCTTCTGAGGTGGGCTGTAACTTCCATTTTAGGCCTGGCAATCAAAATTAACTGTTTAGGGCTTTTTTGGGTGTCCAGTTGGAGATGACGAAGACTTGGGTACTTGTCATTAAATACCCTTTGTATGTTCAGAGCATACACTGACTTCCTCATTGACTTCTAGAGCAACCGTAAGTGCTCCCCACCCTGTAAATCAGACTTCAGATGGGTCAGAGTAAATGAGGAAAGCATGGCTAAGGACCACCTGTAAAGAGATATCTTTGGCTATTTGACTTATCACCAAAGACTTCTGCAGTAGGTGTAGAAGAAAGCACTTGTGTGAGGGGGAGGAGGAGGTGTATGTCAACTGAAGGATCTCAGCTCTTACTACTCTTAGCTACAGCGCTGCATGGGTTCTCACCTTTTCAGACTGACCCTTTCAAAGGATCACATTCTTGGCTTTCTGGACATTGTTCAGCTTGACTCAGCAGCCTTCAAAATGCTTTGATATATATATTTTTTGTTGTTGCTTTTGGTTTGTTATTTATTAGTGCAGGCACTTGCATTCACCTTGGCTTAGGCAATGTTTTACGTTGTCTCCAGATGTTATATTGGAAAAAGACATCTTTTAATCTTCAGAATTGAAAAGACTCTTAGGATGTTTATGGGGCTGTTGTGAATGCAGGAAAACTGAGAGCAGAACCTCTCCAGCCTTACTGGTGAGCTCTTGCAAGGGAGTTTTAAGAGACATTTTGCCTGTTGCAGTGTGGAGATGTTGACAGGTAAAACATACCATCGCTAATCATTTCCAGTCATTCAGCCAGTCAAAATATAGCTTTATTAATATGCATACAGAACTGTCTGTTTTCCTTCTCCCCCTTGAGAGAGACAGAAGGGGAGAGACGGGTGTTTTTCGATGTCTCTTGGCTAATCAAGAATGATACCTTGTGCATTCTTAGGGTGAGAACACAGGAAAGAACAAACAGGATGATCTAATGGATCTCTTCCATCTGACTTCCAGAGTTTTTGATTTATATATCAATTTAATGCCTGGTTTATGATGATTTATATCCTGGTTTATTTGTACCCCAGTCTGATGCCATGCCCCACACTTAGCAAGATGAAAGCCATCCACTTAAATATTTCAAGGTGATTAGATGCCCCGTGCCACGCACAGGGCTAGTAATGAGAAGGAAGTGCTTCCTTGCTTCAGTGAAAGGAGAAAGACTTAATTGGAACATTTTGGAAATGAGATTATTGTGATTTGTTCACAAAGCCATCCACAAGGGAACATCACAGCAGCCAGCATGAGAGAGATGCCAACAAACTTAGAATCAAACAGCCTGGCTTTGACCCTGACAGAAGCTGCAGGCTGAAACATGTAGGTGATTTTTATATGTTGATAGCTACTAGGCAGTAGTTGCCATTTTAATTACTGTTTTGCAGTGACATGCTTTGTACACTGAATTACAGAATAAGCCTGACCCTCATGTACAACTAGGACACCCTCCGCCTTGCTACTCAGAAAAGGTCTAAAATGTGTGAATATTAATATGTGAAAACTATAATGCATCTGTACATCCCCAGACTCTTACACTGAACTGGGCCATGATGGTTTTGGCCACGTTGTTACAGCTGAATGTAGTTCTTGCCCAGGAAGACTGGATGAAGCCAAAGGATTTGTCTTCAGGCCTATCCCAAGACTCCTTAATTGGCTGGGTGAATCACAGTTTAGCTGTTCAATTATTCCCTGCCCACCTCCAGGAACTGATTGCACAGCTGGTGAGGGACTAGGAAATCAGGAATATAAATCACTGCAGGTATGTCCTGTGGGACTTCAGAGTTCAGTCTCGCAAATCTCATCTGGCTGCTCTGGATGTAGGTTATATTTAATGGAGCTAGAGCCTGCATGTCCCTCTGCATCACTGGAATTATGACAGCTAATTTGAGTCTATCTGCTGCTGGTCTGTGGAATTGATCAATATCTCTTTCATAAATACAAACTCTCTCTTGTCTCTGCCTCTATCAGTTTTGTCTTTTCTGGCTTGCCCTTTGCATCCCTGTTCCTTTTTTGGTTTGTGTTTTTTTTTTCTTTTCCTCCCCAAACTTGATTCTCACCTAGATATCCTCAGAGAAGAAAATCGATGGAAGAATATCACTTACTGACCTAAGAGGGCCTGCTTTGCCGTACACAACTAAGGCTGTAAATAATTCAGTAGGGTCCCTGTCTTTTCTTTCTTCCCATAAGATTGAGTTTATTAAAATTTTATGGGAGGGGACATGGAGGTGGGTGAATTACTGTTTTTATCCGATACAATCCGTAGCAGTGCATCAGCTCGGTACGATCTGCTCTTCACTAATCATCACAGGCACGTACCGAATCAGCCTTCCTTGTGGAATCCATTCGGCAGTGTGTTATAATTGCCTATTTGAGCATGGCGTAATGCGGTTCCTTGGAACTCATCCTGGTGCCTCATTGTGTTGCCATGGGAAGAAGAGTGTTAAACTGCCAAGGCAAGTGTAATTTGTCTCCAGTATTGGGAGGATGTCAGTAGTGGTGTGAATCCACATACACAAAGATCCTCATCAGAAGGGACCGGTAGTCTGGGGATTAGGAGTTTGGTTTTACTTAGATTTGTACCAGAGTAATAATTGTACTGAAACAGCAATAGATATTTCGAAATAAAAATAACATGAAATCAGAGTTTGGATGTAAAATCCTCAAAAGATTTTATAAATAAAAGTGCTTTTTGAGTTTTCATTTTTTTGGGGTATTTCAGTGAAAATTAAGATTCTACAATTACACTTTCCCCATTAACGCTGGTGCTGACAGTGTGGTGCACCTTTCAGCCTACTGTCTTGGGCAAAGGTCTTCACTCAATATCCTTCTGACTCAAACAGGGTGCCAAAGGAGGAGAACAACCCAAGTACACCCATTTCATGTGCAGGAAAAGAGTTAGAGAGAAGTTAATTGACCTGCTAAATGTCACGCAGAGAGTAAGTGGGAGAGCCAGAAACAGAACTCAGGTCTTTGGACTCCCACTGCTGTAAGTGCTAGACAATGCTGCCTCCTGTAGTGCCAGGGATTATGCAGTGTATCTCCTGAAAAGACCATTGCAAAACCCCCTATCAAGGATAATGGGTTTTCTAAAGATATTAAAAAAACCCATAATAATTTTCAAGTGAAAGCTTACTGGCCAAACCTGGAATCCATTATATATATTAGTGGTGATTTTCTCTTGGAAATAATGGCAAAAGAACATTAAAAGGCTGATAGCAAATTCAGCTATGCAAAGTGGGGATTCCTCAGCACCTGCTGAAAACCAGGTCCTGAGAGAGACCCGAGGGTGAGCCACTAAAGTCAGTGAGAGTTTCAAAGGTTGTCTCCATTAGAATATGTGTAGATGCTGTGTATTTTCTGCCATGTATGAATTGGACTCTAAACCAATGCCTTGCTGATTGTCATGACAACTGATATGCACAGCAAGATAACATACTGGTACTCAGAGTTTTGCCTGCAAGTAATTTTTGCTGTCATCTTATTTGAAAGGTAATCAAACGAGTACATTTTGAGAGAGAATAATTACCCATCCTATTACAGAGAGATAAAATAATCCGTAGGAAGGTATGCATCCTGAATGGAAAACTGTAGGCAAAGGATGTTTAAATGGCCTTCCTCATTTGGCCTGGGGAGAACCTGTCCTGTATGGTGAATTCTTCTTGGCCAGCAGAGTGGCCACAGACTGCTCTGCACCTCAGCTCAAAATGGTACGGGTGGGGAGCTGATTAATTGACAAGTATAGTCCTGCACCATGGTTATAGCTGTGAGCCATCCACTGCCACTGTGACTTATTTCAATATAAACCTAGGTTGAACTAGTTTTTGGCTCATTTCAGAAGTATCCTCGTCCTTCACCAAACTTGGTATATCAGGACCTATGTGTTGACTCTTTCTGATGTATTTTATTGCTGTTTGGGTTTTTGCATGAAAGCAGGATTTTTGTTCAGTAAAGAATCCTTGGCTATGACACTTAACCCTTCTCTGAAACACTAGTGCTCTAGTGACATCAGCTGATGAAGTGGAAAAGTCTGTGGTGACATCATTTCCAGGGAGGACCAGATTTTTCATACGGAAAGAGAATTTTTTTTTTTTTCTTAAGAATCAGACAACTCCTGTAACAAGGAACCAGGCAGAGACATTAAAAACCTACTTGATATGCCAATAGGATTAGCTTTTCACAGCAGTAGTCCCAAAGATTTCTGGGAGGACTCAGTGTTTCTCCGAGGAGCTGAATTGATAGCTCTGCTAGGTGAAGCTTTTTGCTGGACCAAGGATAGTACAGGCAGGAGTACTTAGAAAACCTGTGATACACAGCTGGTTTAGATCACTTGACGTAGCTCTCTGGCTGCTAGTTCATAGGATTCTCTGATTACCGGTTCTGGTCTTGGCTTTCCATGGGAAGCTTCCTCTGTGCAAGTAAGAGAGAAGAGTTCCAGAGGTAAATGGATCCACGTTTTATGATAGTCAGATGACACCTAGTACAACTTAAGGATATTCACTGTTGGGGGAGACTGAGTATTTTATTAGCTAGAAAAGAGACACAACTTGTCATCAGCTTATTGGATTAATGATGAGTGTTTTGCTGTCCTTTTCTCACAGAACATGAGTTGATCTGTTGCTGTACAAAAGCAATGCTTAGAGAAGGCCTAGTAGATACTGTTGTAGGGCCTGCAGTAAGTCCTGGAAGACTCTAAACCTGGTGGTGTAGTCCCCCAAAGAGATGCATCAGCTGAAAGGGTTCCACCTGAGTAAGGGACCAGGGAGAGCTAATCCCCAGGCAGCAGTGGCCTATGAGAATTGCAGACTTGGCTATGAGGTTGGCAGAAGGAGCTTCTGTCAAAGAGGATACAGGTAGGACGCTGACACAGCCCCTGGGTTCTCTGCTGAGGGCTCTGACCCAACACAGCGTCTTGGTGGAGTCAGGGGGAACTAGTTTAGAGCAGAAAGCCACCTGCTTTTTGATGTTGATAGAAAGGGAAAGACATCTCATGGGTGGTTGTTCAGTGGCATGATTGGCAGCTGGAAGAATATTGCTGCTTTCCAAGTCTTTTATTCCTGTATTGTAGGCATGAGCAGAGAAAACACTCCCACTTACAGCAGCAGGACTCTTACAGCTTTGGAGAGTGGTGAATGAAGAGAAGAAATTGTTGTATGACTGCTACATTTGTGGTCATTTTTTTCTTTTTTTTCTTCTTGTAAAGATGAAGCTGGATGAGCTTTCAGCGGCGCCTTTAAGAATATGAATAAACAAGCCAAGGTGATGCATGTAAACACCTGGGGAGAAGCTAAAAGAGAGAACAGAGAATAATGGAAAAGCTGCTGGGGGGAATAAAAATGTGATGCCTAGATGCTCTTCTGTTTATAGAGAGGACCTGTTTTTGTTTATTATGCATCAGTATGGATGCATTAAATTCATGTGAAAATCAAATTCCTGACATTGCTGGCACCACTGAGACAATAACCAGAAGCTGTTGACTTTTTCTGTTTCCAGCAAAGTCTGATAGTGGGTGAGACTGGCATGAGTTTGCCATCACTCACTCATTACTTTTTAAAATTTACTTCTCATTCTGTGTGTGTCAAGCTCTTGGCACAACCCTGATAAGCAGCAGAAAGGTTAAGCAAACGAAGTGAGCCTTTCCACAGATCGATAGAGATCAATCTCTTCATTTCAACTGAATGACAAAACAAAAACAGCAATTAAAAGTATGTTTGACGCCAATAGCTAGCGGGCAGCTCCCAAAACCGAAGCACCAAGGGACAGGAATGTTCTGGCCTGCGTGTTATTTGTACTGCCCCATCAGAAGGATGATGTTAGTATACGCACGGGTAACACGCAGCAGGTAGATGTACCTTCAGGCACAGTTATGGACTAGGGTTAGGGGTGTTATTTTGCTGTTTACCAGTGGCCCGTGGCACTGGCTGCAGTGCCATACAGCTTTAGGCATATGTGTCTCCTAGACCACAGCATCCAGGGCAGGTGACATGAGGATGGGACGATACTTTGGTGTTGTCTGTAATTTGGTGTATCTGTAGTGTCGACTGATGCCAGATCACATGGAACTGTTGGAGTGAGTCCAGATGAGGACAGGCTGAGAGGGCTGGGGTTGATTAGTCTGTGGAAGAGGAGGCTCTGGGGAAACTGTATAGCAGCCTTCCAGTACTTCAAGGGGGCTTACAGGAAAGATGAGGATCACATTTTTATTATGGAGTATAGCAGTGGGATGAGGCGTAATGGTTTTAAGCTGAAAGAGGGAAGATTTAGATGAGATATTAGGAAGAAATTTTTCACTGTGAGGGTGGTGAGGCACTGGAACAGGTTGCCCAGGGAAGTTGTGGATACCCCATCCCTGCAGGTGTTTAAAGCCAGGCTGGATGGAGCTTTGAGTAACCTGGTCTCATGAGAGGTGTTCCTGCCCATGGCAAAGGATTTGGAACTAGATGATCTTTAATTTCCCTTCCAACTCTAACCATCCTGTGCTTCTACGATCGCATGCAGCTGTCCAGTAATGTAGCACATCTGGTGTACTGACTTATATCAAAGTCTAGGATTGGGATGATTAGTTCATTTAGGTGTCATTAGATCATTCAGTTGGCCATGTGGGACATAGTCATGCCAGTGCACTGAACCCCAACATACCTTACAGGTATAGCTCAAAGGCAGCATGACTAGACAGTATATGAGATTCACTGGACTTGAGTTCCTGACTGAGTGCTGCATACCAATAGGCCCTATCACACTCAAGTATCAAAACATAGGTCTCAGTGAGGTAATTTTAGAAGGTTTATCAGTACACAGGATTGTCAAGAAAGTAGTTGTTCTGGTAGGATCACTGACTACTTAAAGCACCCATTTTAAAATACAATTGTAGACACTAGTCCATAGGGGTAGTGTATATACCCATCCTATATCCACCTGTATGTGAATGTCTAGGATGGATAAACAACAGGCGGCACAGGAGAGTCAGTAGTGGCAGTAGAATATTACTGCTGGAAAATATCAATGGTGCTTGACACTTCCTTTTACAAAGGAGGGGAAAACTGATTTTTCAGTTGTCCTGAATTCAATGTGTTGTTTTGTTTCTTTTGCTACAATGCTGGCATCGTCAATAACAGTAAATGAGATGCAGTTGGATGTGACTCTTCTGGTGGGCCTCTGGTGTGAATGAACAGCCAGTAGGAAAAGAACATTGGCTTCTGCAGTAAGAAGAGTTTTCTCTTTATTTGAGGCCATGTGTGTGTGGGAAGGCTGAAATAATGTATTGCTTGTGAAAGCAAGAGACATGACAGCATGGGCTAAGCCCTGGCATACTGCAGGCAAGTACTGGGCACTTTTCCCAGTTACAGCCACACCAGTGTGCTTAACCACAATGTATAAACTATTGTTCTAGCAAGTTGATCTCATGTTGGTGTGGTACATTCTCTTGTCTTCGGATGACTTTGCTGCTGTGTATTGAGCCTTCCCTTGCAGTATTGCCCTGCTTTTCCCAACATACAGCACTATGGCAGCTACAGCCATGCAGCTCTGCTCCTGGGGCTGCCGTTCATGTCAGAATAGGTGTTGCTTCACTGTCATGGAAGGAGGAAGTTAGAACCTGTAGAGTTTCACCCATTTGTAGGGTGTGAGTTTAACTTATGGCCTCAGCCTTCAGGTCCTTGGCTTTATCCAGTCACTATTTTTGGGACAGAGTGCCTGTGTGATGCATATATATGCTGATTATACAGCTATCTGGAAAGCCCTTTGGCCCCCAATGTGACTGTGTTGTAACTGGGCCTGACAGTCGTGGCCCCAAGAACTTATTGCACCAGTAAATTTCACTGGAGAGCGAGAGCCCTCTGGTCGTCTCTTACTCAGCTGTAAAGTGAGAGAAACTGTTAAGCATGGAGTGGGGAATTTTGGCTGTCTATAAGCTGGAGGCATGCAAGCTGCCTGAGGAGTGGGCTGAAGGCGCTGTTGTAGCGCAGCTAGAGTGGTGCAGAGCGGCCATGGGACCGTCTCCAGCCCTTGGGAGGGGAAGGCTGAGGCTCAAGGTCTGGCTACATCCCTGCGCTCAGCTCTTCCCTGGTGGTGCCCGGTGTAGACCCTTTTGGGGGTGTTACCAAACTGAAAGCCTGTGCTAGGGAGATGCACTGCTGCCAAGTGGAAGAGAACAAAAAATCTGTGAAAAGGCAGGTCTAGGAGCTTATGGAGCAACATCACATGGAAACCACAGGAGGTGGAAATTTTTCACTGCACCATCAAGTGAGACAAATCCCAGCACCTCAGGCAAACAGTAACAAGCCCCAAGTTAATGAAGCCACCCTCCTGTGAAGCTTTAGCCATCGCGGGTGTCCTGCTCTGCTAGAGCTACTTGGGGGCTGCACAGGAGCAATTATCTCTTCTCCCTCTTTAGGGAAATGGCAAGGGGTGGACTGGGGGAAAGGTGCCAGCAAGCACTGAAGGGAAGAGAGAATAGAGAAAATTTCATGTTGAGTGTATTCATCACCATCTATTCTAGGGTCAGTTATTGTCGTTTTTCTGTATTAAATGAGGTGTTATTTTTAGACTTCCAATCCATACATGGAAATTATTCTCAAGTGTTCCAGCTTTCATCCTGTATAAAAAAAAACAAAACAAAACCCAAACCCAATCTCTTCTTGATAGCACATTTATTACATTATTTTTCAGTGATTTCTTTTATCCTTTATTCCTCCTCCAAAAAAAATGGTTCCTTCTTCCTCCCCTGCCTTGGCTGATATTACTGGAAATGCAGCAAGAGAGAGAGCTATTTAATGTTTTCACTTGTTGCTGTACTGTTCTGTTAGAGTTATAGAGGAAATGCTGGTGGATGAAGAAGGGGCTTAGCCAGCAGCTCACTCACTTTCTTGTGATTTTTCTTCAAAGAAGGGGCTGACAAAGAAGAGTTGTTCTGTTGCAGATTTGCTGAGTTCAAAGCAAGTGCCCTACAGATATGACTCTGCGATTAATCCTCAGAACTGGCACATAAAGCTTATGCTATGCCACTGCTACTAATGTTAATGGGAGTCAGGCAGCCTACTCCTACTGCACTGCTTTAAAGAGTAATAATTTACTCAGAAAAGTCCTGAGGCAAGAGAAGTGATAGTCATTTATTAATTCTTTTGTAAATCCTTTTGTCTAGGGTGCTGGTGTTGCTTTCCATCCATTTCTAAGCCACGACGCTTTGGTTAGCCCTGGGCCTTGAAATGAGAATGCAGGATGGTCCGGTTTTCTATGTCCTTGAACTCTTTGGTGCTAAGAACAGGTGCACATACTAGAATTCAAGGTGATATTTACAAAGGAGAGACAATAACCTCTTCAGTGTGTTTTACACCCTCTTTTGTACGTGCAAAATTGGTGGCTATAGGAAAAAATGTGACCTTTATGCAGCCATTGGAAAGCACATAGAGAAAGCTGCCCTGTGAGATTTGATGTAAAAGCAGCCCTGTATCTGGAGCACGGTTTTGACATCGATGAGATATTTACTTATGGAAGCATATGCTTTTTCAGAAGGAAATTAATTGGGGTACCAGATTTTTTGGTGTCTGTCATGAACTATTCTTGAAATGGCTTAATGGTTGCTGGGGAAGGGCTCGGCATTCCTCAGAACCTGAGTAAGATTGTCAGCATCTGTCTATGGTTATGTGCATCAATGCTTCCTAGTATAGGCAGCTGCAGAACAAAGGTGTCCCTTTGGCAGATGTGGCTGTATTTGTTACTTCTGTGTTAGTTAGAACTGAGATTCATAGAATCATATAGGTTGGAAGAGACCCTTGGGATCATCGAGTCCAACCATCAGCCCTACTCTACAAGGGTTCCCAGTGCTGCTGCTGCTTTCTCACTGGAGGAGAGAACTTTGGCTAGAAATCAACTCCTGGAGAAAAGGTTGTGTGCAAAATCACACCGTGATAGTGAAGACTTTTTACTGTGTCTGAAGTTTCCCCCATACGTGATGGTGTTGGTGTTTCAAAAGCAGGAGAACTATAATTCTGGGACAAATAACCATACTGTGGTGATTTCTAAAAGCATTTGTGCTACTTGGGAACCCAAATGACCCTGAAAGTTATAGGAGAATCTTGAAAATCCCATATTTTGTTCCTGGAGTAGATGAAGTAACATAAAAACTGATGGATGCAAACTGTCTTGGTGATCTTGGTGTGAATTGGCTCTGGGAGACGTGGCAAATGGCAGCAGAAGTTAAAGGACCTCCTGAATGCCAAGTTTCTCTCTTGAGATGAGTAGTCATAATTACAGCTACATCTGTAGCTCACGTTGCAGAACTTGAGATTCCTTCAGAAATGCTATTTGAAATAATGATCTCACAGCATGAGCTTGAGTATTGATCTGGGGGAATGGGTCATTCATTAGGCAGAATTCCCTTTCCCTCCCACCTTCCAATAAGCACTTTGAATTATGTGACTTTACTTTTCCTGCTTGTTTTCCTTCCTTCCCAAATGCTTCCATTTTTTGTTCTTTCTCACTTTAAATTGTCAGGCATACCCCAGTTGTTTCTGTATGTAACTACAAGATGATTTCCCAGCTGGTTTCTTTCTTTGCTGGATGTTGGGGAGGGTTTTTTGGGGTTCTTGGTTTTTTTTTTTTTTGTAGACAACAAGACTGGTGCCAGGTACCCCTTGATAATACCATTGTTCAAATAACTAAAAATTATATCTCAGTTACTTGGGTTGATGTCCCTTGCTCTGCCTGTAGTGACAGTCAGAAGACAGAGAAGAGATTGAGTTTCCTTTGATCTGAGAGAGGTGAATAGTGGCAAACTGATTTCTCGGCAGGATGAATAGGTGAAGTGCTCTAGATAATTCTCAGTATGAGCCATTTAAGCTGCCATCTAGAGTTGGGCAGGCAACTTTCAACTAAAAGCACATCGCCCCTTCTTTGTTTGCTTGCTGACTGTCTCACAGAGGGATATGGGGGACAACTTGGAGTATAGTGGGGGTCCTTAGCAGGACTGGTAGAGGGCTTGAGAGAACCATTTGGTGGCAGCAGTTGCTGCTGTAGCGTATGGCTGCTACTCCAGGTATCGACTCTTAGCACAGGTAAAACTAACAGATCTTAGCATTTCCTATTGGGCTGTGCAATATGCTTTTATCCCTTTCCCCCATGTTCAATCTGAAACAGCCTTCTTGCAGACCACCGCGGTTACTGGCACAGACCTGTTTCGGGTTTTGGAGTGGGTCAGTACTGTGAAACTCTGATTAAGCTCAGAATGGAACATGATTATACTGCAGTCAAAGTCTTGTTTCCTCAGGCAACATAGGCTTTTCTGTCTTGATGAATTCACATGAATGTTTTGCGTGCCCTAGCAAGACGTTTGACGGTGTGGTCATCGAGTCATACCTAGTTTCATTTTTATGAGAGCATATTAGAGAAATCTGGGATAATCCAGAATTTTTAGAAAAGAAAAGATTGCTTATTTTCAGAATTCCCTCTAGACCCAACATAGAAAAAACAACTTGTTTTCTCTCAGGAGATGATTGAGGATTGTAATTAAACAAAATGGCATATACTTGCAATGAGCTGGATTTTCAAATTGCTATGTTTGGGAAGAAACCATACTCCTCTCTTACCCTGTCTCAAAACGGTAGCATGAACCAGTACTCAGTTTGGGTTTTTTTTTTCATTATTGGCTTCTAATCCATAGTAATTAAAGAAACAAACAAATTCCTCTAACTCCCTAATGGCACTTAGAAGTTGCCGTGCAGAAGTTGCAACGACCTGACACTAAAATCCTTCCTTTAAAAATTCATTGTGAATCCTTCCTACAGCAGTCAATACGGTTATTAGATTCTCATACCGCTTCCCATCAGCCCTGTTGCTCTGCTCTCATTGGCTTCGTCTCTGCCATCCGGGTATCGGATATGGGCGATATTTACTGAAGGTGTTTCCCTAAGGGAGACAGAGTTGGCAGTCTGCTACCAGCAAGTATGTCGTAGGGCAGTTCTTGTGAGCGCCTTCTATTACATGGATGAAACATGTCTGCACGCTTCATCTTTGCCCTTTCCTTTACCTCCTCTCTCTGTTGCCATCCCCTCTGTAGAAGGGCAAACTAGCACCTTGCTAATAAGACTTGCAGCATGCAGGTTGGGGTGTTTTCCAGGAGACATTGTCAATGCATTTGCCCAGAATGAGCCTCTGCTGTTTCTCGGAGACAGAAGGAGCTACATGCTGGTGGCTGTGGCTGGGTGGGCAGGGACTTAAGGGCACCCAAGTTGAGAAATGACTTGGGTTTCTGCTTTCTTACCAGCCAAGCTCCAGAGTGTACCTATGACAGGCTTGTTCTTCAACAGTTTGATCACAAGATAAATTTTTGAGCAAGATCTAATGTTGCACACAACATAATGTCAGCATCCTGCCCTTGTCCTTATGCTTTCAGCCTCAGGATCCCGCAGGTAGCAATTAATCTGCACGTGCTCCTGCCTGGGGCTGCTCAGGTCCTTCACGGGCTGCTTTGGCAGCTCTCGGGCTCTGCCTGCATGGTTTTATCTTCAGAGCTGCAGAAAGTCCAGTACTGCAGTGTCTCAACATCCTACGGAGTGGGTGGTAGAGAAAGCCGTGATTTGAATTTGAATGTCTTGCAAATTATTGCTTGGGCAGGAAAATTTGCCTGAGTTCATGAACCTCAGTTTTAGAGATGCATTAGCTGTAGAGAGAGCTTTTGGCACGTGCTTGCTGCAAAGTCTAACAACGAGGGGGTTATCTGCACCATGGCATTACTTTTTATAAGCTTATGATGTCATTTCCTTAACCTTGTGCTAGTTTTATCACAGGGATACCTTTTGTTATGTTCTGCTTACAGAAGAGGAGAAAATAACTAGTTAGTTATTATTCTAGTTGAATCACAGAACAAAATTCAGACACAGCTGTCCCACAGTTCTGGTATCTGAGGAGTATCAGCATTACGAACTGAATGTCATTAGCATATTCATTAACAGGGCACAGAATTTATTTATTAACAGTAATGCACAGATAATTCATTCTTTATGTGCTCCCAATTCTGTTTTGATGTAGTTAATGTTGAAAAAAGCTTGTGGCTTTCAGTTTACATTTAAAATATTGATGATAAAGATCAAGTTAGTTTGCTGTTACTGTGTGTCGTGTGTCACCTCACACTCCCTTAGGGACAAATTGAAGGCTTCACTTCCTTAATATCCTTTAAGTACGTTGCAAGGTGGATGTTCTCAGCTAGTATTGATTATAGCTGTTTATTCTCACAAAGTTTGAAATTGCTATAGTAAATGTTTGATGTAAAATTTAAACCAACTTGTAAAGGCTAAAATCAACAAATAATTTCTCACCTTTGTATTTTCAGCTATACATTTACATCACAAGAGCAAATTATGTCCATAATTGCTATGGATTGTAGTCACTGCCAGGATTAAGACATAATGGCACAAGTTACACAAACACCCTGGGTTCCAGCTGTGGCTGCTCACAAATAAACAAGACTATTTCAGGCAGTGGCAGGGCCAAACTGATGGGTGAATGTGCTGATGCAGTATGTCTTTGGGGAGCCCTCAGCAGCAGTGAACCACTGGATCTCTGGTTGGAAAAAAATCGACGTGTTTCCCTCTCTGGGGAAAGGAGCAGCTGCCACCCTCCTCTGGGACTGCATCCTGCTCTGTCCTAAATAGCCTGATACACGTGACTGGCCTTGCGGTTGCTCAGGGTACAGCACGACTCCCTTCATCATTGATTAAGAACATCTTGGTGGTGGTGTTCAATAAATGCTGCATTGGGCTCTTGTCATGGATGCCTCCCCAGCACGGATGTGACTCTCTTGAAGGTTCTGCTTCGCAACTTACAGCCCTCCCTCGAGGGGAATCAGAACAAGGCACAGCATGCATCATCCAAAGGGTGCAAGAGAAGTTTCCGTGGTCGATCTAACTTCGTGGTGATTATTCCCCACTCTGTGGTCTTAATTGGCTTTTTAATGCCTGGAGAGGGGAGGGATGCTCTCTGCTCAGTGAGGAAGAACATTGACCATTTGAGAGACTCTTTCAGAGATTTCACTCAGGGAAAGGTGAAAAGAAAGCACGTGTCAAGGAATCAGGAGGATTTTGAGAGCTGTTCTAAGTCCTCTGCTGAGCTCATGTGTAAGTTTCTCACTTTCTGGGACCAGAATGTATTTTGGATCTTTTAAACCGTGTTGTTAAGTCTCACTTTCTGATCACTTGCTGCAGTTGTCATAGTAGACAGATTCAGCCTTGGAGAAAGCAGGGAAACAGAAGTAAGTTGGCCCATTTTCTGTAGAGTCACATCTGCTACAGGGAGCTGGAGTCATGCTGTGGATGGAAGGAGAGAGATGGGGCAGTACATGTACACGTTGTACACATTTGTGCCTGTTAGCTACAGCCCTGCAGGGGACTGCTGGAAGTTTTCTTGGCTGGTCCATTATCCTGGAGGAGAAAAGGAATTTATATTTACTAGGCTTTGCACTGGGGAGCTCCTCAGCTGATTGCTGTTAACTTAATTACTGGAATTTTTGTTAACCCTTTGGTAAATGAAGACAGATCTTGTTTTATATTAAAGATCTACAAGGAATACATAAGATGCCACAGCTCTTAGCCAAGGAGTGCCTGAGGGATTAATCTGTAGTCAGGGGTTTCTTCAGGACACTTGGTTTAAGCAGATGGCTTGCACAAAATATCAAAGGTGTTTTATTTGGAAATAGTTAAGT
Organism: Jacana jacana; assembly: GCA_013400555.1. Lineage (NCBI taxonomy): Eukaryota > Metazoa > Chordata > Aves > Charadriiformes > Jacanidae > Jacana > Jacana jacana. The sequence goes on along the minus strand of VZTM01035042.1, from coordinate 482,517 downwards.
GGCTAGAGATAAATTTAGAAGTACAGCTCCTTATCCACAGACATCAGTTCAAGTTCAGAAGTATGTGTGGAGGCTGTGTATTCTTAAAAGCAGTCTGATGGAGGCATTTCTATTCAGGCAGAAATTTTTAGCTACAGTCTCAGTGGTTCTGGGCACAGAGTGATGCTGTCCCTTGTCCCAGTGACAAAAATGTGATAGTGTCTGAATAAACTCTTCAGTTTCCAGCAATCTCCTTACACTGCAGTTGTCTAGCTTTTCCTATTCTATAAATACTCTAAGGGACTACTTCTCCCTCTTCCTCTTTTTCTTTCTTTTTTTTTCTTCTCTGATACTCTCTTTTCATCCTACAACTATTTGAATATGATTTCTCACAGGGCAGTGAGAGCAGAACTGTACTGACATCTAAGGATACTCACTTGGGTTTTTCTTCTCACAGTTCAAGTCCCATTTCATCTTCAGAGGAGGGTTTTGTCTTTCCCACTGAACTCACCTAAACTAGTCCATGCAGAACAAGGCTGCCTTTCTCTCCTGCATTTCTGGCATATCATGTCCTCTTCAGTCCTAAATATCCTCTAGTTTGAGGGATAGAGACCCCACCTGGAGTAGTGTGTCCAGCTCTGGAGTCGTCAACAAAGAAAGGACATGGAACTGTTGGAATGGGTCCAGCAGAAGGCCACAAAAATGATCAGAGGGACAGAGCACCTCTCCTGTGCAGNTCCCTTCCAATTCTAACCATTCTGTGATTCTATGACTGTCATACTAACAGGATTCTTGGTGTTTGGTCCCCAGTGCTCTGCTCATCACAGGACTGTGATGCTGGCATTTTATTGTTTCAAGCAAGAACTTAAAATGCTCCAACTTTCCCTTCCGTGTGATGTCATCACCTGAATTGAAGTGTAGTTTATTGGCATTCCTAAGAGCACTGCAGTCTTCAGTTTTCATTCCTGATCGAATTTGTCTCTTTGCAGTTATTCTTGCAACTGTCTCCCATGTGTCTGTAGCACACAAATGTGCACATATATGGGACTGAGAGCAGACTTATGATGTTGCCTAGATGCCCCCTTTGTGCAAGAGGCAAATATAAAGAAACATTCAGTGTTTTTGCAGTCACTAATGCTGACTATGGTTACTGTTGTCTGCACTGTAAAACTGTGGAAGTCAATGCAACTGGATAGTCTGAGCACTTGATGGTCTCAGTAACTTTCATTGCACGTATGTTGACCTTTTGCCTATTTTCTCTATGCCTTCTCAAGGTTTAGTGCCCTTAAACAAGTGTCTTAACCCTGATGTATTCTCACTGACGGCATTTGTATAAGAACCCTGAGTGATGCTGTGCTCAGAAAGAACGAGGGTCTTGGTGTTGAGAGATAGGTACTCTCCCTGCTCGTTCCACAAGCTCCCCAACTGTTTCACACAGCCACCTATGAGTTGGCACCTTGGAGCAGTCTCAGAAGAGAGAAGCCAAGAGCTGTATCTATCAAGAGACTGTGCTGGTCTCAGTCTATCAGGTGAGCTCCCTCCTGGTCACAGCTGAGATGAGTTCTTGTTCTTTTTTGACTCTGCTTGTAAGCTGTCACTCTGTGAGCTGTTTCTGCTGTGTGAATAAACATGGGACTTCAATATGGCAAATTTTCACCCACACTAAACTTCACAAACAGCAGTCACCCAACAACTTTCTTTCACATTATCTTGTATGTTTTGCAGGTATTTATGCTGCTAGGAGACGTTATCTTCTTTCTGCTGGCTTGTGGAAGAATATATATTACCTTTAATATAAGAAGAGTGAGGGACTGGGCTTGGGATAACTTTGCTTGAGATGAACCCCATAAACAGGGTTCTAAAAAAGGTTCCTAAGCCGCCTTTTGAAATGCAGAGAGGAGGCTTGAGCTGAACTTGCATTTAATTTTGAGGTTTTGCCTCTTCTCCCCCAGCAGGTTGCAGGAAGGAAGAGTGACTTTCTCTCTACACAGTGTTTTTGAGCAAGTTGGGAAATCAAACTAGTAATAAAACCATGCTATCTAACTGGCATAAATGATGCACCCTGCGTATGGGTGCATATGGGTGTATGAAGCTGTCTTGTGAAAATCAAGGTTGTTTTTTTCCTTTGTTTTGTTTTTTAGTATTTATTTTTTAATAACATACCTTGTTTATTAATCCTCTTAAAATACAATTTTGAGAGGAAAAAGGCTTGGGCGTGTGTATGCCATGCCTATAGTATTTAATCCATGAGTACTTTTATGCAGGGTACTGGAACTGCTGCAGTTTTCGAGGCCTTTAGATTATGGGGAACTACTTAAGAGGTAAAAGTGTCGTGGCATGAAGGCATCATCCATCTTTTTGCTTGTTTGCAACCAGAAAGCGTCTCATCAATCTGAGTTTTTGGCAGGTGTTCTGGTTAGCACTATTAAAAAAGACAAGTGCAAGGAACCACATAAAAAAAACCCCATAATCGTGTGCCTGATTCAAGCCTATTCATTGCAGACTGTTTCTGGGCTTTTATAATAACACGAGAGATCCTTCTAGCTTTTCACCAGTCTCTGCAAACTGACACAGCTCACCCAGCATGGGGAGGAGGAGTGTGGTCTCGTGCTGTTCTGTAACCCTGCTTCGCTCCCTGCAAGCCTGCTGAGGCCCAGCTTGTCTCACAGGAGGTAGGAAGTTGCCTTGTGTTTTTGTCATCGTATGGAGGAGTGTTTGTTACTGACGTGATTTTTGTAAAGACGGTGCCTCCATTTTTGACACATACATTCTTTGATGGAGGATAGCAGTTCCTGGTATGCTGTCACTTCCCCTTGCAATGTCTTTCTTGCCAATGGATTTTATTTTCTTTTTTTTTGTCAGATAGGCTTTTTTGAACACAGATTAATTCTTACCCACTGTGACTTTAATGCTTCCTGCTGTGATTTTACAGCCAAACCTAATTTACTGTTGTTGAATGTCAGTACATACTTATAAAAGATACACAGAGAAATAATGAGTGTGGCAGCTGTAGATGAGCAGAGTAGTATTTTTGTGTTCAACCAGATGTATTCAGAAGTGCTCTCCCTGTGAGGGGAGACCTCATTGTCCTCTACAACTACCTGAAAGGAAGTTGTAGAGAAGTGGGAGTTGGCCTCTTCTCCCAAGTAAATAATGACAAGACCAGAGGAAATGGTCTGGTGTTGCAGCAGGGGAGGTTTAGATTTGATATTAGGAAGAATTACTGTACTGTAAGAGTGATCAGGCACTGGAACAGCCTGCCCAGGGAGGTGGCTGAGTCACCATCCCTGGAGGTATTGAAGACACGTGTAGATGTGGCACTTCAGGGCATGCTCTAGTGGCTGAGATTGTAGGGTTCATTTGTGCATTTATGTTTGGACTCGATGATCTTAGAGGTCCTTTCCAACTATGAAGACTGTGTGTCTGTGTGTGTGTATTTTGAGACTGATGGAAGTGAATGTGTTCTAATGAAGGCTTGTCTTTGTTGTCAACTGCAGACTAAGGATGCTAGTAATGCTTGGGAAATCTAGGTCCCAGATGACCATACTATCTCTTTTTTCTTTTTTTTTCCCCTTTAAGGTGTGTAAACCAGAAGGAGCAGTCGGATGCCTTCTTGTTTTGTATGTACACATGTTTTATATAAACCCCCCAACAAATCAGAAAATACAGACAGGTTTGGAATTTAATGTTAGGAGTGGAAGACTAGTACTTCTCTATCTTCCCAGGGGCAGTTGAGCCCCAAAGTACATCACCAGGTTATAAATTAATGAAAAACTTTTGCAATGTGGTGCTGCCTTAAAGATGACATGTGAATATAGCTCACGGCAGTGAGATGTCCGTAGCACAGTTAATCAGAGTAAATACCTCTGCTAGCAGCCGAACACAGAGAGCTGGCATCACTGAACCTGCAAAAACTACAGCGCCTTCTTGGCCGAGATGTGTGTGGGCAAGTGTTTGCTTCAATGACTGTTTTTGACCTATTTGGGGAATAAATAGGACTTATGCCTCCAGAGCGTGCAATCTGGCATTTTTCAGTAGCACTACACTAACAAGGAGAAGAAAATAATAATCAATAGACTTGAACAGACAAATTCTCCTGCCACAGCTTTCAGAATCTGTATGTAAGCTGGTTTTGTGTGAAATGCACCTCTGAGATTACCTTTTTTTAAAAACATACTCTTATTATTCATAAAAATCTTATACCAGGTTTTTATTCCTCGGTTCCACACAGGTCATTGGCAATGAGATAGGATACAAAAGAGCTGTAAAGAGGGAATCTGTAGGCAGAAAAGGATCTTTGGAAAGAGCATCGGTGTTCCCTAACTGCTCTGGGTTTCCTATTGAATTTCCTAACATATAGTCCAATTGCAAAAATGTTTTTAAAAAAACCCTTTGTTCTGACATACAGGGAGGGTGTTTTGCAGAAAGACAAAAAAAGGAGGGTTACCAGAAAGAGTTTAGTGAATAGATACTTTGTGCAAGGCAGAATGCAGTTCGGTTTACTCATTTTTGTGTTAGCATAGTAGAAAAAAAATATGTTTGCATGAATAAAAGAAGTGGGTAGTATAACATCATGTACAAGAGACAACATGAACTGGAGGCACTTGTTTAAATGAATCAAGGTATAACTGCTCCAAGTATGATTAATAAGCGTGATTGGAGAACGTTTTTTCATTAAAGGTTCTGACAAAAAAAAAATACTAATGCTTGTTTTGTGAGGAGAATGTTGACATTTCCCAGCGATTCTGTTACACAGTGTTCAGGCAAAAACTTTTTGGGTCTTGATCTTTTATAGCTACTAACTGATAAAACCTCCCAAACTGCAGGCAAATGCTGAAAAGTCTTTCAGCAATCTCTTTAGCGTTTCTTTCTCCAGTGAAAACTGTTGGGTGGTTGGTTTGGGGTTTGTTTATTATTTTTTTCCCAAGGAAAGTGAATGCTTTCCACGTTGCTTTTTCGTCAAAAGTCTAATTATCTATTTAAAAAGATGTTTCAACAGAAAAATTTTGACAATCTGTGATGAGTAATGTTGAGTTGAAAGGCTCCCATTTTAAAACATAGTATTTTTTGACAGTACTTTCCAGCAAGCTGCATAAACAACCAGATGCTCCACGGAGCTAACAAAGGCTACACGGATTTTCTTCAGGACTAGTATTTTTAGCTTTTCCTGAGATTTGTTTTTAAGGTGGTCAAGATAATCCAACACCAGCTTCAATCCAAGGTGATGGGGCATGGTGCAGGATCCCCCAAGCAATACCACCACAGTTTATTTCATGTGGTAGAGGACATGGAAATACCCAGTGGAGGATGCATCTTCTTGCACCATCAGGCAGCAGAACTGTCTCCCAGTGACACCCTGTATGTGCTGAAGAGCCCACTAACACCCAAACCTAAGCTAGCCTGTGCGCCTCTCCCTTTGATATCTCAGTGTGATGCTCCTCAGCCTTTCTGTTTCTTGGTTTAATGTGGAGATTCAGCTTGGGTCTCTCCATCCCTGGAATGGGTTTGCTCTTAAGTCTTCTCCAGTTAGGCTGCTTCCAGATTGTCAGATATGAGGCCTGTCAGAGCCCTTAAATCCCTCTTCCAGGTCATCTCCTTGCCTTTCCCCAGAGGAATATAGCAAGCGATACCTCCCACTGAGCTTTCCTACATATATGCTGATAAGATGCTATTATTGCCACCTTCTTCCCCAGAGAATTGGATGAAATAATGGTTTTGGGAAGCAGGAACTCCTGACTTCTCCCCTGATGCTGACGCTGCTCTTCCAGAGGCTCTTACCATTCCAGTTGCTATCTCTGACTGAGTGTCTGTAACGATAAAATTGAAATGATAACACTTCCCTACCTGACAGGATGGAAGCGAGAAGTTGTTGGAAGGATTAGTTACCTAAGGGCTATAGTGTGCCAAACATTATTAATAATGCAAAGCATGAAATGTTCTGAAATAGAAGCAAAATTCTTGCTTTTTACTTCAAGTGAGTGTTTACCAGAATACTGTAAAGGCCCTGCTTTCCAACCAGGTGGATTAGCTGGTGTCTTATGGCATTACAGAAGGGCATGAAAGAGTTGGAGACTGGCAGGCCTTCAAGTGTCTCCCATGTCTGGGTCACTCAGCACTGTTCAGCTTATTAGTGAATTGAGAGAAGATGACTCCTGTCCATGAGATGCACCTGCCAAAAGCTTCCCAGGGTGTTTTCTTAATTTAGCTTGTCAAGATTTGCCTCAGAGAATTACTTGTATCCTTCACTCTTAATGGTGTTTCCTAGAAGGGTGGGTGGAAGCATGAGAGAGGAAAAGACTTGTATCTCTGTGTTGGTAGAGGGGTAAGCAGAGATAAGAGGAGGGAAGGACAGCAAAGGACAGAGAAGAAGCCAGTGAGTATGTGGGGTGAGATAGAGGGGAAAAGAGCACGCAAAAAAGAGAAGGAAAGGCGGAGTCGATAGCACAAACTACAAATAATCAGTGAAGGGAGTGAAAGTTGGTTGCAAAGGATGGAACACCAAAGTGCAGAGGGCAAGGGAGAGTGAGTCAGAGAATAAAGAGGAGAGGATGAAAATGAGTTTATTGCCTTTTTTTATCTAAGTATTGAAAGTGGTGTAAAACTTGCCTGAGAGAGAGCCAGCAATTACCTTGTTTCGTGCGATCCTCTGCTTAAAAAGTGGTGAGGAAATGAATCTGATTTTTGATCAAAGAGAGGGCCCTCTGATCTGCCATCACTTGTCTGCTGGAGCAGCTCCCGATTCTCTGCTGGTTCTCCGCTTTTCAAGCGGAGCTTCTGGTTTGGCCGTCATCTAAATGCTGATGTTATGCACTGCCTAGAGGGGGTCTCATCCATACTGAATGGGCAATGTAGCAAGCCCTGCAAACATTCCTAGGGAGCACCTAGGAGTGGGGTGCTTGAATTATTTTTTATTTGTTATTAAAGCCCTAAAACTTACATGCTGCATATCACACCTCTGTTCACACAACATCTGGGCGGTATAAGGGGTTGGGTTCATGCTTCTACGCTACTTCCTTCAACACTGACACCTGTGGAAGCTTGGGGGATTTCTCTGGACAAAATCTCATTTTACTCTGATGCTCCGCAGCAGTCCCACTCCCTTTCACGCTCATTAACACTCTCTGCAAGAGGTAACATGCGCTTCCATGTCCCTGCTGTAGGTTTTGCAATCATCCTTGGTCCTTGTGTTTACTGCTGCTTTACTAAGTAGGCAGTGCAGTGCCAGGGAGCAGCTCCACACCTATCAAAGCCACTTGTGAATTAGAAGGGTGCGAGCTTCAACCAAGAAAAGGCAGAGGCCTGGAGAACAAGGCTTATGAGGATCGATTGAGGGAGTTGGGATTGTTTAGTTTGAGGAAGAGGAGGCTGAGGGGAGACCTCATCACTCTCTACAACTGCTTGAAAGGGCACTGTAGAGAGATTGGTGCTGGTCTCTTCTCATGGGCAATGAGTGACAGGACAAGAGGGAATGGCTGCAAGCTGCAGCAGGGTAGGGTTAGGCTGGACATTGGGAAAGAATTTTTCACAGAGAGAGTGGTCAGTCACTGGAATGGGCTGCCCAGGGAGGTGGTGGAGTCACTCTCCCTGACTGTGTTTAAGAGTAGATTAGATGTGGTGTTGAGGGATCTAGTGTAGGGGAGAACTTGTAGAGTAGGGCTGATGGTTGGACTTGATGATCCCAGGGGTCTCTTCCAACCAAAATGATTCTATGATTCTATGATTCAGAGGAGATGAGTTTGTATCCTTACAGGATTTAGGGTAGCCCTAGGGGCTGCTCTGGGGCTGTTGAATCTCTTTCATCCCAGAAGCCACTTCTACTGGAGCTCAGTTTCCCTGGCACATTCCTTACGATGGGACTAGAAAGGGTTTGTTCCTCTGTCAGTCTGTTATGGTTTAGGCTGGTCTGGCACTGGAGAGTCAGCCTTTGGCTCCTTTGCTCCTCTTCTGTGGCTCCAGCAAGTCAGTGCAATATGAGTATTCTGGAAGACTCCCTCTTCCTCGTTTTCCAGTGGGATAGGTTTTGACCTTTGATGACCGGGGATGGTGGTATAGTAAAAATATAGAGTTGGCTGCTGATTTCAACTCTTTATTTCATTTTCAAGGATGAAGAACTTTAGTTTCTAAGTGTTTAGCTTAAGTCCAGCCCAGAGGTAATGGGTGTCAGTCACTACCAGTTGATAATCTGGACAGATATCATTGCTATCAGATCCACGGCACTTTAAAATACGCTGATAACGTACCGTGCTGACAGTCGAGATAGAAACTAGGGAATCAGGAGCATAAAAAAGAACAACCTCAGTAGAAACAAGGTGGAAGGAGAGGCAAGGTGCAAGCTAGATTTAGTCTCGAGTTCCAGATTTCATCACTGATGCCTGCCAAGGTGGCTGCGTGCAAGCCATGTAACTGCAGCTCCTCAGCTGTTATCTGTAAAACTGGGGTAAATATTGCTTCCCTGATTGATGTTATAAATTACAAGGTACTTAAATACTATGTAAATGAAGGTCTTGTAAATAATGCAGACGTGTAGATGAGCGTAACTAGATGAGTGGAATGAAAAGAAGTTAAATCTGAAGCAGAATTCTAGTCGGCTGAGTGGATATATATGGGAGTCCATAAACTGCACTTATTTTCTGAGTAGAGCGAGTCAGTTAGACATAAATCTCTAACACTAAATCATTTTAAATATTTATCTAGTTGGTTCGGTTTCATTTTCTGACGTTTGAGTTACTGTTTAAGAAATATGTCTCTAAGATTATGCCTTAGGTTCAAAACCTATATTTTGATCTCGACCCGCTTCTAAATTGTACGGACTAAATTCTGCTGTCAGGCACGTACGCACGGATCTCTGGGATGCTGGTGAGAACGGGCACTGCGGAGCTAAATTGTCTACTTAGCTTATTTTTCATAGTGGCAGGCTTTAAAAAAATAACATTTAAAAAGATCAGTTTTTGTTAACTATAAACAGTATTTGGTGATAATGCACTTGTTTTTGGTGAGTGGACTCAAAAGGCTGAAGAACTTAAATACTCCGTAGTTTCCAGGACTGCACCAGCTTGAAGTCGAAGCTACGTCTCCGCTTATGAAATGGATGGGTGGTGTGACGAGCCTTGTCCTCTGTTGAAGGGGGATCTGTATGATCTCAAAGCCTGCCAGGACTTGGCAAAAAAGCTGCAGTTGTTCAACGTATTGCGGCAGAGAGAGCCTGGGTACAAGCCTGTGAGTGATAGATAAACATGGTCTATCGTGTAGATGCAGTACATGAAGTGTGACAGTGGGGAGCATCCTCTGTGAAGGCTTACAGTGGTACACCAAGAAGAAATCCAAGTTTTTTCTGCTTTCATATTTCACATTTCGCTGCAAGACTTGCCATCTCACTGAAAACTTCCCTAAAGGGAAGCTGGAAAAGTCTAGCTATGAGTATAAAGGCAGAAGCAAGTGCTTAACCATAGTCAGTCTTACATGAATGTGATCTGACTATAACCTATGAACAACACCCAAATCCTCTAGATAATGTTGGTTTAGGTATGATGGTCTCAGGATATAATTGCATCAAGTCTTGTAGAAAGAGGTAATGTATCCCCCTTGGAGAAGTGGTTGCGTGCCTGACTGCATCTTGGTTTTTCCATGTCTATCAGTTGCTCTAACAAAAAGCCTTTTACATTAAAATTCTTGTTGCTTTTTTACTGTCAAAGGGAGTTCAGAAAGTCCAAGGAATAGCAAGGATCAGTAATACTTATGTATGGACATAACAGAAACCAAACTGGAATTATGTTGGCATCTAAGGCTTTGGAAGAACAGAGAAATAGAGCTGTGCTTACCGACTGTTCAAAGGGGAAAAAAAAACCCCTAAAACAATAGAGGCAGGAGCACTGCATTTTTTTTTTTTCCCCTACAAGCAACACAATCTCGAAAGAACAAAAATAAATCAGTCAGTTTAATCACAGTGGTAAATTGCTACCATATTCTTCAGTCTGATTTCTTACCTACGTTGGTATAATATGCAGTGATGGTAGAAATGCAGCATTTCGGGCTGTATTTTGTATTATGGCTGGATGGCTGGAGAGAAAAGCTTTAAATAGTGGCTTTATGGGCACTAGTGAAATTCTGGCTTTGAAACACCTGTTAATATAGCTAATATGAAGTGGAGGCATGAAAAATCAATATTTCACTTTGCTTTTTAGTTTTTGATCTGTATGTTTTCTCATATTTGTGAACTTTCTCAAGGGATATAACTAATGTTTCCATCCTATGATATTATGCCACAGGGTATGTGTGGGATAGAGATGCATTATATGAGTGTTATTTAAAGTTTTTTTCTATAGCCCTTTCTTTCCAATAGGTGTAAAATTTACCTGGCTTTAGTGTATTATTGAAACACCTGCGCAGTGTTAGATAATGTTTTCTCTGCCCTGGGAATTGTGGGGTTTTTTTCAGTAAACAGATGCTCCCTCTGCTTGTTTTGAATCTGGAAAAGATAATACCAGGTAGGACCTACATAAGGAGAGAAAATTACTCTTTCAACGTTTCTTGGCAGCGGTTGTGTGTTAGGTACACACGGATGTCCCCTCGTGGATGTAGAGGTGATATTAAACTGAGAAGTCATGTGATACCAATTAAACATGGGCTTCTCTTCAGTAATTTATTTTTTCTGAGTGTATTCAGTATCTTTAAAAAAAAGCAAATCTGGCACTAAATAAGAAAAGAACACAAACAACACTTAGCCTGGCCTGAGTACTGTTTACTCTCTTATAATAAGTTGGTTTTTTTTTTCCTTTTTTTTCTTTTTTTTTTAAACTTCAGGGTTACTAAAATGACCTAAAATGGTCAATGTTTTGTCTTTGAACCTTTGGACATAAGGATATGAAATGGTGCGAGTCAGATAACTTGCAGTCATGCAGAGCTCGAGGCAAGAGTTTTGTGCCACTGGGAAGGGAAGTCGCCCTCTTTTCCCTGTGGGACAAACTCTCTTCTGCAGCTTTCAAAAGGTCTGAGATAAGAGTTAACGTATTTTTAGATGCAGTAAAGCTATTTTTAAGTAACTTTTTTTTGCAGTTTTAATGGCTCCCTTTGCGGCCTCCGTGGTTGGGGTTGTCCTAACTAAGGCACCTGGTGCTGAAGTTGAAAAAATGAGTAACACAGTCCTAGCAGCACTTAAAAGAGCTCTTTGTATTGTTCCAGCAAGACCTTTTTAACATGTAACGTATAGAGAATATAGGATAGTATAAAGTTTTGGAAGTAGGCTGCGAAGTCTCCTTGGCACAGAATAGAGACACTGTGCAGCTCATGGTTTTGTCACTTGAGAAGTGCTGGGACGTGTGCGTTTCTACTAGTGGTGTGCTGTCTCCTGCCTGCTTGTTTCTACCTCTATACCATCTCTGCCAGTGCAAAACTGTGGGTGCCTGTGCAATGAAATACATCAGGGCACTGATCCCTCTCCATAAGGACTCAGAGAAGGGGAAAATGCTTATTTTTCCTCTGAATTGGTTTCCTAGCCCAGGTTATCACAGAAACCCACAGCCCACGGGGTGTGCAATGGGGCAGTGGTATGAGACCTGGGGAAGTGGATTTGTGGTATCGGGGTGAGGCTGCTCATGCCTGTTGGCCTCTGAATAGTTCTGCTATATCTGTACACTGTTTTTCAATGAGATATATAATAAGATAAGCAAGGGAGAAAGTATAAAGACCCGTACTGGAATGTAACAGTTTTAAATTAAATGAGATACCAAGCCTGCATAATGGCACCACTTTCAGTAAAGGATTACAGACACTTATTCCCACTAAACTAACACGTTTTACTTTCATCCCTACTGGCCAGTATGGCACAAAAAAAATCAGTTTAGCCTTCTGTGTACCCTCTGCCAGGCTGACAATAAATTAATTTACTCTTCTCTTGGAGGCTATGTCTGTTCCGCACTTTCCTTTGTGTCTATTAAATATGAAGGGAAATATTTACTTGGGGTGTCTTTCAGTCCATATCCTCCAAACTTTGCAAGAGCCAAAGCCACAAAGCCTGCTTAGGGCAAGGCGCTGCTTTCACTCCTTGTGTCATTCCTTTGTGACATGAGCAAAAGGCTGGTTAAGGCTGCTGAAGAGGAACAGACCCATTCTATACCTCTCACACCATGGCTGTTGGTAGCTAATTTGTGTCCTGTGGGTCACCAGGAGACTTGGTCCTATGGGCCTGAGCTGTGCTTAGGGCTGACTTCTGACAAAAGATGTAGATGTTCCATACTGACTGTTTTCTGCAGGGAATCATCTGAACTATTTTTTCACTGGTGAGAGACACTGAAATAAGATTCACCTGACTTAACTTCACAGTGTTCTCAGTGTTTCTCACTGTAAAGCTTTGAAATAATTGCATAAGTACATATATATGTGTGCATATAGTTATTTGTGTACTTAGATATATTTGTTAATATAGCATACGTCTGTGCTAATGCCAATGGAGGGACAATGTGTAACAAAAAATTAGTGTGTTTTACATCCAGAAGAGGGTTTTATTTACTGTTGCGCTCCAGAGATTTTTTAAGCTCTTGCTGAGAGCTGGAAGACCCCCTGAGCCTGACTGAGGTACCTTCTAAGACTGCTGTCGATTTTGGCAATCTTTGCCACCATCATCCTCATCCTCCCTTTCATGATTTTTTTTTTTTAATGTAGCTTTCAATAAGGAAGGAGAATAACTGTAATGAAATTCATTACAGCTTTCTCTTCTGCCCCCTCTGGCTGCAAACCTGATGAGGCTCAGAGGCTCTATGGATTTTTGTTTTTCTAACCTGTTGCTGGTTGCTTGCATTCATGAGTTACATGAGGCTTTGTATCTCTTACCACCACAAAATCTGAGGAATCCTTACTCTTGAAGTCTATTGTGCATGAGATCTGGTGAAGGGTTTTCTGGCTGGTAAGCTCAAGATCACATGGAGACCCCTCTCACAGTGTGTTATGGAGGAGGTGTGGGTGTTCCTGTATCCATTGTGGTCATTCTATCAATCCTATTTCTCCATCAGTTTTGAGAGTCTTGCTCTCTTGTTTCTGTCTTTTTTATAAAAGGAACAAAAAAAAATGATGGCTCATTAACAGTTTCAAATGTTCTTTAGAAAGCCCTTTAAAATGTTAGCTTAGGATTTTCCTTTTCAACCATATGCCAGTGCTGTGGTATTTCATATTTCATGTTTATTGTTTTTTCAAGCTTTATCAAATCTGAGTTACTTACCTAGATCTTGACTAATCGCTGTTTTACTAGCACGTGGATTTTTATGACACACTGAAACAATAGGTATGTGAATTTATTAACGAGAGTTATGAGTGAGGAAAATGTGGGAGGAGATGAAGAGACAAGGAGTGTCTCTATGTAGCCTTTTGTAGAGTCAAGTGGGTTTACTCTCCCACCCCTAAAACTTGTGTCTCAGCCTAGAGAAGAGAAGGCTCCAGGGAGACCTTATATTGGCCTTCCAGTACCTGAAGAGGGCCTATAGGAGAGGTGGAGAAGGGACTCTTTATCAGGGAATGTAGTGATGGGATGAGGGCTAATGGTTTTAAATTGAAAGAGGGAAGATTTAGACTACATCTCAGGAAGCAATTCTTTACTGTGAGGGCAGTGAGACACTGGCACAGGTTGCCCAGGGAAGTTGTGGATGCCCCATCCCTGGAGGTGTTCAAGACCAGGCTGGATGGGGCTTTAAGCAGCCTGCTCTAGTGGGAGGTGTCCCTGCCCATAGCAGGGGGGTTGGAACTTGATGATCTTTAAGGTCCCTTCCAACTCTAACCATTCTATGATTCTGTTTGTGCTGACCAAAAAAAAAGTAGCCTCCACCTAGGAAAGATTATGTAGGCATATGTGAGAAGAGGAGGAAATGTGGGGACATAGTTCATGTTCTTTGTCATTTTCTGGAGAATTAATAGCCTAGTCCTAAATAACTGAAGAAACCTCTTTATGTTTTTCAGGCTTTACCTTCGACCTTTACTATCAGAGAACTTCAGATAAGGTTACCTTCATTCCTCCTCAGGGAGGTCTACTGACCCACAAAGAGATAAGGCTCGATGGGTTAGTGCTGAAGGGGCAGGTGTATTTTCTCAGAAGCAGAAATAGACATCATATATGCAGTAAAGGTCTGTGAGGCACCTTAATGTGCAGCAATGAGCTGTTTGCTAGTTGTGAGATCCAGATTTCAGGTTTCTGTATGAAGGTGAAATGAAATCTCTAGGGCTGTGTTAGTTTGGGATTTAGTACCATTCCAGTAGCTTAAAACCAGAGCGTAAGCAAAGCATATGTGCAAGCCTGGTTCCTGTGCACCCGTTCATCCAGGGTTGATCTTGAGGAGGAAAAGTAGTTCTAGAAAATCTTTGGGATCACTGCTGTATCCTAAAAATACTTTTTGCTGAATGAAATTTAATAAGATGTACAAGGCTGCTTTCTTATGCTTTTGCATAGCTCTATTTCTATGTACTGAAGAGATACTTATAGGCAGGGTCTTTGTTCCCTGCTTGCTGCTGGTTTATAGTAACTCTCTGGATCTTCAGAATCTCAGATAAGGAAGGTGCTGGTCTTAGGTTTCTGCACATTATGGGTGTAGTTCTAGGGCTTTGGATTTTGCACTTGCTGCTGGGCTGTAATTGGAGAAAATTAAAGATGGCTTTAATGCAGTGCCACACTGCAGTACGAAGTCCATTTTATGGTAGGTGGGCAGTGAGCAGTGTTGTTTACTCCCTGGGATAAATACAGCTTGCCCTGTGCTGTCAGATATTTCCACCTCATGTTGCTGCCTGAATTCATGTCATTCGGCCTGGTGTGTCTGGGATCTCTGTGTGAAATGAAAGGCTGCATTTGCTTGGCTGTGTGTGTGGTGAGCTATCTGAAATAGGGGGGACGAGACCTTTTTGAAACCAGCCGTCTCCACAGGCCTGTACCACTGCTCATGGCAATGTCAGTGGGTTCACCCACCCTGGCATTTTGCTCACGGTTCTTGGTGTTACTTCTTAGGCCCCAGCACAACTGCAGTGTGATGAGCTTCATTTTGACACTTGTTTATTAAGCTTTAAACTGGCTCTTTACCTAGCGTGAATCATTCAAAAGGTACCACGAGATGGCACTGCACTAGCTCTGCTGCAGGCAATGAGAAAAAACCTCTTCTGAAGGGAAAATCACTGTACTTCACTCACAAGGTAGCGGGGTTGATAGACCTTCCTACCCCATACCCCGCAGTATTACTGCTTGAGAGCTAAGTGAAAGACCATCTTCTTCTTTCTCCTGGATGCTGGTAAGGAATCGAGCCAGGCTTGTGCTAGGCTGTACTGCAAAGGTGCTCTCTGCCCCTCACACTTTATTTCTTCTAAGCCTACACCAGCAACATATAGGCAGTGTCTTCTCAACAGATGTTTTGTCTTGGCGAATTGTCTACAGTCCCCTTTTGAAGGGGCTTTGTGCTCTCTTTGTGTGCTTGTGACCCTTTAACGATGATTTGGGTTATCTCCTTCCCTGCCAATTTCTGACTGGTGTCTTTAATTGCTCCCCGTCTCTTCCAGTTTCCTGGCTGCTTCTAAAATTAATTGATTTCACTTACAGTCCTCTTAGCAGGAGCCATAACAAGGAGTCTGAGTGGCTTTTGAGCCACGTTCTTTTGCTTGACAGCACAGGGATTCAGCCTTTGTCCTATGCCCAGGCAGCGCCGACTTTGCCAGTGGAGCAAACTGGGGACAATGCCCATTGCTGAATACAATTTTGGAGCGGAGCACTACAGCAGAGCAGGGAAATGACCAAGTGGTGCCTGCCTGCTCTGCCATGTGTGTGCCCTGCCGTGCCATCTGTTAGCATTACCCAGAGCTAATCTGTTAAATTTTGAGGCCATCTAATGGTATGACTGTATTGGTTCTGGGAAATGTATGTCCCTTGATTTTTAGTACAGGTCAACTCATTTTTGCTGTTCTGAAACAAGTTTAAAGCTAAGAACTGACCTCCTGGTTCCTAGTGCTCTCTATACCCCTGTGTGAGGTTAACTGGATTTTCTTCATTTCCTGCAAGGGGTGCAATGGCTGAGGTACAAATGTTAGATGCTATGGGGCATCCAGTTCTGAAACTGAATCTTATTTGGTCTTGTGCTCAGTCCTTTAAGAGATGTATCCCTTTAAAGATTATGTCATCCATATTTTAAAAAGACCTGCACACACTCCACAGGTGTTCCCTGGTAAATGCACTGACACGAGGAGTGGGACTGCCACACTTGTACTCTAAATTCAGTAGATAACTCCCCTTCTCTATTGTCTCTTTCCCCTCCTTTTCCTCTCCATCTCTTTATGGCTCTTTTGTCTTTCCATGCCTGAATTAAGTCTTCTTCCCTCTTCCCTTGGGTTTCCTTCTCCTCCTCTTTCACTAGTTTTTGTCTCCTTTCCTGGAAATGATCACCTACCAGGTCATGAGCAAAGGGAGCATCTCCCAGGCTGGCTCACTTTGCAAGCAGCTGATTTATTACATTTTTCCACCCATTTTTCCCATTTTGGGAATAGCAACACGGATGGAATTCTGAACTTTCAGCGGGGCAGGGTAACAGACAGGGATCAAGCTGCCATGTGTGTGCACTAGAGGAAAGCTGGGGGGACAGGCTGCAGTGAAAGGGAAGGTACAGATGTCATTTTTCATTGCTGACCATTGATTCAAGGGAGGGAAGGAAGGAAGAGTATTAAATTCCCTCTTTTTCACTTAGCCTCTCTCTGCTCACCCAGCTTTGAGCAGCCTGGATCCAGGTAGCCAAACTGGTACATTAAGTCACTATGTCCACAAGCTGCTTCATCAGACTGTGTTTTTGTTTCCTGTACTGTGATTTTTAAGCCACTGCATTCTGCTTCCCTTTGGGGACTGACAGAGTGTTTGTGACCTGGGCTTTAAAGGCCATAGGAGGTCTCTCTCCTCAATGAAGGCAGATGAACCAAGTGGGAATGGATTGGAAAGGGGTTTTGCTGTTTTAGAAATGGTTTGTGGACCCTCCCAAGCATGTACCTTCCAGACCTAAACCCATTGCACTCCTTTCAACTTCTGTGTTACAAATAAAGGTAGGGAAAGGTGGGAACCTCTCCCAGTTAATATTAACTTCTAGAATGAAATTGGGTATTTATTTGTTTTCCAAGCATTTTTTTTTTTACAAACATCCAGAGGCTGTGGATTTTGCAGATTAGCAGTGTAACTGACCTTGTAACCTTCCTCCTGGATTTTTCAACCACTGTGCCTTTCCACCCTCCAGTTGGCCTCTTCATCCCTCAGCAGAAGAATGTGTGGCAAAGCAGCTCTTTAACAGCTCATTAGGCTGGACAAAAAATACAACCTTCTTAAGATTAGTGGCTTTAGCTGGGGAGAAAATGGCCTGCTAAGCAGTGAAGAAAAATTTGTGATGAACATATTAAATGGTTCTCTTTGCCTGATGCCTTAGATGTAATTTCACCACCAGTGGGAATGTTTTTCTCTTGGGTACATTTGCAGACCGTACTGATATGTTGCCAAGGCAGTTTGCAAACATTAATTAGAAAGTCCCAGTGAAGAAGAGAAGCAAAAACTGTATTTTGGAGCTAAAGAAACTGAGTCACATCTAGTTTAGACATTTTGCATGATCTCATAAAACAGATCAATTGTAGAGCTAGAAGAAGCAGCAGTTAAAAGCTAATGTGACTGCAGGATTGGTGCCAGCTCCTCTGATCATGACAATATGAGAGTAGATACCTAGTTCCCAGCTCTGGAATGTGGCACTTGATATTTTCTCTTTTGCCACCCAAAAAAACCTTGGAGGAGCTTCTGGAAAAGTTGGCTATCTTCTTTCTATCCTTTCTTGTTTCTTCACTTCTCACACCTAACTCTGCCTACATACTTGTGTCTCAAGAAGGGATTGCTTCACCGTGCCATTTGGCCAGGCTTGATCAGAGCAGTTCTTTGTAGTCCAGCTGCAGTTTGTTGGATTTAGTCTGTTTTAATGTGTTGCCCATTTATCTCCTGTGTTGTGATGTCCCCATGTGGAGATGCCTCCTGTTTGGCACTTGTTCATGATTTGTTACTTCTTGAACCCAGTGATTGGAGCGTACATGATGATCTGTGCTTGGCATCAGTCCCACCCAGCACCATGAGGTACTTTGCAGGAGCACTTCCCTCAAAGCTGGACTGTTACAAAATCCATATTGAACCAGGGCTGTCCAGATCTGACCCAGGGCAGAAGACTGAAGGCAGCTGGCTGAGATGGCAGCCAGCCTGGTTTCCTGGAGAAATGGTGACCTTTCATCCTGACTCTGCTTTGCAATGCCTTTTAGGAGCTCCTCTTGTATCTGCACTTCCATGACAGCTCCTAGGCCTCTCTGTCTCTGTCACTAGGCTGGTCCCCCTCCTGGGAGTCTGCTCCACCAGCCCCGAAGCAGAGCAGCTATGTTTCTCCAAGAAGCCACTGCCCAAGCAGGGTTCAGGCTGTTGTGGCTGCCAGGGAAGGAACAGGGGGAGTTGGAAGGGGACAACAACTACTGTGAGGTGTCACATCTCTTAATTGCAAATAATCACAGCCTCCCCCTCTGCTCCTGCCCCATTCCTAGCAAAAGAAAATCCTTGCTCTGTGGGGACTCTGCCTGTCCTGATCCTACCCTTTCTCTGACCTGTATCATACAAAAGTGGAGTTGATGGCAGCCCTGCCATCAACTTAAGCCCTTTCTAGCAGCTGGGGAAGTGGGGGAGAGTAAAAAGAGGTTTGTGTGGGGAGAAAGGTTGGAGGAGGAGACTTTATTGCAGAAGTGGTTTGGAAGCAGGGCTCTAGGGATTTCAGGTTAGGCTAAGGGAAATGCTGTATCCCAGAGAGTGGGGATAGGAGGAGAAGGCCAAAGAGGAAAAGCAGATTGTGTACCAATAAAGAGGTTCCATAAACTCCTTTCTTCTCTCTTGGCCTCTTCCTAGATACATCACTTCCTGAGAGCCTTCAGCTCACTCCCAGCCCTCTTTACTCCTCTGGTATCCATTGCTTCTCTTTCTCCAACTCAGAACCTGCTCTGTTGCTGCTCAAAATTTAAATTTTACCTACAAAGCCAAGAACCTGTGAACAAGCTCTGGCCTGATGTATGTCGACACATTGTTCTTTCTATTCTGTGTCGTGTGTCTATGGTTCATATCAGAGAGCTGTTCTTCAGAAAGTTGTGCTCATGGACTTGCTTCCTCTTCTAACTTTTGAGCCATGTGTAAAGTCTCTGGTGAGGAAAGCAAGGTCATTAGTAAACTGCTGTTGAGAAAAGATAAAGTTTATTTAAACCTCTGCCTTGCAAGTGCCTAAGGTTGTAATGGTAGATATGCCAAACAGATCAAAACCAGAGAGCTTCCTTCAGTTGGTTAAAGTCTGAGAAAGTGTCTTCTGCATCATGGGCATAAAGCAGGCATTCAGAAGGAAACAAATACTAAGAATTTGAATAGTGGTAATGCCCTACATTGCATGCTTGGGCATAAACGCTCCTCGTTGCCACTTGGTTAAGTTTTGCAGCAGAAAAAATGGTTGTCTTTGGTGATACTAGCCTTTTGGCTTTGCTCTGTCTGATCTCTCCTGATGCTGGCGATGTTGAGGTAATGGTTCAATGGATGTTACCATCTCCTTCCTGTGCAGTGCTGCTTTTTTACTGTCATACTAACCTTTTGGGACAACTGGCAATTCATGTAGATTCTGAAGAGAGTTCAAGCTTACCTGTAATGGTCCAGGGCAGTTGTAAAAAATATGAGCAATGTAAGTTCTGGTCTTCTCTAAGGACACAGGTGCATGTGCAGAGTTCAGTCTGGGTCAGAACCAAGTACATGTACTAGTGGGCCAGCAGCATATTAGCTGCTTTATGTAAGTGAAGGGAGAAGGATGGACAATCTTTAAAAATGGCCTGATTTCCTTCAAATGCTATATAACTCTCATATTAGAAAGTATGTCAATAAGTAAACAACATCCTTCAAACATCTGAACCCAAATATTGTTACCACAACCCCCCCAAATCCCCAAACTTTTAAATAGCCTACCTAAAATCCTTTCCACTAATTGCTCCTCCAATTTTTCCTGCCTTGAGACTTGTGATAAATAACATTCCAGTTTCTCAAGTCATTATATCATCTTCCAGGAAATACTTAGACTTCACATGGAAGGTACCAACAAGAAAATACCTTGTAAAATGCTAATGCATAAAAAAGAAATCTTCTCATAATTCATAGAGCAATAAAAAAAAAAGAGCTCAAAATCAAACTAGTTGTCCCTTTACAGGTCACCTTCAGGGTTGCTGGGTTGTGATGAAAGCTATTTCTTCCTACTGGATAAGAATATGTTTATTTCATGGGCAGGATGCAATTTATGAGCTCCCTGGCTATTTATTTCCTGAGGCTTGAATTGAACTGGGTCACAGGAAGCCAATGACCTGGCTGTCATTTTGTTCTCCAGTTTCACACCCTCCTTTTCTTAAAGGAAGTCCTATCCATGACTTCCTATCCTGAGCTTCCTATCCATGAAGAAAATTATGAAAACGAGTCAGCAGCACCCACCTGAGCCTGCAGGCAGCCCCAAACCGTAGCTTGTGGACACGTCTTGGTAGCACGCGCGTCTGGTGACCGGTTAGTGTAATCTCAGTGGTAACGTCACAAGTTGCTGCGCTGCTGTAAAGGGATGAACATATTACAAACAGTGGAAGTTGTTTATTTCGACTGGTGTATCAGGACCACCTGGCACCTCAGGGAGGAATTTTCTTACACACAGGCCGGTTTTAAATATTCCTTAATTTTGGTCCCATCTCTGAAACTCTCCCAGGAGATGCCTGGCAGAACACGTATGAAAGCAGTTTTAACAGCTGCAGGATTTGTGGCTGTTCTGCTTTGTTATCTCAAGTACATTGGGATTTAGTTCCAAGTTAAATGAGTATTGTACTTTGCGAGTGAAGCTTTAGAAAATGCCACTGCTTTTACATCCCAAGTTCAGCCTTTGCTAGCCATCTTTTACGGATGAATAAAAATACTTGTCACTTAGCAACATTAACTGTTGCAGGAGTCAAAATATCTTTGTTGTATAATTTTCCAAGATTTTAAAATAGAAATAATATTTATTTATAAATATCTTATAAAGCATTTGGTTTGGGTACGTAAATAAAGAGACAGTGGCGCTTTAAAAACTTATTAAATAGCAATTCAGTTTAAGAATCGAGTCTTTCAGTCTAAACTAGTAATTTCTGGAAGTGACTTTGATGCACCTGTAATGGCTTTGAAATTGTCACAAGAAAAAAAAAAATCTGTTAGTGAAAGCGTATTTCATAAAAGATCCATTAGCCCAGCATCTTTCTCTTGGTCGAAAGAAAGGATTTGCTGGTGCTAATGGCTCTCAAAAATATATGCCTTGTCTTTCTTACATCAGGTTCTGTTTTAGAGAATTATGTTAGGTTTTCAGATACTGGCAATTTACTGAAGGTTTTGCTGTTGCTCATACTTGAAAAGTGCCTGTTACACTAGCAAGTGTCAGAATCCATAGATTGTATTTATTGCCCTTTATAAAGTGCTTATCACTGTGATATTTGGGGGCTGTATATGGATTAAAAAAGAGGAAGGAAGCGATCTTGGAGGAGTTGGTGTGACTCGTTATGCTGGGCATGTTATCACGTAAAGTCCTGCATAACTGGGACGGGGAATGGACACAGGTAGTTGAAAAAATGTTATTTGGAGGAAGACGTAAAATATAGCTACTTAAATGAGCAACCGAGGACCGTGTCCAAACCAGAGCTGGGGCAATATCCATGCTGTGATTCATAGCTGTACCCCTATGTCCTCATTCCTTCCCCTCCCACTTCGGATGTCCCTGGTGGGTAACCCCACCCATTTTGTGGAGGTGGCCACAGCAATGCAGGATCCTCTTCCCTTGCTTTGACACTTCTCCTTTGAGTGAAGGAACTACCGGTATCATCTGCAGTATGGAGAAAAAAGGGTTTGTTTTATTGCTTGGGGGAGCAGCTGCTTGGTTGGCCCAGGCTGTACCAAGTTTCTCCTCCTCCTGTAAGCTGCCTGGATGCTGTCCATGGGGTGCCCAGAGCCTCAAGCAGTAGTAGTTGCATGCCTTAGAGTTGGTGTCTATCATGGTGTCTGCAAACGTGGGTGGCTATCACTCACCTCAGGTCCAAGTAGGATTACAGTGGGGTTTTTTTGGAAGTTTGGAGGCTTTACTATTTTTTGTTTCTTAGAAGCAGAAGTTTATCTCCTCCTGCAAGTCACCTGATCAGGAGAGGATTTCCTGGGGAATAGGTGGGCAGTGGTTGCACTGGTGGTCATCTCCCCAGCCAGTCCCTTCACTGAGGTGAAATCCCAGTCCTGGGACATGGTGCAGAGTTGGAAGGTCTGCAGCCCACGCCAGGACTGGAGCGCAGGCAGGGTCAGCAGCCCGGCCCACAGATTCAGCCTTTGAACCTAAAGCAAAGTACTCCCCTCTGCTGGCTGGGTCATGCAAAAGCTTTATGGACAGGCACCGGCCTTCTGCTCACCAAAACTTCTGCCCATGCCACAGCACCCTGCAGGCTTTGCTGTGCATTTGACTGTAAACTTGCTGCATTAAAAAACTTTGTATGTGGATGGAAATTCCTGCAAGCCTTGCTTTATAAATTGAAAATTGTTGGAATTTTTTTTTTTGCCAAGAAATTTTGAAGAAAACTTCATTTCTAAATTAAAAGTTCATTTAAAAACTTTTTCTCTACGTCTGCCTTTGGAATGATTTCAAATATTGATGTTATAGTTACCAGTAGAATTAAAAGGTTAACTTCACCTAGTTTTAACAAGAAAACTGATTTCTGTGCACATTAGCAACTTGGTAACATGGGGATGTCACACGGTTACCCCTTGTGGAGCTGAACCTAGTGCTTGAAGTTGCTTCCAGTTTAATATTCCTGAGATGAAAATAGTGATGGCATTGATGTTATCTGGAGGGGTAGTAAGATCCTATATATTAGATTGTTCTTCTTAGTTCCCACCATCCTATTTTATTCACACTGTAGAATAGTAGCCCAGCATAGAAATATCAGCAGTGAAACAGTTAAGAAAAACCCCAAACAAATCTAGTACAGTGGAAGGGTTCTCTGAAATGATGTCTACTTGACTTTGTTTCTGACCTTTTGCCTTTGCTTTCTCTCCTTTCCCTGGCCCCTCTTTCCTTCTTGGTCCAGTTTTTCATTAAGATGTAGCAAGAGGATCAATGGACTGAGGGCAGGAGGCTGTGCAGGTCCCATGGAACTGGGTGGGATTGACCGTGATGGTGAAGGGGACCCTGGTCTTGTATTAAAGGCTGATGCTAATCCCACTTTCCCATTAAGAAACTGCCACCAAAGAGCAAACTTATTTCCTTGCGTTTTGACAGAAGATGAACAATTGCATTTGCAGAAGCAATTTGGGGAAGCGTAAAAGCTGTCAGCACAACTAGAGGTGTCTTTCAGCGTGTGTCTTCACACGCAGAAGCTTTGTCTTTTGAAGGAATCAGCTTCTTCTTGGCTGTGTACGTCCGTGTGGTCTGCTGTACGCGGAAAGACGGGCACGTCCAGGACTGCAAGTGAGTGCCTGCAAGTTGCTAGCCAGACTCCCTTGTTTTTTATTTTGGAAGTTCTGGATGTGAAAGGTTTCTCAGTGGCTGTCAGCAGATTTACCTTCTTCAGGGAACATGGCTGGGGGATAGACTGATCCTTTGCTGCCTTGTGCCATGTGTGGTCATCTACATCACTGCAGAGGAGACCTCAGAGTGATTTGGTCTTCCTTTTGTTGCATGGCCCTTGCAGTGGCACAGGGCTTCTTAGTCGTGTGGTCCCAGAGGCCAGAGGTGGTCCTTTCCCCCTCTCGTTGCTGTAGATGAGGCTGTCGTTGTTTTGGTATTCACTTGTCACAGGGAAGTTCTCAGCAAGTGGTTGTGCACAAGGGAGGGGAGATGGGTGCTTGCACGATGCAGGAGGGCATTTGGGGAACTGCAGGTATGTTTTGAGGTTCCTGAGTGCCCAAGGCAAGCTGTGCTTGCACTGGAGTTGGCATATTTGTTGGCTGGGGAATATGATTGATCAGGGCTAAACACATGGAAGATGAAGGATGCAAACCTGTTAGACTCACGGCTCTGAGGCTCAGGAGACTTGGAATCCACTCCTAATCCTGTGACCATACCCTGGTAGCACAGCATGCCTGTGCCTCAGTTATCCTTCTGAGAAAAAGGGACTGCAGCTTTTTGCTGTATTCTGCTCAAATTAAGAGGGCAAATTCTTCTTACTATTTGCAAATGATTTTGAGATTTCAGGCTGAAAGCTATTATGTAAATCTAAAATATATTACTATCTTTTGTTGCAAAACCAGAAAAAAAATAAAGTGTTTAATTGTGTGTTGTTTGAGCAATCGGCTTCTTGCAGGAATACAAATAAAGATCACAGCTTTTCACATCGTTTGAAAGAGGCAGTTGGTAGCAGCGTGACAGAAAAATATCTTGGAAAATTCAAGCACAGTCATCTCCACGGAAAATACTTCAGGTTTTGCCCTTTTATCTTTCCTTTTCAATTCTGAGTTTTTTTCTTCCCCACCTGCCCTGCAGATAGTATCCCTGCGCCACCGTAGTGTGCAGCCACCCTGGCCTGGGGAGATGCCTGCCTTCCCAATACCTAAATCTTCATTTTCTCACATCGGTGGCTGTATATTAAGGAGTGGGTGGTAGGGGGAGAAGGATATTATTTGACAGCTAATATTGTAAATGCTGTCTAATACGGTTTGTATATGGGGATAGTAATAGCTACTGCTGCTGTGGTTTTGTTGCTGCAGGGAAAATGCAATAAATAGGAATTTCGGAGGAAGATCTGGCGATGAAGAAAGGTCCTGGGATTTCATTTGTTCCTATTGTGCTACCAATGTTAAATTTCCCTTCTCATCTAACTGGAATAAAAAATAGATCTAAACAGATCCTGGCATGCTATATATGTACTGCATGAAGGCAATATACATACCTGTTCCCATTAAAATTCATCTGTATGACCCTCTGTGGAAAACAGCAACAATGTGTTTCATAATAACTTCCATTTCAAGATCTCAAAGCACTCTCCCAAGACTAATTACTCATCTTCATGATGCCCTGTGGTAGGTTAGCATTATTGTTCTCTTTTAATAGGTGAAGAAGGTGGGGTGCTCCATAGCTACATCGTAAGCAAGTAGCAAAGCTGGAAAGAATACACTCTTCTGACCTGGCTTGTTTTATCCACTAGGCTGTACTTTTTCCTTGCAACCTCAGCAGCGCCTGCCACTGCACATCATTTATTGGTTCCTTTCATCAAAGCTCCGTGTTCCCCTCCTTTGCTCTTTCCTTTCGTCAAGGCACCCAAGCATGTAAAAGAATGTAGAGCACATATTAAGGAACAAGACTGCAAGGGAATAAGATGCAGCTTCTTATTAAAATAAAGGAATGCATTTAATGTGTACCCCGGTGGGGAGAAGAAGAAAACAAGATAGTGCTCTCCCTCCTTTGCATGTGTAGGCTGTGCTCCTGGAGACCCTTGGAGGAAGCTGCTGTTTGACTTCCTAAGATGCTCAGATGCGGTGTGTGGTAATAGGACATAAACCCAGTATTTTATTGTAATTCCTCTTCCTGAATCTTTGAGGAATATTTGATTAGCCAGCAAGTTGTATGATGTGGCCTGGAGATGTTGTGGGTACATTGATAAACTGATTGGTTGCCTTTTCTCTTCCTGTCCGTTGTGACATGTCTAAAGGTTGGTGGAAAGGACAGTGGGCTTTCTCAGCTGGTTAAGAGCTCTGTGCATTTATAAGCTGTATCGTTTTCCTCAGGGATACTTGGGTTTGGGGCAGTGCCAAGATGCTTCTACGTACTTTTCAGTGAAGCGTTTTTGGGAGGGAAGGTGAGGAAGCAAAGGGCTGTTCCTTAAGCGTTTAACACTGTTCTGACTCAGGTGGGGCTTAATAGGTGTTTTTCTTACATGAGACTGTCATGGGTTGGCCTCTTAACTGCTGGAATGACCTGTGGCATTTGCACACTTAAGGACAGGTTACATCCCAAATGAGGCTCTGTAGGGTTTTTTGCCAGAACTTAATCTTCCTCTCCTCAATCCTGATTGTAACCTATCTACTGTTTAGTCTTTTCATGGTCTCTTAATGTGACTTGTATCATACCCTCAATCCCTGCATAGTCCAGTAAGCACATCTCTAATTGTCTTCTCCACTTTCTTGAATCCAGCCAGTCATTCTGAAAATCTAACAAACATTTCAGTTTGATCAAATGCATGTTTTTTAACTAACAAATCTTTCCCTTTAGCTGAGGTTTTCCTGAAAACCACCTGCATCATTTAGGTGATGGTGTCCTGCTACTTCTATGACTAGCTGAAGTTTGGCCTTTAAGGCTCTAGTCCTGGTTGGGTGGGAAGCCAGTAGAATAAATTAAGAGAAATCTTGGGATAATGTAATTTCTCTTTAAGATAATTAAACCAAATTCTGTTTCTCTGACTAGAGTGAAACAAACTACAGCGGGAGTTTTCAAAGCTTCTTTATCAGAAATCCCCCAATTTTTTCCTTCTGATGAGCTCTGTGCCCAAGGAGGCCCACCCACTGCCTCTACTCAGGGTTTCTCTTCTGAGGACGCCTGCTGCTTTCTGTCTTCAGTACACCATCTGGACACTAGGTCATCCCCTGACTTGCAATGTTTGAACCTGGGAAACCCTGCAATAGAGACAGCTATGATCTGGCCAGTCTCCTGCTCTTGCCGATGCTGTCCCTTCTGTTGGTTTTTTGGTTCTATTTCCTTCTATGGAAAGGCTTGACTGCCTCTGCTGACAAGTCTGAAAGATCACAACCATTGTGTTTAGCACCGTAGCTAGTCATTTTCAGATTGCACTTGGTCCACCCTTGGGTCATTTGCTCCTTCCCATGGTCGAATGTGGAGAGTTCTAATTCAGCCCAGCAGCGCTGAGTCTGCCTGCATAAGGCTCTGCAGCTCCACCCCTTATGCCTGCTCCAGATCTTTGTTCATCCTCGTGCACAGCTTATCTCGGGGAATGCCTGCGGTTGCAGAAGGGTTAACGTGATGCGGTCTCAGTCTGTGCGTACATGAGACGCTGAGGCCCAGATGGTGTGCTTAATTACTCTGGCCAGTTCTGGCACCATCCTGCTCCAGAGGGAATTAAATGAGGGATGGTGTGTCAGAGACTGTTCCTTTCCAATCTCCCCAGAGCACTTCAGTGGTACAAGCCCCACAACACATTAGGCCTAGCTCAAACATCCCCAAAACAAAGTGGCTTTGGGGTGGCGAGTACCTTTGCTGTTCCCAGACGGCCTGTTACACACTCCACGTGCTGCATTTGGAGTATCTCATTACAAGTGACTCCAGGACACTGTTTTCTTTGCAGAAGCAGTCTAATTCTGATCATGAGCATGGCTACAATGCTTACAGCTCGTAGAGCCTCAAATGCATGATGAGGGCTTGCTCTAAGTGTTTTATTGTTAATCCAGTTCCCCCATTGGTAGCTGCCACATGCATGGAAAAACACACTGTCATGGTGGCTTGCTTGGCAATACACCTGCACCCAGACAGACCTGTCAGGGCGATCCCCATTTGCTATCAGGAGGGAAAACCCAAACCACAGCCAAGGGACATGCAGTATCTATTTTGGCTTCTGTGTCTCTACAGAGTGAGGCTGAACATCAGAATAATGCAGACAGCTCCACGGCAAGATGTGAGCTGACCCCAGATGGGGCAGCTCAGCCTTTCCCAAGAAGTTATGGCCTGGCTGCAGTGGTTGAGTCCCCAGTTGGATCTGCTCTTGCCTGCAGTGCCAGGTTGGTACCCAGCTGTGAGGAGGAAGCTGGCAGTTCTTGCTCATTTAGCAGAGCAGTGGCCAACATGCATATGGCTTCATGTCCTTGCCACATTCTCCCTAACCATAACAACGAGCAGTTGTGAGAGAAAGTCCAGAGAATGAACATTTTTAGCAGAGGCTGGTGCAGGTAGAGTTGCACTTAAGATTATCAAGGTGCTTTAGATTTTAAAGTCTTGTTTTCAGATTGAACCTGGGAGGCATTTCTGCATTTGGCAAAGAAAAGACTTGTAACACTCAGTTTCTAGTCTGGAATAAAGCTTTTTTTTTTTTTTTTTCTTTTCCATCTTTTCACATAAGAGCAAAGTTAATTTAGTTATTCCTGAGAAAAATAAATAGGGGGTGAATGTCTTTTAGGGGGTGGTGGTTTTCTTAAGCTGTTTTTCAGCAGTAATGACAGATATTTGAAAGTTGTGAGTTAGGGTGGAAATGTTCCTCACCGAAGAGTGATGTGTGGCCTTTTTCCAAAGGAAATTGGGTTTGATTTGACCACGCTATTAGCACTGAAAATCACATCCTGAGCCTGCACTGTAGAGTGTTTTTGCTGGGCTTAAGTGTGCATCTCAGGAATGAGGCAGTGCTCGTGAGTGAATAACTTCACTCTGCAGTCAACTGGGTAGGCCTCAAAAGGGCTTTAAAAGCCAGGGCTGCTTTTCACACGGCTTGAAAAACTTCAGGTAAGAAAAGTGTGTCCTCTAGTGCCTGCTGCTCCACCAGTCAAAACACCTCTGTTGCCTGGGGAAATGCACTCAGCTGTAGAAGTCTGAGAGGGCATGAATCCTATTTCCAGGTCTGTGCTTCACAGTTCCTATTTAGTGTGTCTGGCTGGTGCCAAAGCCGGCTGGAATTTGAGAGCTGTGGTTTGCTATGGAAATAGTTGCCACTGGGGAACAGCCTATGGCTCTGATCCAACAATGGCTGATTTTTTTCATTTGACCAGTATAAGGGGTTTTGCAAATCCCATGCTGAATGTATGGAGCAGAGGTTTTAGTAGGCACATTAACAGAGCCCCTGAGGATGGCTGTGCTCCACAACAGTGGAGTGACTGAGGTCGGGTGCAGCCTGAAGTCCCTGATCTCCTTGGAAGTGCCACTAATGAGCCTGCACACACTTTTCACACAAAATTTGGTGAGAGTGAGTGCCATTCTAGTACTGTTTAGCAAATTAGCTCCTGTGTTTTGGGGGGCTTTGTGTCTCTGTGGGTTTAACATTACATCTTTTTGATATTCTCCTCATAAAGCAAGCAGATAAAAACATTGTAAGAAAGTAGAAGGAATAGCGTGTATGGCATTTGAGTTTGAATGAGTAAGTCATCTCGAGTCATGCACACGCTTGTACCTCTGGTCCGAGTGCTGGCACTTGGCACACACCGCCCTGGGGGTGTCCCCGTTCGTTGTGAGGACACAAGAGAGAGAGATGCTTTCTTTTCAATGGGATTGCATGAGTTGTTTGGCACCCCGTCCTTGGGCAAGCAGCAGGAAAGGGGGACACGCACATCCTTTCCAGCAGACGTTGCTGGCTTTGTCCTCTGCAGGTCAGTCAGCTGGATCCACCCGCACCCGGAGCCGGACGGGCAGGGTGGCTGCAAGAGGCACGTAGAAGCCGTCAGCCTCCTTCCCCGGCAGATGGAGCCTGGGGGCGCTTTGCAGGCAGCCCTGGAAGGCGATAATCATGAGAGGGATAATGGCTTGTTTCGGGTTAATAGATCTTGACAGCCTAATTTCCCCTGGTGAAAATAAAAGGGAATAAATCTTACAAATACTGTAAAATCAATAGCTAACAGTGAAGGGGCTGACAACAAGACCCTATATCCACAGCACATTTTTTTTTGGTGAATTGTTCATTTCACATTTCAAGCGGATGGGTTCCCTGTGGCTTTGCTAGAGCCAGGTAATCCTCTATTCTCTTTTCTGTCATGCCTTTCTCTTCAGTGCTCATGTTTTACTCGCTTGCCTTTGAGTAAGGACTCTGAGGCCTTGAGCCTGTTGGAAGGGAATGCTGCCTTGCCCAGGGAAGATCCACAGTGCTCTTGCTTCTCTTCTTGACCTTGGAGCCTGCTCTTCCCTCTTCTCATTGGCATGCACAGCTAACCTGGTTCCAGATCTTCATCTGTAAACAGTTAGATAACCGTATCCTGACCCTCCTAAATAACCCAGCCACAGGAGTCTTTGCTCACCGCTCTGTGGTTCTGTTCCCTAGAGGAAGACCACAACCTCTGTTCTGTTAGTGACCTGAAATATTGACAAAGTTACCAGCGCACTCCTCTGCCTTCCCAAGGTCAGAGTTTAAGACTTGTGCACTGAGCAACCAGAAGCTTCCCCAGATAAATCTCTGAATCCACTGAGAAGAGCCTGCAGTAAGTGTGGCTTGGCAGCATTACAGAAATAGAAGATAATGAAACAGGAAGTAGTTTAACACTTATTATGTATGCCTAAATTAATGATGAGGGGAGAACTGCTGGGCCGGCACTCAGCTGCAAGTTGCTGGACTGGGGGTGAAACAGGGAATGGGATTTTCCTGTTGGTGTGACTGTTGGTAAGTGGTGGGAGCTTGCTGAGAAGGGCTGCTGTATGGTGACACGCTTTGCAGGAAGAGGCACGAGGTCTTCCTGCACATAGTAAGCTTGAGGGGGACCTCAAGCTCCAGCTTTGAGGAGCTCCTGGCAACTTGGGCCAGTGTGAGCATAGACTGAGTAGTCCTACCAAAGGAATGTGCATGCAAGTCTGAGGAAGGCGGCTTGGGCTGCAGTGAGTGTTTTCTTGCTATTGGCTGCCCTATGAATGAAGATCAGTGGGGAGGAATGGTCTCTATTCAATACTCTTGTGGACCCTATTTTAAAGCTAGGATGGAAGAACGACATGTTTCACAGTTTTCAAGTACTGAAGATTATTTAGGCTCATAAAAAAACTGTGGTAAAAAGCTACTCTCCTCTGAGATAAGAATAACTCAAGGATTTAAGAGAAGCCTGTGTGAGTGGTTGATTCCCACCTCTCAATTATAGGGCTTTGTCTCTTTTCTGCCAAGGTATTTGCCTTTAAGCTTTTGTTATAAATTATGTCCTTCATTGAAAGGAAAGAAAACTCTCACTTTCTCTGTTTCCTGGATGCAGATATTCTTGAGCAGAGGCAAGTGAACTTTTTTCCTCAGTCTATCCCAGCTTCCTTCTTACTCCTCCCTGCTGAGGGATGCTCAAGAGACAACCTGCATTTCCTATGTCAGGGCACTGTCCAAGTGAAAGTAGTCCTCCTGGGTTTCAAACTCCTACCTCTGAAACAGGCTTCCTCTGTGGTGTTGAACTCGTTATCTCTTGGCCACAATTTTCCTTCTGCCAGGTGGCTCCTTCCTTCTGCTTCCCTTTTCTGTCTTCTCATCATTGGGTTTTCAGACTTTTCAGGCTCACGCTCTCGCCCTCTGTAAGTACTGTGCCCATTCAGTGAGGTCCTTTCCCGTGCTGGCATTTTAGTTGCTATTACATGTAGAGCAAAAGTACGATTCAGGGAACTCAGTGAGGGTTTCTCCACTGGCTGAGGTTCTCGTGGAGATTTTCTCCCCCACCAAGGCATGTTCTGTTATATCCCCTCTCTCGCTCTTCATATTTGACATTTGTAATGCTGATGACCTGATGCAACACCTTTTCCTCTCTTTTGTTACTATCCAGGGGCTGTGGGAAGACATTTTGTACAGGGTAACTTAAACTGAAATGTATTTTTAAGAAGCAGATGTCTCGCTCTTGTTACTATATTATGCAAAAAGTGGCTGAAATTATTTTTGGAAAGGGGTGCTCATCCTGCTGCTCACAGTGGGCTTTTCTCCCTTCAAAACAAGCAAGAATCTCCATCCCCTCTACCGTCAAGAATTCTGTTTATTTCAAGTGATGCCAAATGCAGAGCAACACTAATGAATTTATGTACAGAAGCCTGACTTAAATCATAGAGGCAGCTGTGTTTCCTTGTAACACCTTTTTTGGGGAAAAGTCAAGAAACTTGTGCGTTAGAGTTCTACCTCTCCGTTGTGAGAGGTAAACAGCAATCAACATGCTGCAGGCAGTCCGTGTTTACAGAGAGCAGCCTGATGTCAGTATGGGCAGAGAATCCCCTAGTGACTCCTATTCATAGTACATATTTTCCTCTGCCAGAGTAACTAATGAAATAATCATAATGCTTAACAATAATGATAATAATATCTGTTTTGTGTGTTGGTGGGTGGGTTTTTTTTCAGTCAAAGATTACAGTACTCCCCTTGTTACTGATGTATTTGCATTTTGATGCTAGATAAGCTCAGAGCAGTTAAATATTTTTGAAAAGTCATCCAGCAAATGATTAGTGCTAACCCTGGGAAATGGGATCACTAGTGATGTGCTTCAGTGGTTACAGAGGTGGTTTCATCGAGGTAGGTTCTACTGGATGGGAAAATGAATGTGGTCATGAAGGCACAGAGGGACTTGGGGGGGTCCTCAGGAGAGCTGGAGCCTCTTCGTGCCATGCAGACCATGGGAAATGTTATCCTGTGCCAAGTGATTTTTCACAGCAGTGGAAGCGGGAGAAGGAAAAATAGAGGCCCTGTTGCAGTTTGATACAGGTTGGCTAATGACATGACATGACAATAGATATTCTCACTCCAAGTGGAGGAATAACAGAGAGAACCAGATTTATAAGTTTAGGGAAAAAAGCCCAATCTATTTTAAAGAAATATTGAAAATAAAATTTAAAAAGGAAATAATTAAATAGATACAATATACATTAATGTATACAAAACCATATCAAGCTTCTAGGACGATGTCACCAGCAGGCACCAAGGAAGTTTCAGACTAGACTCAGTGATGAGTGGGAACTGGATTCTGGACCTTGGTTCAGGAACCAGCGGGTTGGCATCAGGATCAAAAGTAGATGAACTGACAGGGTCCTCCTCAGATGTCAGTCTTCGAAGAAGGAGAGCCCTTGAAGAAGCTTAGACCCTTTGATTCCCTCAGCTTTTCTACTGAGCATGGCAAATGGGATAGAATATCCTACTGGTCAGTTTGGGTCACCTGAACTGTCCACTCCTTCCCACAGGTGTGACCCCTCTATGGGGTAAACAACCAAGGCAGCTGACCCTCATGGCCACAGCAGCAAGTATAAGCAGGAGCCTCTCTCACTGGACAGAAGGTTGGCTCTGCTCCACCCCCAAACCAGGACAGGCCTGCAGATGGAAATAGACTTGACTTCTCACGTCACTGTGAGATACGTGCAGGTGAACACTGAGTGCACACAGCTGGTGTAGTCCATGAGTTATGTCCCATGGAGGAAGCCTTCATGGGCACAATTAGGCCTTAAAATATGGAGAGAGAGCTGAGGTAGGTGCCTTTGAAAAATGTGTCTTGTAGCACTGAATCCTCCTTTATCCTTTGGGACCCTGTACCCCAGATACAGCTGTCAGGAGGTAGTTGGTAAGCTGTGGCTTGTATAAGGGATCACAAGGCAAAAGAGAGGCCAGGACTGTTCTGCAAATGTGTGGGATGCAGGTGCTGTGAAAGGACGGTTTGGGGGAGAAGGGGAGAGTGTGAGTCTCGCACTTGCTCTGTGAAGCTTGGCAGATGTGTTGAAGTCATTTGTCTTGAGTCATTCATCAGGTCAGTGGCAGAGCCAGAAATAGAATCCAGGTCTCCTGAACACTGGGGCTACCACCGTACCTCCAAAACCACATTGCCTCCTAAGAAATTTCTTCAGAAGGATGCAAAACGCCAAGATATCTTGCACTTTTCTACCCACTCAGCTCTTCAGTGTGGCCAGGTGCTCTTTGATCATACGTATTCAAAATCTATAATAGGTCAGTTTTGCACAAGAGTTAAAAATGTGTTTCTCGTGTGGTGAGGATCTTTTGCTACTGTAGGCGGAGGCAGGACTATGATGCTAGAGATAAAGTGAGTTAGCTCTTTTCAAGGTGACCTTCACATTTAAAAAAAAAGCACCTTGAATATAAATCAGGAAGTCTTACGTATTTGCTTGTTTATGATTTAGGAAGTGCAGCTTAAATACATGGTTCTTTACAGACACCTAAGAGAAAACATCAAGGAAGCTTCTGCATGCGTTCTGACTCATACACTGCTGCATAACGAGGTAAAACCATGCAGACCTGGCCGGTGTGGAAATCAACCAGGGAGGATTTGTAAAACAAAAGCCTGAGCCAGAATCCTCTGAAGTCAATCCTCTGGGATTTCAATCAGACCCTGCTTGTATTTTTCCCTCTCCTCGCCCCAGCACTGGGTTCTAATTGCAGCTGTGCCTGGAGTCTTATCATGGATCTCCAATGATTTGTTCAGGTACCTGCTACCCACATTTCTCTGCCAACAAAGACCTTCTCTCTGGCATGACACTTTTCTGTATATCAGCTTTCATTTTTAGGTCTCCCATGCATTCCCAAGAAGATCTAATGCAGTCCTGGGTATGGCATAAATAATCATGGTTGCAATTTAAAGGGCCTTGTAGCTTTGCCATATCAACAGGAGTGCATCAGTGAAGAGTGGGCACTGTGGTATCTTGAATGTGACAGGCAGAGCAATATGGAAAGTGTTGAATTCTTTTTTTCAGCAGTGAAAGTTGTGCTCAGCAGCCTTTTCACATCAGCTGTGGGGTTTTCAGTGATGCTTGCTGTCGACCGCATCCATTGCGAGGTGGCAGAGGCTGAGGACAGCCTGCAGGCAAGCTGCAGAGCCTGAACTCTCCTGGTGTGCTACAGCCACGTCTACAGCTGATAGTGTAAGGGCAGAATTTTCAATGCTGCCCTGCTGTGTCCTGTGCACCCATGAAATACTAGTCGTTCAAAGATTTTGGCTTGAGCCTGACATATGCTATTTCTAAATCCTCTCAGGACCTGAGAGGGGGAGTGAAATGCAATTTGGGGTTGTGTGATTCTGTTACCATTATTTTTTTTTCCAAAACAATGATAAACTTGGAGCTGCTATCGAAACAAAACCTGTAAAGAAATCCTAAAGTGCTAAGAGAAGCTAAAACAGTGCTTCTGGGACAGGATATTTGTTCTGGTGCTATCAGGCCAGTGTATTCCCCTGAGCAGGACCTCGTATATCATTGGCTTTTGCTGACTTGAAACATCTTTTTTACATTTTAAATACTTATTTGTCTTGATTTGGCATTTATTGTCTATTTAATAATTAAACATCCTTAATAAATCCTGAAATGAAACTACTGTCATATGAACATGGGACTTCCCTTAGCCTCAGCAAGGGCAGGCACCAGCAGTAAAAAGATAAAAAGCCCAAAGCAGAGACAGTGTCAGTATAAAACCCGGCATTCCCTGTCTCAGTAAACATGTCACGGGCTTGTCTCTGCACCACCAGCAGCAGGGCAAAAGCTCCTCCAGGAATGCAGTGCTGTGCTGAGCTCTGGTATCAGAGGACTGGTTACAGCCTGACGCCACCCAGTTGACTACAGCAGTGAGGAGGTCCAGGCAGCAACAGATCTCTCTCCGTCGGTCCTTCTATCTGTAGATGTAGGGTGCCATCTCTGCTGGGGCGCTGGCAGTGCTTCCACTGCAGGGATGTAGTAGAAGGTGCCCACGACACGGCCTCTGGCATGGCAGTTTTAGTCACTGCACAGTTAGTTTCCTCCCAGAGCTCATTTCTTGACCTGACGCTCTCAGTGGTTTCTTCAGACTGTCTCTAAGCTGTTATTTATCCCTTGCTGGCAGGAGCTGGCTCTCTGTTCTTGCTCTGTTTGAGTAGAGGCCTTTCTGAAGGGAAAGTCCTCGAGCCCTCCTGTTCCTGCTGCCGCAGCTGCAGGTTCTGCTGACGCAGACACTTCCAGCGTGAACTTTCTGGCCTCTCGCTTACCCTGCAAACATGGGCTGGCCTGGGAACTGCTTTTTGCAGAAGATCTCCCTCAACCTAGATGCAGTAGGTGCCCTGAGAAGATCCCTACAACTTTCCTCCTGCTGTCTGTTAGTGTTTGTCCGGGTGCTCACACTGGCAATAAATGGAAATTCAGTTCAACAGCCCCGTGCTCTAAAAAAGGCTGTGCTTCTGTGCTAAAGCAGTCCTGAGAAGGTCTGATGGTAATCAGACAATAACATATTCTGTAGGACTGTTCTGCACTTAATAATTTAGTTCTGTGTCATGCAAATTTACTCATTGGGGCATGAAAGATTCTCAAATTTAGTGTAAGTACCAGAAAACTCATCTTTACGAATCAAGACATTGCAATAGCTTTACATCAGGAAGCACCTCTGAGTTGTACAGCCACAGATGCCTGGACATCACCTTTGTTTCCCACCTATGCTTTTCAGCGTAGTCACTGGATTCAAGCGTTTAGTTGTGCATCTTAGCAGTCAAGATGTAGAGCTGCTGGTTTGGAATGGCCATGTCTCAGGCCTCCGGAGTGTGGATGGAAAGCTCAATATAAAAGGAAAAGGATCAGGATTTGGCCCCGTTTATGTAAACGATGGAATTAGGAACTCTTCATAGGTGTTTGCAGTGGGGGCTTTGGTAGGATTAAAACTGTTTGTCATGGTAGGGTCTGAGCAGGTGTCATTTCCCAACTCATTCCTGTTTCCTTTGGGGGTAACACTGGGCAGTTGGGAATGACAGGGCTGCAGGTTTCCCCACTTAGGTGGGCCAAAGGACTTCAGGGTACGCTGCAGAGTGAATCTTCCCTGCAGCAACGATGAAGCCAAAGAGAAATCATTCAGATGTGGGTTTCTACCTTTTTTGTTTGTTTCTTTGTTTGTTTTTTAATAGCCACCAGGAAGTATTTTAAGAGCAGCATGTGTCCTTGCTCAAATCCAGTGACGAGTATTTTCCACCTGGTGAATGTTTTCACTTATGAAATCTATTGCTCCTCTTGGCTATTCGGTGGAGCCTAATGAGCCCTATCCTGAGAGCTATTTAGCTATGTCCTGATGCTGGGAACACTGACAATCAGACTAGAGACTGTGCATTCTGCATGCTGAGCCATGTGCTGAAGCACCATGCTGCAAAATATACATCTTGTCTTCTGTGCAGATACACAGTGAGTGTACATAAAAGGAAAGGTGGGGAGAAGCCCACAGGATAATAATCAAGTGTTTAGCAGCCAACTCTGAAGAAGCTTTCAGGCTTATCTAAGAGCAGGGAATGAGAGACTGCTATGGGAGAAACTGTAGTAGCAGTAATGAAAATGTTATCGATTGTTAATTTTCCAGACTATTCAGGGCAACAAGGAAATGTCTACCAGTTTTGGAGTCAATCTGTCTGAATACAACCATAAAATTTCAAAGTCCTTAGAGGTTTTGAAGGAGAAGATTAGATTATGAATTTGAAGATACATTTTCCAGATTCAAATCCTTATGGATTTGGAAGGGTCTGAAACCTGAACTGAAACTTGTAGATTTGAAGCTTCCTTACATTTGCAAAGCCTTTTTTCCTGATTTTTGCCTCCATCCCACTGATCCATCCGTAGTTCCTTTGCTTTCCTATGGTTCTCCAGCAGATTTGGACACGTGCTTTGGTGTAAGTTAGAATAACATCCTGGACTATGATAGGTTTGGGAAGAGCTCTGGATAAGCATTTCACCTTTTAACAGTACATTTAGAGGGAGCTTATAAGACCGTTTCCTCACTGTGTAGGAATAGTGGAAAACCAGAAGTTATGAAGACAATAGAGGCTGGTACTGGCTAGCTCCAGTCTTAGTCAGAATCACTGTTATCGCAGCCTTGATGAAGTGTTGTAGCAAAATATACTTGTGACAGTGTGTGTGTGTGAATTAAAGGTAGAGGAGCACTGATTCTGATGGAGGGAACAGGAGATGTATAGGTTCATCCTTATTCTTTACTGAGATCTTTTTCAAGATATGAATTTGACCTAAGTGTGTTAGAAGGCCCCAAGACAAATTTGGTTAACCTGTGAACTTTAATCGTGTGCAGAAGCCAGTATGAATGTCCTTTCATCCCCATTCCATGCTGCAGCATATTATTTGGTTGTCCATGTAAACTATTACCTTCTTCTGAAGTGTCAGTCAGCAGCGGGGTTCAAGACTCAAAGAGCCAGTGACCTGACCAGCGACAGCAAATCGTAAAGGAGGAGGAACGGAATGTCATTAGTTCCTGTGTTAATAACTGAAACCAGTGAGAGCTTGGTTTTATTTATCACAGGGCTTAATTTTCCTGATTGTTCCTCCTCTGTCAGTAATTTTCTTTTCAGATGCCATCTTTGGTTGGGCGTTTTGTTTGCAGTCTTGAACCCTGGCTGAAAGACCACAATGCCTGGGTGGGTGATGGTTAACGCCCTGCCATTTGAATGGCTGGTTTCGCTGACTCTTATGGAGATTTGTTGTAACCTAAAATGTCAGGAATCAAAACATGTCATGTTACTATTCCGACTCTGAAGTGCTCTTTCCCTAAATAAACACTGCATATGATTTTGGTACCTTTTCAGGATACTCTTCAAAATATTTTGCTCTTTTTTGTCTTGGTCTGGGAATTGCACTGCTACTAATTTATGAGCAGAAGTAGTTGAGCGGTAGCAAAAAGCATGCAGAAACAATTTGACAAATTTTATTTTGGGTTATGTGTATTCTTCTTCCATGTGTCAGTCAGTTCTTTTTTCCTTGTAAAGTAGGATTTTACTACCCGCTGACAATTTATTTATTTTTAGTGCTGAAAGGCAATGCAGTTGTCACTAGATGGACTCGTGGAATGAGACTTCTCACTCTCTCCAGTCACTGTCTTCAAACCACTTCTGGTATCTTCTTAACAGTTACATTCATCTCATTCAGAGAACTGAGGCAGCTCATGGGAATAAAGCGATCAAATAAACGTAACAGTTGTCCAGGAAAGGCATTTAGTGAGCCCTTCATAGGTCAGATGTGTTGGCACTAAACCTTCACTCATCAGTACTGACTAGAAAACCTATTTTAGGAGTTAGTCTGTTCAAAATAACGACAGAAAAAACCCCCAAAACGCAGCAATCAACCTCTGAATTATTTACTTTCAGTAATTCACAGAACTCCGAGAGTCTAATCCAGCATCAATTGGATGTAATACGAATTTCCAGTGACGTCAGGGGTCACCGCTTAATGCTGTTAGCGATTCCAGTGGGTTAGTCTTGTATTTTTCCATCATTTGGGCTTGCTGAAAAACCTGTTTTGGACTCCCCGTGTCTTGTATTAAGTAGGTGATAGACCAGGTGTGTTGCTCTTTGTTATATACATAGACTTTGTAAGCCCCGGTGTTGCTATAAAGAATAGAATTAGATATTTTTAGCTTGTGCCATTAAAAATTGCCTTTTTTTGTTTTGTTTTGTTAAAGGTGCTGATTTCTCCATCTGTCTCATAGGTGGTAACTGAAGTATCTGGGTAACCACACACTAAAATTGTAATACTATGTGGGCTGCAATTGCCATATAGCTGGTTTTCACTCCAACCTGCCAGGAATGGGAAACCTTTGCTGTGCATGCTGTTGGGTGACTTGCATGCTGAGTCTCTGGCAGGGAGGGGCTGGACATGCAAGAGGTAAAAATGACACAAGGTGGGATCTTACCATTCTCCCTCAGTTGTACCACTTGGGCTTTGTGGTGGCCTCTTTCATGGCTGAATGTGTGATGTGCTAAAAAAAAAGCCATGCGTGACATCTCTCTCAACCCTTCATTCCTCCCTGGGAGACACGTGGGGCACTGTGGTGGCCAGCAGAGCACCACTTCCCAAGCACAGTTTTCAGCCCTGAACTAAGGGGTCCCCAGATGTCCCTTGTTGGTCATGTTAGGGACTGGTGCTGAGTTGGGAAGGAGGTGAAGGGACTGGCAGGAACAGCTTCAGCAGCATTAGCAAACAGAGTGGGCTGGGAGAGCTCTGCAAAGCTTAACCGCTGAATCATAGAATCATTTAGGTTGGAAGAGACCCTTGGGATCATCAAGTCCAACCATCAGCCCTACTCTACAAGTTCTCCCCTACACCAGATCCCTCAACACCACATCTAATCTACTCTTAAACACAGTCAGGGATGGTGACTCCACCACCTCCCTGGGCAGCCGATTCCACCGACTGACCACTCTCTCCGTGAAAAACTTTTTCCTAGTGTCCAGCCTAACCCTACCCTGCTGCAGCTTGCAGCCATTCCCTCTTGTTCTATCGCTCATTGCCCATGAGAAGATTAATGTGACTTGGTTGTTTTTATAGGCCTGAGTCTTATGGACTGTCCCAGCTGCCTTTGCTGTTTCCACAGGATGAGCTGATGTGATTTAGAACCTTTTCCTCTGCATAGATTTCTGTATTGTCCTTTTCTTTGACTCCTCTGGTACATAACTCTTCCCAGTCTCCTTGGCCTCCAGGGCCAGTTCCTGACAAAATATACCATGTAATCCCATCTTTTCCCAAATCTTCAGCTTTGTGATTGCTTCAGCTGATGGTTTACTGTCCTGGAACATTTGAAATATTTAATACGCTGTCTGTGGGATTCCAAGTCAGTTACCCTTCAGCTCACACATCACAAGACATGTGCCAAAATCAGTAAAATACTAAAAACATTTCTCTGCTTCAGTTTTCTCATTCCTTTGGCATGTTCCTTGTGATGTTGAAGCCTCTGTGTTGTAACTCTGTAAATCACTTGGGTAGACAGTTTTTGATAAAACAACGGGATGGAAGGAACAAGCAGACCCTAAAACCAAGAACCAGAAACTTGAGTGGGCTGATTGACCAAGAAACTTGGCTAATCCACACAAATCAACTAAAAATATGCCCTTTAGGGGAACTTGAGTAATTATAATATGAAAACCACCCGTCTAGAAGTTAGGGTACCTGCCTCTGCTTGAGGATCCTCACTCACTTAGCTTGAGCAGTAAAATTAAGAGATACTGTATCTTTATATGAAGATGAGGACAGTTTACACCAGTCAGCTTCAAGATAAGGAATTATAAGCAGGAATAAAAAGTTGATAAACATGTTAATGATGCTAATTTACAATACATCAATGAACGACAGTTTCAATGCTGTGTGTGCTAGCTTTGCAGAAATACCCCCTAGCACCCAGTTCTGCCTAAACCTGCTAATAAACAGCTGATAGCTCAGCTCTGTGTTATTGGCTTGCACATCAGGTAATCCATCCCATGAGTTTTGGGACAACATTTGTGGGTATGGGTTCTCTTGTTGAGACCAGGATCCTTCCTTTTTTCCGTATGTGACCCCTCTTCTGCAATGGAGGATCTGTGGCATCTTGTGTCTTTCTTTTAAGTAGGCGATGAGCAAGATTTGCCTTTAAAACTTGCTGTCCCACTTGACATAACATCTTGGCCAGCATGGTTGACTGATCACATTGCCTCACCAGCTTGCTTGCTGTTTAATTACCAGCTTATCAAAGTGGATGTTTTTTTCCTGATCTGACTGTCGTTGCGGCTTAAAGTGTTTCTTCTAGCAGAAAATTATCGAGGTTTAATGGTTCTTTTTCAGTCCGATCCTGCCAGCCTTACAATTTCATATAAAGACAGAGATCTGAGAAGAAAAGAGGCAAGAGAGAGCCTCGCACAAAGGCTGTTTGCAGTTTGAAAGAGAGTCTCCAATACCAAGCAGAGCTCTGAGACAGAGGAAGCGGATCATCACTGCTGCTGTTAATAAAATAAGGAAACAATTCAGAGCGGCCATACCAGTCTGAATGGGTCTGGAGGCCTAGGGGAGGTGATACGTGAGAGATTTGCTTCCTTTTCTATTTTATAGTCAACTACAGGGTTTTGTTTGGTGTGTTTGGTTTTTTTTTTAGGGTAGTGACATATCAGTATGCCTTCCAGCGTTATTCTCCTGTCCTGTTTCATTGGAATTTAAGTTGGTGATTGCTAATGGCATTAAGCATTGGCCCTTTTCTTGGGAGCAGTCCAACTTGGCATGCAGTGGTTAATGTGAAGGGATGTAATGGGAGAAATAAATTGTCTAAATTGTTGCTGAGGACGGCCAGAGTGCTTCAAGTACCCCAAGCCCAGCGTGCCTTAGTTCTCCTGTCTCCTTTCTGCGAAGAGCTGGCTCCATTCATCCGCGGTGGCTTTGTATCTGATGAAAGGAAGGGATTCTCAAAGAGCGCACACCTCGAACAGGCCGTGAGATTTGAGGCAATATTATTGCTTCAAGGCCTTCTCTGGGCCGTGAGGAGTCAAAAAATAACAGCGAGCAGGGTTAGTAGAACAGCTAACCTTTGTTCTACATTTTCAGGAGCAAAAAGAAGGTCATTGCCCTCAGCCTTATCTTCTATTCCTAGCCAGTGTTTTTGTTAACTCTTAACGTTTTCAGTGTGCATTTGCCACAGC
This sequence comes from Jacana jacana, assembly GCA_013400555.1. NCBI lineage: Eukaryota > Metazoa > Chordata > Aves > Charadriiformes > Jacanidae > Jacana > Jacana jacana. Next base: position 440,456 of record VZTM01035042.1, on the reverse strand, counting down.
GTCCATATTCCTCCCAATGGTTCTTTTCAAAGCTGGTGAAATAAAAGGGAGAGGGAAAAAAAGATGTTTTAATTTCTAGCCAGAGGGGAAAGTGTTATCTCTAAGATGAGCCTGGAAAAAGTAAAAATGTGAAATGAGCTGGCTTAGCAGGGGCGCTGGCTGCTTATAAATTACTCTTTTTGTGTCTGGTGCTCTCTGACTCGTAAAGAGCTTTACCCTAGGAGTGAGCACGTCTTTCTAACAGTGAGCAAATACTAAGTAGGCAGGAGCTGATGTTACAGGGAAGTGTCCTCTGCTCCTACTTGGGCTGCAACTGTGAGAGGAATGAAGAGAATCTCTCCTTCTGGTACCCTACATTTCTTTCATCTTGTCCCCTATTTTGTGGTGACTTTAGGGTGGGCTTCACATACAGGGTCCTGTGCTTTCTTCACAATGTAGGTAGCACAGGCAACAGAAAGATGCATTTCTGCCTCCCACCAGAGAACCCCCATCCTTAACTAGAAGAGAAAAGGTGAGAAGCTAGTTTGGTTTTCAGACCTGAGTTCATTATTGGGTGGTAGAATAGGCGCCAGTTGACTGTGCTGTTTTCTGTTTGTGTGTTTTACTTATTTGTTTTCCGTGGCATGGAGCTCACTCTGTTGTGAAACTGCTAACTCCTTTCTCACAGTTGAGCAAAAAGTCATTAAAGTGGAACAGCTTCGATCCTGCTTTCATTTTGTGTTGAGATGATCTGGATGCTTTCCGGTGGTCTCAGATGAAAGGCTTACTGTCCCGTTAGCACTCACCTGACCTGCGCAGCCATGCTTTCTTATGTCAACTATGGGGCTAGAGAAAGGTTTTCTTTGTGTGAGGTGATGATGTGGGTGCAGAGCAGTTACAGGGAAAATGCTGAGGGTGAGCTCATCTGCTGCTGCACACAACTGAGGAAAAGAAAAAAAGTCAAAAGAAAGAACGTATTAGAAACTGACAAAAATGGGGGTGAACAGGAAAGCCTAAGAATGAGTTGCAGATATTCCAGATCCTGCTGGGACTTAGAACAGGGTTTTTGTAGGGACTTCTCTCTAGTGCAGATTAAGATTAAGCATTAATATCAGAATGTCTGCAAATATAAAGGGCTTAATAGACATAAAGAACAGGTATTTTGAGTTCTGGGAGCTGAATTCTTTCCAGTTTACCTTGTAGGATATTTTCATACCTATTAAGTTCAGGGCAGTATGTGTATAAAATGCTCTTAAATCAGCATTCCCTATTCCTCCACTGCAGACATTTTACACCTGCTTGATACTCAAAATGTGTGGCTGCAAATCACTATAGGAGGCAATCAAGCCCTGTAACGCTTGAGAATTACTTCAGTAATTCACAGTTTATTTCAGTTGCATTCATGGAAGTGCACAGGTTTTTACTTAACAGCTTAAGATCCTCTAATCAGAGTGTGCAACTCCCTGGATGAATTGTCTGACTTTAACCTCTAGAAGCTGTGAGTTCACATCCTTCTTTGGGGTTGTCTTACAGTCAGAATATGCCACAAAGTCTGTTTTCCTCTGTGTGAAATGAAGGACTAAATTCCCCACACGCTGTTATTCTTATCAGCCCAAAACATGCTGCATAGGACTACAGCATTTCAATGGCTCTTTGTGCCGGGGAAGAAAAAACATGTGAAGTCAAGTCTGACTTTCCAGAAATGGTGCACGCACGAAGAGAGCTTTACTCCACATGAAGGAAAGGGGATACACTTTGAACTCTCTTCCCCTTTGCTTGCAGAGCACTCATCCCTGCCTATTGCTGTTCCCCTATGCTTCTGGGTAGAGCTTTTAAGCATCTGTTGTGCTGAACTCCGTGGAAGGAGAGTATTTGCTGGCGTATCTGCGGCAGCCCAGGAGATGCTGAGCAGCAGCATGTACCTAGTGTGCAGTTGGCAGAAAGGAAGCAGTTAATTAGCCTTTTTTTTTATGCCAATGTCAATATGTTTCTATTACAATCATGGGTCCGTGTTGGTACCCTCAGGTGGCTAATTTACATGAAATTTCTTGTGTGTGTTGAGCTTTCAACAACATCCTGGGTATCCTGGTGAAAAAGGTTGTCGGTGGCTTTTATACAAAAGATGGGAAATTCAGCCCCTGTTGGGACTTTGCTTTCAGCAACAGCACAAAAATATTAATACCTGCCTTTCTCTCCCTGTTAATAAACAAACCCTTATCGCTGTTTTTTCCCCCTAAATGAAAGAAATGGTCCAAAGCATTTAAGACATACAAAGCCAAGATGTGCTATTTATAAAAAGAGCCAAGGCCGATAAGGAGTGATTTATGATACTCATAAGAGTACCTTTCAGCCAGCTAGCTCACGTGACATTTTGCAGACTGATTGTATACACTCTGAGTGTCTGTGTGTGTTGTGAGATAAATGAAAACTGTAACTTTTCCCAGAAGTAAGTAAAAGTAAGGCACGTTACCACACCAGTGGTTAAACAAAACAGCACATTACTTTCAAGGAGGCAGGGAACAACTGAGCAGCAGGAAAGATAAACGTACTGTAGTTGGGTGGGTCTTAAAGCAGCACTAAAGCCTTTACTTCAGTGTGCAGTGGTCTGTTATGTTAGTAATGGTGAATGTCTCTCACTTTGGGCGTACCCTGTGCTGAGCTTTGGCTACCCAGAAATCAGGGGATCTGCACTGATTTATGCTGCCCCGAGCATCTGGCCAGTTCTGCATCAAGTTTATTCAGACTAAATGAATTCCTGAAAAACACAACCTATAGCTGTTTTGGCAGGAGTGGGAAAGTTTTATTGGAAAGGATTCCTTCCCTCTTCATTACACAACTTCCCTAGAAACGAGCCCCGCTACTTTAACTCTTTGCTGTGGTGCCTCACCCTGCTGATCCTCGTGTCAAGATGTGGTCCCAAGTGAAAGAAGTAGCGGTTGCTGTTGTAAGGAAAATTGTCACTGGATGTTTCCATTTGAAACATGGTAAGCCGCTTTCACTATGGATCCTCCACTCTGCATGTGGTGGTTAGAAATCCAAAGATGATGAATGGACCTGCCATTGCTTCGCCGTGTTTCAGTTTTCTTCTGGCACTGCAGTATTGCCAGCCCCTGCCCCAAATGCTCTTCTTTCACTGTGAATTTAAGGTTTTCATATCATTGGTTGTGTTACAACTCCTGCTGCTCTGCACCCCTACCTTTTCCTGTTTCCTGACTCTGTGAGCTTCCCCAGAACATGACTTGCCTTTGGAAAGGTGTCTTCAAATTGTTCCTCTCCTTCTGGCTCACTGTCTTGCTGTTCTCCAGGGCAAGGACCTTTTATAGCCACAGAAGACTTAGGATCTTTGGGTTTTCTGTGCCAGGGTGATCCATAAGCAGCATGAAGGGGGTGCATCCTATCCCTGTGCCTACTTAGAGTGAGATAACACTACTGGAAATCTCTCACCTTCCTCAGACTGGACAGATAAATGCCTTCAGCGCTTGCAAGACCCTTGTTCAGTTCCTGCTGTGAGCCAGACATGAGATGTTCACATGCAGGTTGCTGCATCTTGCATTCATTGATGCCAGTTAGCAAGGTCTGCTGTGCGTAACGTGACTTAACACACCCGTTCTTCAGGCTGTGAACAACTGGGACACAGTAAGGCTGGATTTTTTTTTTCTAAAGGTGTATGGTAATCAATTGCAGAAGGAAGAGGAGGACTGTAGAATCCACTCTTCTCCTGTAATTGCTGGACTGACTCATGGTTGGAGAGATGTGGGGTAGTTCAGGAAGAATCAATGTTTGATGGTTGCTTTATGGTCAAATACCCCAGCTAAAGACTGAGTTTACCACATGAACTACAATAAAAAGCAATGAGGTGCCAGTCGAGCATCTTTCTCAGACTTGTGAAGTGTGGCTTCCTTTAAATCCTTGGTGTTTTTAGTGAACAATGTGGATGCACCTATTTCCATACAGTAAATAAATGTGCTGCCAGAAATGATGAAGATGCAGAAGACAAGTAGAGACTTAGGCAGATCCTGTGATTGTTAATATTCATTTAGCTTAGAGAAACAGCTGATATGTCTGGTGCTTTTTTGTAAGGTATTTGAAAGATATGTCTGTCTTTTGTCTTAAGACATTTAATCCTGAAAGAATGAAAGGTGACAGATGAGCTATTGATCTGTTGATTGATCAAGCAATTGCGTGAATGTTTATATGACCTCATAAATAAAGTGTGTGAAATTCTGCTAAGGTATTAAAAGTGGAATAATGTTAATAATCTTTTTTCATGTTCCACAGACTGTGCATGTACGTGCATAGGTATCTGAGTATCTGACTGTAGCTAGTCCCTCTCCTCTGGATTAGTCCATGAAGCCCTTCCTGGTGCCGTGACCCTCTTCTTGAAGTACGACAACAACTTGTGAAGGTGCTTTCCAGCCTCTGGAGCTGAAAGATGGCAGCCCCGGTGTGTGAAAGGGCTTATGAAAAATCTTAACCAAAAGTCAAGCAGGGAAATGCTTCTCCTGGTCTTGGGTATAGATGACACAGTCTTTCTAAAGGAGCTAATAGGGATAGTCTCTGATAAAGATGTTCTCAAAGGAAATTCAATCATCTCTTTGGGGAGTGCCTTTGATACATCATCTAGTAAGCTCTGGCAGAAACTTTTGACTTTAGATTTCTCATAGTCAGTTTCTGTGTCTCCAAATAGTTTATTTCTTGAACTATGTCTTAGACTGAATCCCACAAAAATACCCAAAGAATTTCAGGCTAAATAGAGGCTGAGTGTTTTAAAAATGAGAGCAGAATTTCCCTACCAACAGGGCAGTTCAAAGGGTCTGGACACAGTAAAATCATGGTGCTGTTAGTACACCACAGAGCTGTTCCAGCAAATAATTTGTCTCTGTACTTAAAGGTAATAAAAAAAGAAATGTACTTACTTTGTTACTTAAAATAATCTTACAATGTTTAAACTGAAGTTTAAGATAATAGTTTTCATTTGTCAGTATTCGGATTGTTTGACCACAATGCAGTTTTCTCCCTTAATGAGGTGCTAGTGATTTTCATTTTTGCCTATAGAGTCATTTTCTGCTCAGTTTCAATTTCAGATTTTATGCGGCATCGCAGAGATACAATCGCCGGAGCAGATTGTTAGTTTATATTTAAAATCTCTCTGCTGTTATATTTCTTTTTTTAATTAACATATAACCCCATAGAAACAATTCTTTTGGGCTTGAGCGTTGTAAAAGCCCTTCAGAAATGAGATGGCAGAAGTGTGACTCCCAGTATTCTGTTAATTTGGGAGATCGTCTGTTTCCCAGTCCGTTCCAGAACTGTCAGTAGATGAAACTCAACAGTTGTGCCACCCTGAATCGAAAGGAAACCTTAAGGTTTTTGTTTGTACATTGACAATTTACAAAGCGTCCATTTGAATTCACGTAACAAAGCATTTTGCTTTTATTAAATGCATTAAAAATGTTCTAGACAGTTTTGAGATCAATACAGACAATTGCTCAAATCCTTGAGAAGTCAGTGGGAGCAGACCAGAATTAACCATCCAATTTGAGAGCTCAGAAGTGACTCATCACCTTCACCTTCACTTGACACCAAATATTTCTAGCCATTGGGAACAAAGCTTTATGGATGAACTCTAGGCCATGAGTATATATTTCAGAATTCATTGGTGACTTATATACATATTGCAGTACTGAGTGTGGCAGAACAGATACGCACTGCTAAAGCCCAAAACATCCCAGTTTATACTGAAGGACAGGTTGTTGCTTATTCCTGTCCTATTGGCAAAAAGTTCCATGTTAGACAAAGAGGAGATATAATCTGATGATCAGGACTGAACTGGCTCTAAGGAGTGGAGAATATGTGGAAAACGTGTCTCTTCTGTTTAGAAATAAGTCCAGGATGAATACCTAGTTGCCTTTACTACTGAAATAAATTAAAAATAGCTGCATGAAAATCACAGGAGCCTCACACTTCTTATGTTAATGCGAGATGAAGATAAAATTCATTGTTTCGTACAAAAAAAATTTACATTTAGCTAATATGATGTCCTAAAGGGAGTTTTAAAGAAAGAAGGACCATTTTCCTGCTGCAAGAAGGACAATTTTGGTTGTACCATACGTGATCCTGTGGGATTTTTGAGGGTAAACATCCTGCTCTGCAGCATTGCAGATTTAATGGCAGGGGGCTAAAATGCCATAGATTTGCTGATCCATCCTCAAATCTAAAATACCCATTAACTGTCTACTTTTTGTTAGAAGTCTCCAGAATTAATGTGTTTTACATGTGCAGGCAAAGACCTGGGGTCAAGAAGCTGTCAAAAGGGCCGGGTAGGTTTATGAAAAAGTATAAACACTGATAATTTGGGAGCAATTGCTACTAAAAGATTTACAAACAGAAGGTGTGAACAGTCAGGTACATGGCCATGGATGCTGAAATCTGCTTGAGAAAAGCTGCCCTAGCAGCAGAAAGTGCTATAAAGATATACCAACTTATCCCCGTGTGGAAGAGGTGCCAAAAATGTTCATCTGTTGCACAGGATTGGACTGGGCAAAAAAAAAAATCTGCCAAGGGCTTGCTTTGATGTCAAATGCAATTTTGGCCTAAACCATGGTCGTTCCATTTTTGTCTCCTGAAAATATATACTTTCTTACAAGTTTATATCTAAGTTTACAAATCATTAACTAAAACCAGGAAAACACAGAGAAACATTTAATTAAAAAGTAAAATATCTTTTGTTTGTTTTTCTTACGAAAGTTTGCATTGCTAGTGGAAGTTTTTGATTAAAAGAATATATTTTTCTTTGTAATTGCAAGTGTTCATAGGAAAAAAAAAACCCAAGCAAAGCGTGTTCCAGCCTCCTGCAGTGTTGTAGAGCTTAGAGGCTCAAGACCTCAAGTGAGAAGCTTTGCCTTGATCTGAGCGAATGTGCCTAGGGGACGCTACGGCTCTGGGAGCTTTGGAAAGCTTGGTATATAGGGTGGTCTGCCAGGCTGCATCAGTAGACTCTGTGTGCTTATGGCTGCTGAGCTATGAAGAAGTTAGCATCTTCTCAGGATGCTATTCCAGCCCTTCTGCATTGCTGATACTCTAGTCTAGGCAGTGCTGTCTGGAGAAATGAGCATAAACGTGTTAGTTCCCACCTGGATTTCAGCATGGTAACCAAGGCACGGAAATAACCAGGAGATGAGATGCTGTGGTCTGTGTCTTGTTTTCTGTCTTACTTCTTTAGCTTTCTTCACAGAAGAAAGTTGGTAGGACTAACTGCCAGTGCTAAGTCAAGATGTGGAGATTTTATATGGTTGCTACAACCATCTTGCCATCAAGGGGCTTAGTTTGAGGTCCTCCTGTCTCTTGTCATCCACAAGGTTAAAAGTCTGGCATCAGACCCAACTAACAGACTTCTTTTCAAAGCTCAAGATGCAGAGGCTGTTGGAACTGACAGTTTAATGTCCTGTGTTTGTTCCTTGGGGTCTGCAAGGATGTGGCTAGATATATATACCTTGATATATATACCTTGAGTATTGTGNAGATTAGATGTGGTGTTGAGGGATCTGGTGTAGGGGAGAACCTTTAGAGTAGGGCTGATGGTTGGACTTGATGATCCCAAGGGTCTCTTCCAACCTAAATGATTCTATGATTCTATATATGGAGCTCATGTTAGTGTCTTCCTCCCACAGTTTTTCAGGATCCAGACTGTGAAAGGACTTCTTGGGAGGCAGAGAAGGGCTGGCTGGAAGACCAGGCTTCATTTCCCAAGGTCTTGCGTTTGAACTTCAGCCAAGGGAACATTCTCTGTATCGATTAGATTGTTGTGATTACTGATTATGAATATTATCCTTTGAGTCTTTGCAAATATTTTGCCATTCCTCTGTTGAGCTTGCAGTCCAGACCAGTAGGGAGGGCATGTTGCAGTCGCAATCGTGACAAATCTGTGTGTGCTGTGGTTGGAATTTAGATACATTTCTGTGTCTTGTAGGGCTGCGTGGAGTATGTTTTCTGCATATACTCTTGTCTGACAGCCTGTGGCCCGCCTGCAAGAGATGCAGCCTGAGTCTTACAGATCTGGGAAGGAACTCACAGCTTTATGCCTGATTTGATGCGTTTCCAGTTTCTGCCAGCAGTCTGTTGTGAACTATGACAGTGCTGTGCAGAAACCCCATCACACATTGGGCCTGTCCGCTCCTATACCCGTCACTTTCTGCCTTCCAGCATGCTGATGGCTGGTTGGCACACTACTTAGGTAGAAGGAGTCCTGTAACCTGTGACCCTTGGGGACCATACCAAGTTTAGAAAATCCAACTATAGACTTGCTTGCTGGTATGAGCCAACTTCTTCAGGTAGGTTGATACGGTTACAGGCAACTCCAGCCTGCTGAGAGTAGTAAGTCATTGCTACTGATAGACAAGTGTAATAAGGGTTGGTAGGCTTTGATCTTACTAAGTTTTTTACATGCCTATAGACATTTAGGTCCATTCCCATCAGTTTCCTCACCAGAACCATTAAGGAGCACCCAAGGCTGATGAGGAATTACCCTTTTATTAGAAGTGGCACGGACACAAGCCATGTCAGTAAAGCCTTCCCAGATGACCTTTGGTCTGAGGATGAAGGGAGTAATCTTGCGAACTGCCAAAGGTCTCTTCAGTGAGGCTCAGCACTCTCATCTTCCATTCATGGCTCTGAGCAGGCTCAAGTGTTTTCAGGAGGCGCTCAGCAGCTTGCAGAATTAGGCACAGAAGAGGGCTGTCCATCAGTCTGGTCCTGTCCTCAAGCAACAAAATTGTTTAAAAAGAATACGGTGTGTCTGATTCTTCCTGTTTCCATTTGTAGATGTATGTATGTTCAAATGATTTTTATGAGTCTGATTGAGACAGCTGAGAAATACTCAAATGCCTGGATTTGAATGCAGTTACCTCATCAGGAGAGTGGAAGAAGAAGTAATGAAGCCTGTTAAAAGGGAATATCTCTGCAGCTTGTTTTGCTTCATAAATATTCATGAACACCCCCCTCTCCTTTCTTTGCCCTTTGACTGGTTCTATTAACTGGGAGCCATTAGCTGTGGATGAGGCTTGAACCTCATAAAACATTTTGTGGTCATCAGATGCATTATTGGAGGAATTTGCAGACACAGATACTCTTGACATTCACATCTGTTCCATCTAATTATTCCCAAATTGAAATCGCCAGCCCCTCTCTGTGACAGTGCGGTATATTTCTGTGGAGTTGATGGCATTACTAGAAACAGAGGTTTGCAACTTCAGCCAGGGAACAAGTGAGACAGATGAAATTTCAGTTTTTCTTCACAGGATTCCTAGCGTTGTCAAGTAAGTTTGAGAGAGCACATATGATGTATATATGAGCCAATGTAATGTATATAAAGGCGTTATTTTTATGTGAATATTGTATCGAGGAGGTCAGAAGGCAATAGCAGAAAGCTTATTCATTGCTTTGAATAAGGGATGAATACCCATTAATCGTTCGTTTGGGGAGTAGAAAAAATTCCTCTGTCAGGAATAGTGAGTGTGCCGTGGGGAAGGTCTACGTTTTGAAGTAACTTCATGCCTGGAGACTCCCTGGGAGGTATGCCAGGCAGTGCACCCTTCACTCCCTTGGTGCAGCCCAAGAGCTCTAACAGAGGAGACTGTACTGGTGTTCAAGTCTTCTGGTTTGGGTGGCCAAGCAGCTGTGAGGAGGACAGGGACACAGCCATAAGCAGCTTAGCTATTTGAATCCTTAGTGGGAGAAGCAGCCATTTGAATCATTGGTTCTGCTTTTCCCCTTTTCCCCTTTGTCCCACTACCCCCTCGCCCCCTCTTTGGTATTTTTTTTATCTCCTTTTTTAATTTATTTTTTATTTTGGTGTGTCTCCATGGCCTTGTAAGTAATACCGGCTGTAAAGATTGCTTTTGTGAGGCCAGTACCTGGCCAGCAGGAACTAGATGAAATCAGCAGCTCGGTTCACAAAGGGTGCTAGATGTCTCGTAAATGCTAACAGATCTGATCAGCTCTTGACTACAGCAAAAATGCTAAGCTGCAAGTGAATGTTTTCTTAAATGGCACCTTATGTGACTGTGCTCTTACTTTCCCTGCATCCATTCTGTGCTTCACTCACAGACTGTGGGACAGAGCACCAAAATGTATCCCATAATGGGGACAATAGGTGGAAACTGATGTCATTCTTTGTTACAGCAGATTGGCTTTGTGGATTTAAGGATGAAGCAATACTATGACCAGCTGCTTGTCTGAAAGGAAGATCCAGTCCGCGTCTCGTTTAAAGAAAAATTAATTTATATATTGTTTGTTTATTTATTGCAATTATTTACAGACTGCTGATTCACTGCCACGTTTTAATTTTTGTTCTCCATGTGCACACATACATGCACACACCCCCCCCCCACTGCTAATACCTTACAGAAAAGCTGCAAATTGCAGGATGCCTAATTAGAAAGCTTTGAGGAAAAGATGACAAAGAATCATTCACCATGGAGACAGAAGTTGCTTTCTGGTTTATAGCCAGCTAAACAATGCCGGAGACTCTGGTAAGTTATTCCTGGGGAGAGTAGGAGTTAGCCTGTACAAAAAGCAGGGAGCTGGTACACAGTGTGTCACAGAAGAGCAGAGTTCTCTTCTCTTAGAGAAGGACCGAATACAGAGTGGTGAATACACTGGCTACATCTTAGATCTGTTTTATAGTCTAATATAGTACATCATTCAGACCTCTCAAGGCAGCAGGAAACCACTTTTTGCTTTCAGTAACTGGTGTTAGGTCACACGAAAAACCAACCTGCGGTTTCGCTGTAGAGCTGGCCGTCAGAGATTATCTGGAGACAACAGATCTGAATACAGATTACAACAGTACTAAATTTTTAGAGTGCTGAGGAGAATTTTTCAACTTCAGCCGTGAAATCCAAATGTTTGTTCTCAATCTGTATCCTCTCAGCCCCGTGGAACTGGCCAGAGAAAGAATATTTGGTTCAGAGCTATTTTTACACGCGAGGCGTTTGTCACTAGCAGGAGATTTGGCGTGATAGGCAGCCTCTGCGTAAGACAGTCTGGGGACAAGAATAGCAGAACATGCTGCGGATGAAGGCTGAGGTGCATTGACAGGCATCTATTGTTGCCTGTAGAAAAATGGCATGGGGCACGACTGGCTAGAGCATGTAGCATAAGCTTCTGCACCCGCTTCAGAGAGATGCCATTCTGAAGGTTTCGGACTTCTGCTTTTAGCAGAAGGGCTTCCAAATTCTTCCCCAATCCCTTGCATTTCAAGAAGCTACTTAGCGACTCCTGCTCCCCGCTCTGGGAGCTGTAGGCATGCATGTTGCCGTCACCACCGTGGGATGTCACGCGTGACAACATTGCACCCAACGCAGCGTCACAGCAGCGCTGCACACGAGGTGTCAGATCCACCACGGCACTGTGTGAGACACTCTGCTTTCCTCAGAGACAAGGGAGGGAGGCAGGGAAGGAGACTTCTACTAACATTTTGATTTAGGCTAGGGACTAATCTGATCAACCAAAACCTGCCTTGCTGCAAAAATCCCTAAAGCAGCCAAACCACACACACACACAAAAAAAGAAATATGGCTGAGAACCTACCTGAATTACTGAGAGAGGGAGTAAATTTGTCAGGTCTGACAAAACCCCTACTGTGAAAACATTTGGGGTCTAAATTTATACTTTTCTATTCAGAGTACACATCCGCCTCTTTAGAAGTAGCTTTTGATTTGCACTTGGAAGTGATCATCAAGCTGTGACTGAGTGAGATGAGAAGTAACTGAGGGTTAGGTAAAAAGGGTTCTTATGAGAACTAGATGAAATTTAGGTTCTGTTTCAAATGTGTATCAGGTTAGCTGAAGGAATACATCGACTGTATTTAAAAAAAAAAAACAAACCCAGAAACAATCCAAGATATTTTGCCATTCTGAATTGCTGAAAAAGCATCATTAATGTACAGAAGAACAGCTTTGATAATATCTGCACTCAACTTTTTACTTGTACCCCTAGGTTGCTTGTCCCTAGCATCTGTGGAGAAAATTTTACTCAGTATAGCAATAAGTCTCAGAAAAAGATTTTGTCATTAAAAAAGCCACAAATATTTTAGCTGATACAAGTGATATCTAGGGCAGTGAGGGTCCTTGATCACTGGGACCTCCTTGTGAAAATGTGAGACAAATGTCATAGAACTGGGATATACATATGTGCTGCTCTGTGTTGTGCAGGGAAGAAAGGACAAGTTCTTTCAACATACCCAGACTAAGCTGCAGTTGACTTTCATTCTGGCTTTTGGTGCAGAGCTGCCGTTTTCTCTGGCCATCCAAGGGGAACAGTTGGCAAAATTCGCTCAGAGCTTCTCAGCAGCGTATGCAAAATGGGATCTTTTCATTCCCAGAAAACTTGAATGTGAGTAAATTCCTATCTGTGCCTGCTGGTGAGTTTTGCTGTATTTTGGAGCTTTGAGATATTTGAAAGTCAAAGTCTGCACGAAGCTGTGTGAACTGAACTTGCTGAGACTCCTAGGAGTGTCCCCACATTCACATGCCACCCTCACTTCGCACACCTGTATTCAGTGGCCCATACCTGGCTCCTAGCATGCCTTTCACTGAGATTATACGACTTGGAGCAGGCAGCATGGAATCAGTGATCAAAACAACTTGACCTTGAAATGAAAACTCCCCAGCTGGGCTGTGTATTCATGAGGAGATCACAGAAAGGCTCAACCAAAGCCCCACTTAGCAGCGGTGGTCTCCAAGATGGCATCCTAAGCACAGGAGGGGTTGCATTGACATTTGGCAAGGATGCTACCTTAGACAAATGGCAGCATATATATGCCAAGATGGAAGATAAAAACGAAAGGTAAATACGGGATTAGATAGCAGAAGTGTTCAACCATAACTACAGTCTAAAAGTTGTAAGGAAAAATGGTGGATTGCTCCTGTGTAATTAGGCTGTCCTATGAAGAGGGATCCTGGACACTCATATCTGCAAAGCAGTAGTGGGTGGTAGAGCTCTGCCAGTGCTGTTTGGCCGAGAAGTCCCTCGGGGATGAGTAGTCCTACCATCAAATCAATGGCAACAGGGATCTGCTGAGCTGATTAAGTTATGGGCTTTCTTTTCAGCGCCCTTCCTTTCCCCAAAACCCTTCAGGTGTTGGTAAGGCAAAGACAGGGCCTGTTGAAACGGTGTGGGCTCCTAGGGTCAAATCCATGCTCACCCTAGGAGTGGGAGGACATAGTCAGAAGAGAGTCTCTAAACTGAAATTTCTCCCACCCCAAGGTCCCAACAGATCAAAAATCTGCTGTGTGTTTGTCCACGCTCCTGGCTGGGCATACAGTATTCTGTAGAAAGCAAGCACTTGAGCCAGGTAATTAAACATGTCAGCTCTTTATCCAGGAGAGTATTATATTAAATTATTGTACAGTAAATATTTTTGGAAGGTGGAATTCTAAAGAGAACTCATTGATTTATGGCAAAGGGCCAAGCTGCTGATGGGGTTTGGCAGACGTGTTCAGCATCCGGGGCGAGCCCGGGTATGGTGCGTGCTCGGGAGGCGCAGCGAGCCCAGGGCGTATGGGTGTGAGGGGAGGCTGCTCCGGGCTCTGCGGCTCTCCCTCCTTTTTGCAAGTGCACGGGAAAGCGGTGAGCCCCCCCCCTCGGCTTTTCGTACGCCCCTGGAATCCATAATGGCGCTGCAGAAATGCTTCATCAGCGCTACTGTCTCAGCTGTTCTTGTAAATGGCAACATTAGCAGGGCTACCCGGCCATAGCAAGCGAGGGTGGCAGTGAGGGGAGGGAGGAGAACAGTGTCAGCAGTATGGATGGCCTTGCCAATGCTGTCAAGGGCTGGAGGCGATAAACGGGCAGGTAAAGATGTCATTTCAGCTCCCCAGGGAGACTAGGGTCAGACAATCATAATATCTCTTTATTCCGGGGAGAAATGCTATATGGAAGATGTAGGTGGTGTACTTCTGGATATTGCTTTCTATCGGGGCTGATGGGTGCACTTGGCTTGTGATGTTTGTGGGCTCCCAGTGCTCCTCGGAGGTGCTTTGCATCTCTTTTGTATGGTCAGATGAGCCTGTTGGTCATCTACGACACAAGTAGGAATTAATCTAGAAGTAGTCACGCTACGCTAGCTGAGAACAGGTTAGGTAACCTAAGAGATTTCTTTATGTCTAATACCTTTCTTTTATTCCCTGGGGATTGTTTACATGTGCACATTTTAGCAAAGGGCACAGTTTCCTTGCAGGAATGCTGTGTATGCCTGAGTGTGGCTGTGGCACAGACAGTGTAACAACCCCAACTCACCTTTAGAGCTGTGTGAGCCCAACACAGGGTATACTACAGGTGTGCCAGGCAGGGGTCAGGCAGGAATGCAGATGTATTACAGTATAAGCATGTGGAACCATCATAGCTACTGGTTGTTAAGGTAACACATATGGCTGGTAGTCATGTATGTGAAGATATGCCCCAGCCTGCACCTGCAGGTGTTTGAGTATTAGGTAAGAATTTAGCTTGTAAGATACACATATGTACACCGTGCATTGCATGCGTGTGTGTCTTCCTGTTCCTCTACTTTTCAAAGGTAAGTGCTGAGGTGGGACAACCTGCCATATATTGTGAAGTTGTAAAAAATATTATTAGGCATACAGGTGCATTTTTATTGTAAAATACAGAGGCAGCTGACTATATTTTCCTATAACTGCCATCAAGACAGTTGTTTTTATTTTCTTTTCTGCTGGGAAGTTCATAATGTTTGTGATAGTTTATCAAAGGAAGAGAAAAATCTGGCGTAGTACAGTGTATGCCATTATATTCTCCACAGGGAGCCATCAGTTTGTTATTTAAAGATGGCTCTTCATTTTGCAGCGTAAGGTCATTTCATGTCTAAATGATGAAAGCCCATTTCCCCCATAAAGATTTTAATTTAAAGTGCCCAGTGCTTCTCCTCAGCTGGAAAAGAGCTATCATTGGATCTTTTTGTGGCTATCATAAGGAAAAAAAAAAAAGCAGCAGGGTAAGCAGAGAGCCTTCTGTGCTGCCCTTTTTGTGGATATTATGTGTGTCCAAGAGGACTCTTTTCCACTTTGAAATGCTCAGAGATGTGGTGCAAAGAAATGTCCAACTGTTTGGGGAACATTTTTTAATTTTTCCAAAACTAAGGTAAAGTTTTACAAAGACACTTTTGACGAGATTTGTCAGTATTACCTGCTTGCATTTGAAAAAAATAAGCAATATCAGAATGGGCTAGAAAGGTAATGCATGCAAATTTGCAGTATGTTCTCACTTACATAAATAAATGGTGGCTTAATATGCAATTAATCCAGAGTTGGATACCCAAATACCAGTTTGCAGCAGCAAAGGGACATGACTGAAAACGCTGCAGTTTAGAGCATGAGATGAAATTCTCATCTCAGGAATTTTGAGCCGCTGCCTTGAAAAGTGTGTGCCTTTCGCTCGTCTCATGGCGTAATAAAGTATGGTTTGGCGAGCAACTTCTTCCTGGATAATTGCTGAAATCCTTTCTGCAGTTTGATTGAACACTCTTGGATGCTGCCAAACAACTCAGATAAGATGTGCATTTCTACTCCCCCTCTTCCACAGCCCGGTAAGCGAGTGAGTCTCGGGGTCATACTTAATCTGCTGACTTCACTGGAGTTTCGCCAGGTTAGGCCAGCTGTGAAAATTTGGCCCCAGGTCACTAATGAGAGCTCTGTCACTGGAGCTCCAACCTTGCAGTGGTCTTATTGACACTGCTGGCACTTCTCTAATGCAAAAAAGCTTAAGAAAAATTTCGGTTATGATGCAGTTAAACTCTCTTTAATTTGGAAGTGATTATAATCAGTGGAGAAAATCCTGTTAATTAGGCAATTATATACTCCACTTCTCTTCCAGCCTCCCTCTTTCTTCATTCTCCACCTTGTTTTCTACTTTGGAAATCAGGAGAACAGACGTATTAATCTTGGCTTCTAATTCTAAATTCATCTCCTGGGTCAACCTCATTCCAGTCAGCTCACCTCTCCCTTCAACAGCAGGACGATTTAAAACCTCCTCCATACCTTTGTGATTATTTAAAAGTGAAAGGTGACACTGTGTGAGTGTTTGTGTGTGTTCCTGTCTTTCAGCACACCCTCTCAGGACTTCACAGGTGTCTCTTACAATAAAACTGCTGAGATAAATTGATACCTGTCTCCATTGCAGCTTGAGGATACTTGTGAGCGAAGGCTTTACTCACCAAACATCCAAGGCTTTCTTAGTCTTGAGGTTATTAACTGGCATGCTAGATATCAGTCCAAATCCACACACATGAAAAGGCATACCTCAGTGTAGCATGCACACACGTAGCTGAGGGAGTAAGATCCTGTCAGCTTATCACAATCTTTACCCTTCATGTCCCCTTTCATCCCACCTTGGTTTTGTTTGAGACTGATTGTCTCCGGGAAACAAAGCTGCTTTACTTTCTCTAGCAGCATCACTGCCCTTGCCCAAAACCTGAAAATTCATGCAAGCTCTGGGGTCATCTTGTCTTCAATGCCATCAAGGTACCCCCAGGGCTTCATGCAGTGACCTCTGGGCTAAGGAAATACTGGCTTTTTTAAAGCTTTACCAAAGTGTTCTCTCAGTCTCTACTGTGATGGTTGCTTGTGAAGCAGAGACCAGACAGGTAATCAAAATCAGTAGTTATGCATGCTTGTTAGAGAAATAGGCCATCAAGACAGTACTTAAGGGGAGATTAAAGTATATCATCAATATAAATAGATATGTGCAAGGTTGGAAAGGGAAAAGGGAGGGGAGTGGGGAGAGTCTGCAATAGCTCAGCATGAAGGTTGTCAACTCTTCCCCGTGCCAGAAGTGGGATGACGCACAGAAGTGGAACAGGAGTGGGTCGGGTGAGTGGAGATGGAGAGAAAGCAAGGAAGAGGCAGGTGGAAGCTAAGGAAGACTATGTGGGACCTGTGGAAGTGCAGTAGGAGTGGTTTTGACATGTGAAAACAAGTTTTGGAGCGGGGGGAATGAGTGGGAACAGCACAAGAGTGGGTAGGGCCCACAGCCGCTTAAAGACCATGTTTATTTCTGACAGCTTTCCTCTCTTTTTGGTGTGGGAGAAGAGCGTCCTCTCTGGAGCACACCTGGAGCTGATGAAAGGATGGGGAGAGGCAGCTGGCAGCATCTCCCAGCCTGGAAAGGGGAGAGAGCAGAAGGCATTACAAAAACATTTAAATACCTTGCTTTCCAGCAAGGAACCAGACACTGAGATGCTGTCAGGTACCATTCTTCTTGGCAGCAGGGCCTCACAGCATCACGTATGGTGACAGCATTAAAAATGTTTGTTTCACAGTTTTCAGTCTCCTGCTGCCCCGGGGTTGGTTCCCTGTCATGTGGACATGTGATGGTGAGTTGGCCTGAGGCTCTCCTGGCATGGAGTCTTCTCTGACTTGTCCTGCCCACCCCAGCAAGGGAAGCACAGATCAAGGGTGGGACAGAAAATGGCTCATCCTTGGAACCAGGGCAGAGCTAGACATTTCTTCTGACTTCAGCCTTTTCCATGGCACCAACTGAAAATTGGCAAGAGATTTTGGTAGGGCTTGGGAGTTTATAAAAGGCAAAGTGGAAAAATGAGGGAAGCGGTGGAAGAGCAAGGGTGCGGTTTAGCCACCCTCTTCTCTCCCAGGACTCTTTTAGGTAGAGCAAGATGTTGAACAGCAGAGGGTGATATGTTTTGGATGCAGGACTAATGTTCCCTTTGTGGGTGCTCTCTAGTGACAAAGGTCTTCAGTAAATACTGAGCAGTTTAGCCATTGAGCTTTATGTCTCTACAAGCAAAACTTGTTATCAAACCCAAAGAAATCGGAGAAAGAACTGGGAGGATCTTAGCTCCAGGTAAACTATTCAGTGAATATGGTTCCAAACTGGTTCTGATTATGGCTAATGCATTCTTTCTGAGTATTGTCCAAGCAGAGTGTGACTTTTCACTCAATGAAGGTTGTGGCTATCTTGCTGAATGACTGACTCGTCCCTGGAACAGGTTTTCCAGTAGTGCTTTTGCTCTTTGACCAGATGCCGGAAACATTTTCAGCAGAAGAAATGCAAAGGGAGGATAGAGAATAGCAAATTTCTGTTGTCAGTTTGGACAGTGTCAGGTGAGCTCCCTGGGTTTTCAAATGAAATATTTCAATAACAACAATGAACAATGCAGCACTTATTCATGGCTTAGCAGCGCGCCCCTGCTTTTATTCATAAACCCAGTGAGAGGGGTGCTTGGGCAGCCCTTCCACAGCCTTGGGCAAGGCACGTGTGTCCTGGCAGCCAGGCTGGAGCCTGGTGTCCCGGCCTGGGTTTCTCTTGGCACGTCTCTCTCACAAAGCTCCCGACTTGCTCGCAATATGGCCGATCGGGCTGCCTGGAGAGACGCCTGAAATGAAAACAGATTTCTCTCTGGTGTTTTCTGAGGAAAACCAAGTGTGATGGGTTAGCCTCCGCCCAAATGCACCAAAAAGGAGAAAATAAATAAATAAAAAATCAGCAAAGAAGGATGGCAGTGGACAGGAAGAGGAAGGAAGACGGCACATTTTCTTGCTCTCCTGAAAGCAGGACCTGATTTTGACCACAGCTCAAATTCGTCTGTGCTGGAGCCTGCAAGAGAAGGATGCTTTTGCTGGGCTGCTGTTGCCATGGAGACCAGCAGAGACAAGAGAGGCAAAAGACTGCCAGAGACGACGACTTCTGAATTAAAAACAGGGTATTCCTGCCCTTCACACTCCCATAACCCAATTCTTGCTGGTTTCGGCTCTTCACAGGCTGTAGGTGTAGTAGCTTTGATGGAAAGGGGGAGGCAGCTCTTTACTTATCCCATGGAATGATTATTTCTGCACCTTTCACAACCCAAATACAAAACAAATAAAGCTTTTTTTGTCTCACACTTGGTCAAAGGAAAAAAAAAAAAAAGGGAAGAAAGACAGTGTGAAATTGCTCTTCCCACTCCCCAAACTCTCCACCCCCCTGGAGACTAAAAGGAAGTATCATCGTTTTAATTTGAACTATCGCTTTCAGCTCCAGTGGGTGGGTGGGTGGAGGTGGGTGAAAGCTGAATTTCTAATTTCTCTCTCTGCCATCAGAAATGAGCACGTAGATCAGGAGCTGACAAAGTCTGTTACCTGCCTCTTCCTGTCGGGTGTGCTTGGGGGAAGAGGAGAGAGGGAGGCGGAACACGGTGTATTTATCCTTTACCTCTTCTTCAACTCTATTCTAGATTACCAGTTATTCCAGAGAAGTTCTTGATGTTTGGTTTGTTTTGTTCTTTTTAAAACCACGTGTATTTTACATGTATGACCCTTCTGTCAAGTAGAAGTTGCAAAAACAACAGGCAAAAGGACAAACTAACCTTTGGGTGTTCTGTAAAATTGATGCTTTCTTTCCCATTTAGGTTTCTATACTGGTAGACTTTTCTGTATTTACTCTTTTGCCACAGAATATCCCAAGTTGGTCCTCAGTGCCTGAATGCAAGGGCTGGGGAGTGAGACTTAGTTGCTGACTTTGTGACCAGGCTCATTCCCTCCCAAACATCATGCTTAGCCATCCTCTCATCAGCATGCAGTATCCCGTAGGACAGACTTTTTAGTCTCAGCCTTCAGCCTTTCTTCTGCCAAGAACCAGGCTGAGACTTCACACCCAAAACTTCAGCCAAACCCAGACCTTCAAAACCTGCTTCTCTTGTTTCAATCCCCACACCTACACCTTTCTGAGTGGGTATTTCTGGTAGCTTACAGAGTAAATGTTGCACTGATACACATCACTTTAACCACCCTGGAGGCCCTGGCCCTAAAAGATCAAGGAGACACAAAAATGGTTGTACAAGGAAGTTAAATAGAGCAGGTGAGAAACAGAAGTCTTCAAAGCTTTGCCCTGTTTTCCCAGGTCCTCAAATGGCTCTGATTTTCCTCTCTCACCGTTTCTGATGGGACTAGCTCCAGTCCTATAAAAATACCACATATGTTGTGGAAAGATTGCCTTTATCTGTTTAAGATCATTGTTTTTGCATTCCCTAACATGCCTTTTCCTACCCAACCCTAGGAATCCCAATTCCAACCTTCTCTCTGCAAGCTCTCTGTGGGAGTCGGTGGTGGGGAGATAATCAGGACTGGTGACGTTTGGTGTCTAACCCTCCCCAAGGCCTTCCTCTGAGCTTCACTGTCCAGTAGTGGTTAAGAACATTTGCTGTCTCCCAGGCTTGGGGCCCAAGCAGGAAATAAGTATTTTTAAGAGACGGGGATGCATTTGTTATTGGCATCTGTTCTTGTTTTAATGAGGAGAATTAGAAAGAAGTAGGATGGGTTTTAAATGGAATTGTTTCCCTTTTCTCCAGTAGGAGACTCCATTACAAGTCCTTCCAGTGATGCTGCTGAGTCTTTAGCAAAGGAGAAGGAAATAATTTAAACACTGATAAAACCCCAAAGAACAGTTAAGCCCTGCTCCCTTTCTCACCCCACTCTCCTGCCTCCCCTTCTGCCCAGGTTGGTCAGTAATTCCTCCGGAGTGAACCGAACAGTTTTCTTTCCTGATGAATCATAGCTATAATTTCACTACTTTGACTCACCCACTGCTTTGAACTGCAGGTCTTTCTCTGGCTTCTTCACAGAGGTCCTTCTATAACTGTTTCTCTGTAATAAAGGCTGACCAAGGAGTGAGATTGATGTCTGATGCAATAATTCAATCGCTGGCCTTTGATGATCTATTAAAGCAGCCTGTGATGTCTCCTGATCTGCCTTTTGCTGGAAGGAGCCCTTGCAGCAGTGGAATTGCTTGCTGCCTCCATTAGTTTGTAAATAACCTGCACATTTGGAGGTCAGTTTGGCGTGACGTTCTCTAGCTCAGCAGGTGGCCTGCACCATTGAGCCCATTTGATTTTTGAAGGCTTTAAGTCAGGAAGAATAATTGATAGAAGATTTTTAAAAGAGTAAAAAAGAATAAAGAGTTGCCCCTTCATTTGCCTCCCTTGATCCGGTGCTGCCGTTCCTTTCTTTCCCCTCACATCTCTGCTCTGACCTTCTGCTAGGATGGGGTGTGTTTTTTGTAAAAAAACTGTCATCCAAAGATAGGCTACTAGCTTGTACTCCTAACTGTGAGATAAATGCCTTTGGGTAGCATTTCTGGAACAGATACCTTCCTAGTGCTGATGAGCTTGACAGCAAGGAACGCACTGTGCTGATTTTCTCCACTTCCCCAGAGATAAATTCCACCTTTACCTCAGCGTGATTTTTGCTTTTCTCTTCCACTTTTGAGAGAAGTTTGGGTTCTGCTTTGCATGTTGGTGGGTGTTGTTTGGGATCTGTCAGTGTGGCTGGAGCCATCTGGGAAAACTCCCATTTTCCCTTGTGAGTTCACTGACTGGGAGAGTCCAGCCTTGCCTCTGTTGCTGCAAGATGCAGGGTGAACATGTAGAAAAGAATTTCCTGGCTTGTTGGTTCTCCATGGCTTGGATGTAGAGGCAGCCTGAACCCAGAAAGGTTACTACATGAGGCACAGTGCTTTCTGCATGAAGCTGCATTACATCCAGGGCCATATCACCTCTGCTAAGAGTGCAATCACTTGGGTGTCTCTGGGTTGCTTTTGGACTTGGAGGAAGTGGGGAAGAGAGTGGTGGCAGGAAGGCAATTCTGCATGGAGCTGTTGTGGATCCAGCTAGTTTTAGAAGCTCCAGCCACTCCAGCCCCAGCTGGACTCCACACACAGCTGATACTGGAGGCATGGAGAGGTTCCATTCTCTGCCTGGCACAAAGATTCTGAGCACCAGAAGCGCCATGAACCATGATGGACATACACCTCACCCCGGAGACTCTGTGGCAAGTAATCGAGTCCAGGAGGGTTAACGTTCATCTGGAGTTAATAAACCTATTTGGAGTTAAGCTGGCTCCATGCAGAGAACCCAGGATGTTTCTGTATTACATTCCTCACTGACTTAGCAAGGCTAATATGGCATTATCTGGGATAACCCAACCCCTTTCCCTCTTTACTCCTGATAGCAAAACATCGGCTGTAGCTCAGCTGCCATAAGGGATCATGGAGGTGGAATGGCCTCATCACCAATTAGGGATGAAAGGTGTCTCTTCTTTGGCAAGCTCATCATGACTGTGTTTGGTTCTCATTCAATTAGCTAGAGAACAGAGGTGATATCACTGATATGCTGCCATGTGGTAAACAGATGAAAGACCCTATTGCAAATATAAAAAACTGCCAGGCAATTTCACATGCTGTAACTGCTTCTGTGCTCCACTCCTAGGTCTTGAGGAGAAGTTGCCATTCATATCGGGTAAGAATGTGTGTTTGTAAGATGTACTGATGTTCTTTTCGACTGGGAATGAAATTATCAAACTCATTGTGCACGGTTAAAGTGTGAATTCAGGTTCCCAGAGGCCAGTGTCCTGACTCACAGGGCCATCTCTTTTCTGTTAAATAGCTGTTGACAAAAATTTCACACTAAACTCTATCTGTCTTCAAAGAAATATAGTTCTCAGCTTGTATTGAAACATTTAACTTGTCAAGTAAATAGGTTGCATTGAATGGAAAATAGTTTGATGCTGTTTTTTAGTGGTTTTGTTGTGCCATGAGAAATAACTTCTTTTCTAGTTGTGATGTTTCCTGCAATACTACTAAAAATATGGAACTCCCCATGATATTAGTCCTGAAGATCTGAAGGTGGCTGCACTGTAAAAGGGTAATGGCAAGCTTGTAGGATTCTCCATGTGGTTTGCAAAGCCTTTTGCCTACAGAGTGTAGGGTTTATTTAGGCTTTCTGAACAAAACACTGATAAGATGAATTTCTTTAAAACTCAGCATTACAGAGTTGCATCAGTGTAAATAGGACGGAATTTGCTCTGCTATTTCTACCCCCCTCAGTCTTTAGCTATGTTGCTGATTAGAGCTAATTACAAGGGACTGACTCACCACTCCATTACTTCTGAGGTTTATGTCACCGTAGGTACCATTTAAACGATTCAGGCTGTGTGGCTGCGTTAGCCCTGCCCTTGTTCTCCTCCCTGCTACCCAGCTCTTCTTCCTTCGTTTGCAGACTCCACGTACTCAGCTCACCTGCCCCATTCAGCTTCCTACCGATGGTCTTCCCTCTTTGGCTGCCTTTTGGGAAGCCCTTTTCCCTGCTAAGTGCTGCCTACCACGCTTTGCAGGAATTTAGCATTTCCCTGCTTCGCCTGGGTTGCTGTTGTTTTTCCATTGGCATTATTTTTGCAGGACTATCATAAAGATTGTTTGTCAGACTCTTGGAGCGGGCGGAACAGGCAATGGTGTGGAAATTACCCAGCCCGGGTCAGTCCCTGCTGAGCCCCTGTCGCAGGGCAAGAGAGAGAGGTTTTCACAGTGGGAAGCTGAGAACCTTTCTTATTTCACAGGCAGTCCTTCGGCATGTTTTCAAAGAGCCTCGCCTTGCATAGCATACTCTCATGTTTCCTTTTGATATTCTCACTTCCCGCCTCATATTTTATTCTACCTTCACATCAAGGCTGTACGTGGTACCAGCTCATTCTGAGCTGTCATTACAGTAGCTGGAGAGCTGACACCACAGGCCAGTATTTGTTGTTTTGATCATGGATTTTAGGCTACAGAGGTACGTTAGCAGTGTTGGGTGGTAGGTCTGCTGCTAGTCTGTTAGATGTATTTTATTAAGGAAGCTTCTCAGGTGTGCTCAGGCTGTCTTGAGGACAGTTGAAGAAAGGATCAGGACATACTGCCTCTTTACCTCCTTGGCTCTTTTTTGGGCTAATTATTGGGGCTGCAAGATGCACGTGCAATCTGAAGCTGCTCATGGTTGTTTTGGCAAAGTCAGAACAGGAAAACAGTGTATTTCAGCTACATAAACGCAAGGCAGGAGAACAGCAGGGAAAAGCAGCATAAAAATGACTTTGTATCACCTATCTACCAGCTTGGAAAACATCACAATATAGTGTTCTCATCCAAACGCTCAAATTAAAGTGGAAATGGTATTTAGCCTCGTGTGATACGTGGTCTGTTGTGGTCCTCTTGAGCCGGACTACAGCAGTACTTTTTATTCATCTTGAACCATGTGTAATTCATAACACCAACTACTTCTCAGCTCCTGCAGTACAGGTCTTCTCGGTCTCCTTCACAACTGTAAACCCTATTTTAATGTAAAGAGGGTGGCTTGTGGAAGACTCTTTTCAATTTGCCATCCCGCACAAGCTCCCCCAGTTGCTGAAGAGTGCATTATGTCCTTGTGACAGCAGCAACTGCCCACCAAGGAACAAAGGTAGTTTTAAGGGGGCAGGCAAGGTGTTTTTAGGCAGGGGTATGTGCACTCTGAACAGACAAAGAACTGATGCTCAGCAAGACACGCATGGTTTGTGGCACGTCTCTGGGGAATCTATGTGCTGAAGTTTGCCACCCAGTACAGTAGTGCCACAGCTGGAATTTAGTGTTTTTGGGAGACTCAGTCAAAAGCCAGGAACAGAAGTGATACTCACTTTAGCACTGAGAAGTGGAGCACTGCAGTGGAAAGGGAGTCCCCAGGCCAGAGTTAGAAATGCTGTGGCTGCTATTCTTAACCACTTAAACTCAGCAAGATCCAAGGCTAGGCTTCAAAAAAGGCCTGCTTCTCTTTTGAATTGGTCTGGTCTGAAAAAGAACTGTTTTGAAGTGGATACGGCTCACATAGTCAGAACAGTACTGGAAGCTTAGTCTACTAATTGCAGCTGTGTATCAAGGCTAATTGCATACTTGAAAATTCCCCAATATCTCGTTTAACATGAATTCCAGATGTGGAAAACCACAGACCATGTTACGGTTTTCCCTCTCAAAAGCAAACCAGCTCCAGACCCGGCTTGAGTGTCTTTGACCAAGCTTGTTGGTCTGCCCTGCTCAGTACCTGCTACCTAGGGATGAGACAGTGCTTAGAGATGCACAGACCCAGTGAAACAGGAAGCTTGGTGGTGGATATCCCACCCCATGGCAGCTAGGCTGGAAGAGTTGCCTAGAAAGGTCATAGTGAGCCTTGGGAAGGCAGTTATGACTGGCCTTGTCCTGCAGGGTGAAACTTCTATGCTTTAAGGTTTCTTGACTGCTTCACTAGCAGAAACATGTTC
This sequence comes from Jacana jacana, assembly GCA_013400555.1. Lineage (NCBI taxonomy): Eukaryota > Metazoa > Chordata > Aves > Charadriiformes > Jacanidae > Jacana > Jacana jacana. Next base: position 415,377 of record VZTM01035042.1, on the reverse strand, counting down.
TGCAAACAAGGAGGGATCCTCTATATTACTCACAGGGCAGAGAAAACCTTGTTTTGAGCTATGTATGTAGCAAACGGGCGCTGAGCACACACACAGATTCAGCTTTGCTCTGGAAGCAGAACATTGTGTTTGCAGGATGGTTACACCTGCTGGTAAGCTGGTTGGATCTATATAGATCTAGACAGAGCCAACTCATGTGTCTGTGCTGTTGTCTAGTATGTTTGCAAACCAAGCAGTCTACCTGCAGGTAATTAAAGTGGACCATGTCTTTCTAATACCTTATCATTAGCAAGAACTGGAGCTGGAACTGCTTATCCAGTTGTATGGTTGTAGTTACAGCATTTCCACAGGGTTGGGTCCACTTGTAAACAGGAAGCTCTGCACCTCACTGTGTAGCAGGGGTCCTCACATCCATGTACTCCTACAGAATCACAGAAGAGGAGCCAATTCCTATGCTTTGCAAAAAAACCCTCCACAAACGATGGCGTGTGTGTGCATAATATGCACAAAATTGCTGATTTGGAGCTTAGTCTCTTGCAGTTGTGTGTAAGAATAATTTCAGTTTGCATTTTAGACAGTTTCTGAAGTGGAAGACCAACCACTTATGTACTGGCGTTCTGCCTGCTGCAAGTCACCGTAACTAACGAGATTATCATTTTGTGTTAGAATGTATTTACAGAACTGGAAAACCGAGGCAGTTGTAAATAAGTTAACGTTTTAAGAGAGCTAGGGTGTGCTGGATCTTTTCGGTATTATCTAAAGAAAATCACAAATTTGGTCTTTAGAGTTTGGTTCATCCTAATAGGACACAGCAGGATAACTTCAATGAGACTTTTGAGAGCAGTTTCACAATCAGAGGCTTCCATGTCTGAAGACCTAAACTGGAACAATAAAAGCAGTTGTTTTAATGCCCCCACAGGGTGTGATGCCGTTATGCTAATTTGCACCACAATGCCAAAGACCCTGCTTTAAAAACAATAATGTCTTAGTTAGACCAGGGGCTTAGTAACTGCCTTGTAAGATGCAGTAGATTTGGGAGCAAGTAAAGCAAATTAACTTTGTCAGCTTATCCTTGAGTGGAGAGTGCCACTTCTCTTTGCACTCACAGACAACTTCAGAGATGGAGGAACTTGGAAGATGAGAAATAGTCAAAATGGAAAATTGAGTGCTACTTACACGTGCTTTACAGACTCCTCTTGTCATGCCTGTCAGTGACAGGACTGATATATTCCCTCCTCTGTTTAACTCCAGGCAAAATAATCATCACTGTAGTCATGATGTGTCAATGCCATCATCTTTATTTTTCATCATTCTCAGCAAAGAGACCATTGTCACTGACACCAACATCTTTCTGTTTTTCTCCTACTTCTCCCAACACATGGTGGTCAGAAGGCAAAACACGGTGTCTGGGAGCCAGGGAAATTTGGGCCAGAGATCACAGAAACTATTTCTACTACTCTGCTCCCAAGAGCACTGAGTCCCAGTGGCAATCACAGCAGGGATGATGGTAGCACTGCTAAAGTAAAGGCATTTTTTACTTTATTGAGGCTGATGGTAACATTTCTGGAGTCAAATTGGAGCTCTAACAAATTGCTTTTCTTGTGTTCTCACCAGGCTTTTTTCCATTGAACACTCCACAAGACAGGGGTAGGTATACCCAGAATTTCCACTGCCAACCACTGTTCCTCTAGCTTCAAGTGATCAGTAAAGTCTCTCATCTTGCTTGTGTAGAGGAAAGGGGCCAGGAAGTCTTTGTAGGCAAGCAACTGAGATAAAGTTGAGTTGCTGGCTTGTAGGTAATTATACCTCAGATTTTATTCACAAGCCACACAAACAAAAGGGAAGGTGAAAGTGCAGTTCAGAGCTATCAGGAATTGCTGTGGGTATGATAAAGCCATAGGTACATTCAGAGAAGTTCTTGGAAAGTCTCTTTCTCAGCTGTGCACAGCGATTTTGTTGGGCCAAACTGTGGATTGAATGTCTCTGGAGTCCAGGTGACCTTTAACACTCCCTGGTTGCATCATGAGCCTTTCCTTTCCCTTCTGGTTTGTTTCAGGCTTTTTGTGATGATCACTTGCCATGTTGTGCATTAGTTCATCTGAGTTCTTTTGCAAATAGACAACACTAAAGTGCAAATTGCACTGGCTAGCATTTCTGCCTGCACTTTGAGCAGTGTGGCTAGAGACTGAATGGTATGGACAGTGAGATAACCCATAAACTTTGGTGTTGGCGACACCAGTTGAGGGTCCAAGCACATTGGCAAGGCAAAGATTATAGTGATGGCATCTGAGAGTCACAAGGAGAAGGCCTGGATCAGATCTCTGCTGGCTGGGCTGGCCATTTTTCTGCATGGAGGCAGGACGAGCCACACTCACATCCGTTCTGCCAGGTGTTTGCATGATTTGCTCTACCCTGGAAGCCCTGCAGTCAGCCTAGACAGTCTGTTTCCATGGTGAGCCCCAGCTGGAGACAGTTTCCCCAAGGTCTAACCCACATCTTGCTCACCACAATAAATTAAAACTTATTTCTTGTCCTGTTCCCTATGAGGAATGCCTATTGCCTGCCTTTCTGCAGCCACTTTTCATGTGTCTGAAGGCTGCTCTATCCCCTTTCAGCTTCCTGGAAACTAAACACCCTGAATTCCCATCAAACTCTGACCCCCTTGGTCATGTTTTCCAGACGTTTGATCACCGCTGTTGCTTTCCTGCGTTACCTGTGATATGCAGACGGTGGACTTCTATCTCCAAGACCGTCAGCGTAGCGCTTTTCACCAGCATTATCTCATTTCAAGTAAAAGACACGAGTAAAGCAACACTCCGACCCACAGCATCTGTACGCTTCTGTTGAAGGAGTGAGGGTCATTGCTGTCACCTAATGAGTATTGGTTTTAACCCAGATTGCATCAGTCCCTCCTTGCTATGCATTGCTCACCGTTTTAATCATCAGAACTGGAGATAAACAAGGTCTCAAGTGAATAAGCTTCTTGGCTCCGTTCTTATGGACTCCTGGGAGATGATGATTTATCTCCCATATGATATTGAGGACTGGCATCTGTGAAAGATGAAATGACATGAACAACAAAAGGACAGATTTGTCATTGCACATTTACCTCTTGCTATGGAAGTGCATTCAGGAATACTGAGCCTGCTGGTTGGAGTTAAAGAAAGAAAATTAATCCTAAGTAGGACTAGTAGGTGTAGAAACTAGTTACTTCAAAAAAGGAGCATGAAGGCTTTGCAACCATAATCCAGAGTAAAACAGTGAGGATTTAGACCTCAGCTAGGCTGCTAGTCTTGTCTTTTTGCCTTGGCAAATGTTTCCTGTTATTTGAGGTTGTGACCCCCTAGCTTAATGCAAACAGCAGCATTAATAAAAGGTTCTCAAATGTTTCTTTGCACAGACTTAGCCTTTGTTGGAATTTGTCTGAGTGTGACCTATGGCTGGCTGTCCCTTGTCAACCATATGGTACAGTTAGGAGGTGGTGTTATTTTGGAACTACCTAGAGAAAAGCTACATGAAAGCTACACGTTTTAGGACAAGAGAGTAGTGTTAGGCTAAAAGCTGCAGGAGGAATTCACTTGGAATTTGGGCTGTTTTAACAAAATGAGGCTTTTTTTGTAAAAGCATGCTGTGCCGTGCTGTGTGCCTGTGTGGAAGCAGGGAGCAAGAGCTTGACTCATGGAGAGAAAGAAACAGAGGAGGAAATGAGGGAATCAGCACTCGGTGCCAGTTGTATTTTTGCTGCAACCTTCTGTTTTACAATCAGAGGATTTTACACGAGGTGGGAATGTGGTTGACACAAGCACAAAAGAGCCTCCAGTGGGGAGAAAGAGAGAAGCTGAAAGGAAGAGAGAAAAAAAGAAAGATTATTGTTTCCCATTGTGGAAAAGGGGAACGATAAACTTATTTTCTTTAAGAGGGGTTCAGTCTCTGTGAAACTATTCCGTTGCAGGACACATTTAATTCCTTACGTGCACGGATGGTGGCTGTCCTCTCATTAACCTGGTCCGAATGTTCCAGATGGCCATAGTGGCGTCCTGTATTTCAGTTCCTTCACTGCGTGCAGAGACAACTGAGGGTTAACATTTCCTCTAGAAAATAATGCCCTTTTCCTACATCCACTCCTTGTCTCTCAAAAGTCTCTAAAAGGCAAGTTTTGCAGTCCCATGCCAGCAGAGAGCTCAGGGCTGGGCTTTGCAGGTAATGAAACGGCATCAGAGAGAAAGCACCGCAACAAACAGGAGTGTGGTTAAAATATGTGGATGCTTTTGATCTTTCCTCAGTTGTCCAGTGTCAGTGCCACCATCATGCTAATACTGTACTACAGACATACATGGCTCTTTACAGAGGTACCAGAAAAGGCCCTTACACTGAGGGGTGTGCAGCTTGAGCCCCATGGCAGTGGTTCTGAGGTCGAGCGCTTACTGGGGATTGCATGGAGGAGACAAAGCCACCAGGTGAAAGAGTGCAGGTCTTGAAGATCCTTTGTGTCACATCACTGTGGGCAAGCCTGATCTACGCAGGGGAGGAAGAAGAGTCTAAGAAGGAACGAGGGAGAGCACTGTTGTTGTAGAAGTTCTCTCCATCCTGTCTTGTCCTCAGCAGCCTTTGGCTCTCCCATTGCAGTTCCCTCCAATGCTTCTGTTGATGGGGGAGGTCACGTAGCCCAGGGTAATAAACTGGTGTGCTTGTCTCAGCCTCTCACCGTTTTACAGCCAGTAATGCATTTATAATGAAGTGCCAGTGCGTGCTACTAACTACTGTAGAGAGGCTGAACTGCTTATCTGTGGTTTTGTAGGTCTCACTCAGCGAGTGCTTCTTGGGCTCAGCTTGCGAGTGGCTGTGCTTCTGGGATCAGAAGGGCCTGGGCTCTGTCCTCAGTGGCTTTGCGTAGTTTTGCGTGGTCGATACGTGCGGTGTTGGTGATTATGGTGACATCCCAGGAAGCTATAGGTTGGTTGGAAGGGGTAGTCTGTGCTCACACAGAGTTCTTTGCAGTCTGTAAAGGTCCTCCCTTATCTGGCGTAAACTCAGGACTTGTTCTCATGGATTCAGCTCTGGTTTGTGAAGAGGTGAGATCTGTGAATGTCCCGGTTAAGAGGCACAAGCATAAGAGCTGCATGCAGCGAGCCCAGCCATAGTCTCTGTGTTGTAGCACTGACAAGTTTGCTTACCTTGTCTGCTGATCTGGGAGCAAACAGAAGTGGCTTAGAGGCAGAGTCCCCTGGGTGAGCTGCCTAGTTTCAATCCGGTCATTTTTTATGTGTGGAAAAGCCAGCAGATCAATGCAAGGTACATGAGGTCAAGCTCCTCCATCATGGGAACTCTGAGGACCTCTGGTTTCCTGAAGTTGCACACCCATATATCGTAGCTGTCTCCCCAGACCTTCACCTTCCAAGAAAACCTCTTAATCTTGTCCTGATGGATGCAAGGATGGGGAAAACATTGTTTTCTTCAATTTTGTTTTTGTTTTCCTTATCTCTTTCACCCCTTCTCTTCCCTAGGGATAAAAAGAGAAAAGACAGCATCTGATTACCCAGACACTAATCTGTGTGGGGTATTTTGTTTTTGATATCCCTCCCAGTTTCCTGCCTTGATTAGATATTACTCAAGGAGTGTTTTTAGTCACTTAAGAGCTACAGCTTGAAGAGAGCTCACAGAGGCCTTTCTCATTTGTTTAACTGGGAAATCAATTGCAGTAACCAACTGAATTATTTTTGAAACAATTAAAATGATATTTTAAAATAAAATGTTTACTAACTCTTTCTCTCTTGTGTCTTCTCTTCCCTCCGCAGTTTATAAATCTTTGACACAATCTCTTCTTTCCTGACTTTTTGCAGGTGTGTAAGAGAGCCTCAACTACCCAGTGTTTTATTTTCATTCGAGGGCATCTATAAAATTGCATGTTACAATATATGGTCTTGTTCTTGTGTAACTGTTTACAATCTGCTTTATGGACCTTAGCACCATCCAGTCCTCTTACTCTCTTAAGATAGGTGTGGAAATTACATTGCCTGCAAAGGCTTCTTTATTTTTGCAGCTTTTTTAGGCAGAGCTTGTTTATTCTTTGCATTTGCTTAAACTTTATTTTGCTGTTTCTTTTCCTTCGTGTTCAGATGGTGTAAACCAATTGCTCTGTTCCTCCAGATTTCCAGCTTTCAGTCCCATGCAAGTGGGGGAAGTGGGACAGAGGCGGACAGTAGGACGAAGCACAGGAGAGTGCATGGTTTTTTGGTTTATTTGTGCAGCAAGGTATCGTCCATGAAAAGTCAGGAGCCATCTACTCACCGGGAATGATGTGCCACCTTCTCACTGCAGGAAGCTTCTCCTGTCATCCTGTTCAGCAGGCACTAAACAACACGGTGTGGGCTCCATCTCGTGTCGTACCCTGCAAGCTAAACAAAAGGCCTCCGCGTCCCAGCTATACTAGAGGTGTATCTATAATGACTTTTTAAGGATGTGCAATGAATGGGAATGAAATCTGCTTAACTCCTTAGCTCCTGGGCAGTTCCCTACTCCTGCTGTTTTCTGCTCCTCTCTTTTGACCTGGCTCGCGGCGTGAAGGTCTCTAACTGCTGGTGGTGTTCATGCTCGGGCTAGGAAACTCTTCCACATTTATTGCGGCTAAATAGGAGGCAATGTCTTCCAAGTGCTCTAAAAATGTACTCCTTTTCTTCTTCAGTTCCCTAATTAGATATGAGGAGTTCTGATGGTTTTTTACCAGGTTTTTCTTTCCTCGAATAGCTCTGCAGGTGAGCTTGCAGATTTTTGTTTAAAAAAATGAGGATTTTTGCTGAAATCCATGTTTAGACAAGAGCATGTTTGGTTGAGAGACTGGACTGAGAGTAAGAAAGTTGGATTTTACTTTAGACTTTACCCATGCTTTGTTCTTAAGTGCCTCGTTGGCCCTTTTTATAGGCACAGTTCAACCCTGCAGTATGTAAGAGGAATTTAACTGCGTTGAAAACTCACACTGTGGCCAGGTTTAGTGCTGCCTTGTAATTTTCTAATCTGCCAGCTAGGGATAAGAGTACTTGCCCATAAATGGAGAAACGTTCCAGTTTACCAGCCCAAGAATTAGAAATCAGAAGCCAACCATGCAATAAGAGAATTCACTTAAGTAGCAAGACTTTTTTTTTTTTCCCCTTAAGTGGAAACTGTTTTTCAATTACCTTCAGGTTTTTAAATCATAAGACTTGATTTTCGCCAATCCTGCCCAAAGCTGTGGGTCTTGCATATGAGTTGAGTTCTGAGAATTAGGGCTTCACATAGAACAGAGTAGAACAAGTAATGTGCTGGGACTTATGATAAAATTAAGAGAGATTATAACACTGATGTTGTAGAGACAGGGCTTCGCTTGTTAGTATTTGTAAATTGTTTTGTAAGCCTTGTATGGCATGAGCTATAGAAAGAAGCATTGCTGTGCCATGTGCATCACCAAACGATGCACCACATGTCTCTTCAAAGCGCGTGTGAAGTGAGAGCGTGGGGCAATGAAGTATTTCCGTCTCCATTCACTAATGATCCCTGAGCAGGTGCTCATCCTGTAGGCTGCCTGCACACAGGCTGCTTTGTTCCAGACTAACTCTGTGTTCTGCCACGGTGTTTTTAATTTAGTAACTCCACAAGATGTAAGATTTCTCAAAAAGGAAGGAATATGACTAAGATAAATAGTCTTAGTTGCTTTTTCAAATATTGTATTCACGTTTGAATCCAAGATGTGTAACAGTGATTGTCAGTATTGTAGCACTCTAAAAGTGCGGATTGTAACCTTGGATGTGTCTCCGGAGCTTCCACCATCACCAGTGATATTTACAGAGAGAAAACTGAATGTCTGCTGACCTGACCGAATCTTCTTTGCACTCATAAGTGACACTAATTCCTGTAACTCCTAATGCAGAAGACTTTTTTGAGGTGTTTTTCCCAATGCATGACTGAAAGACTTGTGAGCCCACAGCTTCTCTATGTGAATTTTGGGAGTGTCAGGGGGAAGCCTGTCTGTCATCTTCTGAGCAAAAGGATATGTGAAGAGCAATGAGCAATAGGCTTCAAAAGACTTTGGGTCAGGCATTTTTTCTAGACTGTCACTGCTGCAGCTTATGCAGATGTGGCCCCATTAGCTTAAAATAGCCAGATAGAGTCTTCCTAGCATGGCATCCGCCCAGACATCAGTGTGAGTTCAAAACCTACCCAAGAGGCTGTGTAAATGCTTTTTAGTTGACCTGTATGAGCTACTGTACATAGGTCCTAGCAATTCCCAAGTTAGACATATCTACGCAAGCATAGATATAGCAGGCTCCGAAGGAAGGAAATTGGCTTGTGTTAATGTGCACAGGTGGCTTCTGATAATTCCTTGTACGACTGTAGACTGGAATATGGTATCAGCAGAGAAGAGAATTCTCTTTTCCTCTTTTGTTTTAAATGGAGAGCTTCAGGCAGTTCCCCCTCCACTCCCCTCTACTACTCTCCTCCTCTGTTCATTTTCATGCCAGGTCACTTCTTGCCAAAAATCCCATCTGCTCATCAGTGGCATTCCAGAGCAGGAGGTGCTCTGGGGACTCAACGCTGATTAATAGCCTCAACATCATTCACAAGCCTGTGTGTGAAAGGAGAAGGAGGGGGAGATGGTGCCAATCAGAGCTGAACTATCAAGATCTAGGAAGTTCCTCTCTAAGGGCCAGTGATACTGCATGTCCTTTCCCTAGTTAATATGTGTTTCACTATTGTTTCCTCAAATACAGTTTTTACTCTAATTTAAGTGTCCATATGGAAGCAAGGGAACTTCTGCCTGGGTTAGAGGCAGGCTTCAGAGTCAGAACAGATTCCACGGAGATCATTCTGGTTTTCATTGTGCTCATTTTCTTCCCATTGTTCCTAGATAGTTGCTGAAGTGCACATGGTAGAAAAAAAAAATCATGCAGATAGATGTCCACCCACTTGTGTCCATCTGGGGAATTTCTCTTATCCTTCACCACCTATTGCTTGCCCTTTGCACTCCCTTCGTGCTGTTTAGGTGGTCACCTTGTGCATAGAGAATGTCGATGTCTGCGTCTCACGATATTGCACAGTGGGCTCCAGTTACCTGACTAATACTCTCTGTCATACTGCTGTACAAAGGATACCTTATGTCCATACCTTTTTGACTTCCCTTATTGAGCTATCCTATTTAGCTTTTTCAATTTTCCCTATTAAATAAATTAGATCAGGTAATAGTCCTTATCATTCCTTAATCACTTTATTGAGCAGCCCTGAATTACCTACTGTTCTGAGAGCAAAGTGCTCTATACCTGAGTATAATGGCTTTGTCACTCTATCATCCTGTTTTCCATCTTTGTCTTTTTTTCATCTCTGCTCCATTTTCTGTGTCACCTTTTTCCTTTCTGTCTCCTCTCATTCCTCCCCCTGATCTGAATGAACAGTGGGGAGAGTTCATGATTAGCCATCATAGCGCAACTGTGACGAAACAAGAACTTGGTCCAGAACCAGTAGGGTTTTTTTGGAAGGAAAGACACAGAAGTAAAAGCAGAGGGGTTTCAGTCCCTTCAGCTTCTCTAGGTAAATCCATGCCTGTCTTCCACAGACCCTAAATGCCACATGCAAATACCTGCAAACATTGCTTTCTGTGGTTCTCTCTTGGCATTCTTTTGCCTGTCAGTTTTGTCTCCATTAGCAGTGTTTTTCCCCCTGCTTTTCATTCTCTTCATCCTACCTCACTCTTGCTTCCTTCCCCTTAGAGTCACCTGCTCAGCTTCCCTCTCTCCCTCCTATGTGCTCCACTCCACCCCTCTTTCACCACCATCCCTGTTTCCTTTCTGTCGGGCTTCAAAAAGTACCTGCCCTTCTGGGTTCTTTGTTCTGTAAACTTTTCATTTTCCATTTGCTCCAGGAAATATAAAATCAGGTTCAATGCAGGGAAATTTGAGGGGACATAATCTTACATCATTGCCTATATTTATAGTAGGACGTGCGTATACAACGTGGATAAGAAAGAAAGAAAATATGTTAATGGTCTAGTGGTTAATATATAGCTCTGAAGCTATCCAGCTGGAAAAAGATCATACTGCTTGGAATGGTAGATCCCTCCCTGTTGCCTCCTCATTGGATGTGACTGGTATGAGTTGGAGGACAAGACTTGGCAAGTTCTGAGTTGAGTCATGGTGGTCTTAAAGGTTGCCGCGGAGGTGTGTTTTAATCAGCAGATCAGTACAGATTATGCATTATTAATTAATTAACGTTCCCCTTGACATGGGAGATGTAAGCTGTCCCCATTGACTAGAATTGGCTGGTGAGTAAGGAGGTGATGACACAGGGCGAAGGCAGTCGCTGGCTGTGTGGGTGCTCACCTGTCTCTCTGGCTGCTGACACCACCTTTTGCTGTCGTCACAGTTGCTATAGAGCATGCCTCACCCCTTGCCTTAAAATGGAGAGAGAAAAGGAAAAGGGGGAAACATTTCCCACAAAGCACTAAATTAACTACACGATACATATTTCACCCAGCAAGGTGAAAGGCCCAAATGCTGTCTCTTTTTTCCCCTCTTTCCTCTTACACTTGCTCGTTGTTGGTGACAGTTTTTTTTCAGAACAGTACATTTAATAGAGAAATCACTGCTATTGTTTGTATTCACCACTCCCTCTGAAATAGAAATTAAACTTAGAATGGATGTCTTACAAGTCTTATGAGGAACAGCTGGGGGAACGGGGGTTGTTCAGCCTGGAGAAAAGGAGGCTGAGGGGAGACCTTATTGCTCTCTATGACTACCTGAAAGGAGGTTGTGGTGAGGCGGGTGTCAGTCTCTTCTCCCAAGTAACAGACAATAGGACAAGAGGAAATGGCCTCAAGTTGCACCAGGGAAGGTTTAGATAGGATATTAGGAAAATCTCTTCACAGAAAGGGTTGTCAAGCGTTGGATGAGGCAGCCCAGAGAAGTACTTGAGTCACCGTCCCTGGAGCTATTTAAAAGACACATAGATGCGGTGCTGAGGGACATGGTTTAGTGATGTGGGGCTTGACGGTGCTAGGTGTATGGTTGGACTCCATGGTCTTAAAGGTAGTTTCCAACCTAAACACCTGTACGATTCTTTGTGTCTCTGGGCTTGTGCACGGGATGTGCTTCTGCACTGGCCCCACCGCTTGTGAGGCAAGAGTTTACTATCTCACCTTTGTGCCTTCCTTTGAGATATTTTCCAGCCATTGCATTTCCGTTGAATGCTGGTTCTTCTTAACCAAGGCTCCTGTGCAAACTTATTAACAGTGAATTAAAAGAAAGAAAAGTCATAGTAATGTTCCAAATTAGTTATGTGTTAACTTAGTACATTACGTGTGACCACAGTGTAGTTAGATGCATCCATGACTCTCAAATAGTTTCATTTTATTGTTCTGCTTTCTTAAGTATCTTTAACGCAATCTCTTTTATGGCAGAAAACCCATGAGAACATAATAAAGTCACAAGCAGGGATTAATATAAAATTACAGAAAAGTCAATTGTTTTTAATCAATAAGGCTGTGATGGGAATAGTATTCACCAGCTAGTATTAGAAAATGGAAATTACCTTTTTATTGTGCTAAAATCAGATTTCCAGAATCCCTTATAAATCATGGAAATGAATGCTGATCAAATTCAGGTTGGGCAGGGTCAAAGAAGAAGATGAGCTTCAGGGTTGAGGGTCTGTTGTTGGGATGCCCTCTGCCAGTATCCCCAGTTATGTCATAATGAAATCACCTCAAAAATCTTGACGTTCTCCCTTGCCAGAGACCAGTGAAAAGGCAGCATAGCTTTGAGGCAAGGCACAGGAACCAAACCAAAAGCACCTCTAGGCAAAGAGCTGTATTGATTTAGTAGCCCACAGGCTGTTTTGAAGCTGCTTTACTCAAGTGAAATAATAATAAAATAAAGAGTGCAAACCCACACTATACTGATTTTCTTTTGCACTTTACATCCCCTTTTCTTCATGAAAATATTCAGTTCTGGAAATGGCTTGCCTTTTCTTTCTGTAGATATATTTTGTACCTCACAAAAGGTTCGACACCTCAGGTACTGCGCAACAAATACCCCTTCAGCCAAAACAACTGAAGAGGGTGTCTCTGTTGAGTTTTTCTCCCAACTATAGGGAGGTGATAGTCCCCCTGTACTCAGCACTGGTGAGGCCACACCTTGAGTATGGTGTCCAGTTCAGGGCACCTCAGCACAAGAGAGATATCGAGGTGCTGGAGCGAGTACAGAGGAGGGCAACGAAGCTGGTGAAGGGCCTGGGGCATAAATCTTATGAAGAGTAATTGAAGGAGCTGGGACTGTTAGTCTGAGAAAGAGGAGGCTGAGGGGAGGCCTCATCACTCTCTACACTTAACTTGAAAGGGCATTGTAGAGAGGTGGGTGCTGGTCTCTTCTCACAGGTAATGAGTGGTAGAACAAGAGAGAATGGCTGCAAGCTGCAGCAGGGTAGGTTTAGGCTGGACATTAGGAAAGAATTCTTCACAGAAAGAGAGGTGGGTCACTGGAATGGGCTGCCATGGGAAGTGGTGGAGTCACCATCCCTGACTGTGTTTAAGAGTCAATTAGATGCAGTGTTGAGGGATCTGGTGTAGGGGAGAACTTTGTAGAGTAGGGCTGATGGTTGGACTCGATGATCCCAAGGGTCTCTTCCAACCTAAATGATCCTATGGTTCTATGATTCTATCCTTAAGCCAGGAGTTTTGGAGGCTCTAGGTCCCAAACTTTTTGTCCATATTGAAAAGGCTTGATACAGTCAGCGTGTAGGCATGCTTTTTCTAAGTCAGAGTCAACATTTTTAACGCTGGGTTACTCTCAGTGCCTTTGGTCCCTCACATCCAAAAAACCAAGTGAAAATCATTCCTATGCAGTAGTTTTGGTCTAAGCTATTTATAAACCCTACCAATTTTGCAATGATTAGGGATGTGTTGCACATAGAAAGCCTTGATTATTCACCGAGCTGTTGGTAGGGGTTTATGTGGGTATGGGGTTTATGTTGGTAGGGGTTTATGTTGGTAGGGGTTTATTTTACTGTGGGTTTATGTTTGCTGCCTCCTTCCCTAATTTCATTGAAATTCCCATCTCCTGCTTGTCACCCTGTCTGCTATGTGCTCCTCGTGTGCCCTGCCTGGTAGAGAGCTTTGGAATACGAACCCGAGCAGGCTGTACCACTGGCTAAGCAGCACCGCACTCAGCTCCGCTCCGTGTTTGATGATTTAAATCCTGTGTCTTCATGCGCAGTGGATAAACACATGGAGATGCCAAGTCCCGCCAGCTGCAGAAGGCAGCACTCATCACACACACACACACACACACCACCACCACCAGAAAAAGACGCTGCACTTCTCAGTTTTGGCAAGAGGCAGTTGGCTGTATACGTCTCTCTAGAGCTAAATCGCTGATGCTCTAGCAGCCAGATGCACGAGGACGGGGGGGGGGTGTGTGTGTGCACACATGCACTCCCTTCTGGGACTTGACAGTCCGTGCTGTCAGGAGATTAAATTATCCTAGTGGAAAATGGTGTGAGGGAAATAGCTTGAGACAGATTTCTCAGATCTTGACCGGTTTTCTGTGAGAGCCGTTAGTGTTAATTCTCTGTTCTTTCACTCCAGTGTTTTCCTCGGTAGCAGTTAGGTGCAAAATGTAATGAAGTCAGCATTTTGGGGGTGACATGGCCAGAGCATTAGCCGTGAAAGGCAAGTCTCTTAGATTAGTTCCCAGCTCAGGAGAGGTGTTAGGGTTCTGGCTTCTAGAAATGCTGAGCAGTCTGAAATGCGAGGGAAATCAATGGAAGCTGTGGGGCTTCAGCTTGTCTGCAACTCTGGCCCTTGAGGTACTGCTGATTTAGCAAAGATTTTTTTGGTTTTGTTTCTACACTAGTAAACAAGGCAGCTTCCCCATCCTTCTTGCCTTTTCCTCCAGTTTCTGCCATTTTTCTGTCCTCGTGCAGACTTCCCCTGCTATTTTCTCCCTATCTTAGGTGTTCCATGTTACCTAGCTTTTACTATCTGAAAGTTAGACTATTCATTTAAGCTGGTTTTGAGGCTCTCTTGACAGCCACCCCATCTGAGTGGGTTTGTTTATTATGGAATTTATTTAGTTCTTTGTTGACTTATTTATTATGGAATAATTAATTCTTTGGAACTGCCCCCCCGCCCCTTCCCCCTGTTCTTATTGACTCTAGCACAAACATACAGCAGGTTAGATAAAAAACCTAGCCTAAAGTCTCCTGAAGTTAGGAGCAATGAATCCTGCTCTCTCTGTACATCATTTCAAAGCCTAGGAGTGCTGTGTAGCCCCAGTCTTGCATTGAGTCCCCAAAGATATTGAACACCCAGTGCCAGGGGGTGCTGCTTCCCTTAGGGGCTGTGGGAGCTGAAATTACTGGCCTGTGGAATAACGTGTGGTACTACTGGAGTAGGGTGGACTCCAACCACAGGAATGGCTGGGTGGGTTTCTAAATAGGCTGGCTGGCTCACCTTACAGCTTGGTGGCTACAGAAATACCTCAAATGTTACTGTCATGCACTTCGCTGGGTGCCGGTTGTGGGGAATGAATTGAGTGGGACAGGAGAGGAGGCAGCAGGCAGAAAGGGCAAATTGGTATAAAGAAAAAGTAAAAGAAGGAAAGTACAGAATGGGAAAATGGAGGAAAGGATGTGGCAGGATGGAGGAAGAAAAAGAATGAAGGTAAGAATAACAAAAATGGAAGTGGGATACAGAGGCCAAGGAAGAGGACGAGGGAGGCAGATAGAGAGAGTAGTATATAAGGGAAACTGAAGAAGAGAGAAAATGGGAACCTGACAGAGTTTGGGAGAAATTCTTTTAAGAGTTAATTTTCTTCCCAGTGGAATAGTCCTGTTAGGGAAAAACAGTCATCTAACAGACAGCATGTCAGCTTGAAATAACACACAAAAATTAATATTACACTGCATATGATTTGCTAAATTCCATCCCCCGGGGGACATCTTGTGGTGGAAACAAACTTTGGGTTTGTCAGAATGAGGTTTTCTCTTTGAAAGTAAATTGTTCTGCCTTTGTGCCTTGTACCTGGCAGTGGTTTGTAAGCTGACAAAAGCTCACGCTGGGGAGAGGTAGAGGTGAGAGGTCTTTCCTCTTACCGTGGCTGTGTGCCGGGGTGGGAGTGAAGCGGAGAGGCAGGGGCAGAGTGGGGGAATCTGTGCAGATGAACACTTCTAAGAGAAGCATCTATAAGGGACTGGTAAGAACAGAAGGAGGTGTAGGAGAGAGAATAAAAGATATGAGACGTAATGCAGAAGTTAAACCAGTGCGCAGGGAGGGAAACACATCCTCTTACCTTCCTGTCTTTTCATCAATGAATTCCCTTCTGGTGCTTGTTGTTTTACCTCTCTGGCTTCCCAGGCATTTCTTTATGTTCACTCCTTCTGTACTTCCCTCTTGTCTCTGTTTTCCCATGTTCTGCTACAGTCAAAAGCCCATTTCCAAACCCCTCCCCCTTACATATCCTTCCTGCCTTTCCACACGCTCTCTGTACATAACCAGCGCCTCCCTTTCTCCCTTACTCTCATTTTCTCGTTCCCTCACACTTTCTTACCCATTTGTGCTCTTCTCCTGGACCTCTTACATTGTCCAGCTATCAGGGGTTCTTGCTTTGGTGTTCCCTAGGGTCACACTTTTATAGATCTATGTATACTTATTTATATGCGCACACAGATAGATAGAATGTATATAACTACATAGATAATAATAACTTTATATATGTATAAAAAATATCCCGAACTAGAGCTAATTAATCTGTGCTGGGTGCTGTTGTTACTGTAGCTCATGAGCTGCCTGCTTTAACATGAACATTCAGGCCCAAAGCCATAATTAAATTTCTCCAATGCCTTCTCACAACACACCTTTCGTGCCCAGAAACAGCCTATGTCTTGGCAGGGTCGAGTCATGGGAATGGCTTGGTTTACTTCGACACTAACATCAAGAGGCATGACTCCTGAAACCCAGCTGCCCCATGCTGATGAGTGCAACACCAGGTGCATGTCTAGCAGAATGGGATGGGGCAGTGTGAATTGTCAGGATGAACCATACCGGCTTCAGACACTCATTGTAGCCCCACTCCTCCCTCTTGCCCACCCCTCTTCATACCACCCTCTTCTTTGCCCTCATGCCTGACATCAGAGCTAACTCTTCTCTGTACTGCAAATAAGACATCCTTTTAACGTGCATGCTGAAGGCCTTCTGCAGAACACAGGGTATTTCATATCATTGACTTCCATTTGTGTGGAGCTTTATAATTTGTGTTTGGTGGAAGTATATCTTCCAGAAAGGCATCAACCCTTGATGTGAGAGATGGAGAAGTTACTGCTTCTCTTGGTAATTTGTTCCAATAGTTAAACACTTGCAGTATAATTTGTGCCTTGTTTCTAGTTTGAGGGTGTCTTGCTTCACTTTCCAGCCTTCTACTCACCCATTTTTCCATAGCTGTGCTTTTCCACAGTGAGCCTTAATCTTCTTCGAGGTCTCTGCTTTCCTAGTTGCAGTCTCTTGCTTTGTAGATGTGGTCTGCGTTCCTTGCTCGTTGTTATGTTACTCCATATGTAGCTAAATTAAAATATATTCAGTTTGAACAGGTATAATTTCGAAGCTATCCACCTTACATGATTTTATATTTTATATATCCACTTTCTGTGTCTGCTCCTTTACCCGTCTCTGCAACTGCACCTCCAGTATTTCGCGTTTATTTCCACATGAGTGATGAGATGTAAAATCACGTTCTGTTTACTCACTATCTATGCAGAACCTACACCAAATCCTCCTACTGAATGATGATTCCCTGTTCATTGTTCCTTTTGAGATTCCTCAGACAGTCCTCAATCCACTGAATAGGTACTTTATTGTTAATGTATAATGCAATTTAAATATCAATGATATGAGGTAATAAGTCACAAGCTCTACAGGAACTAAAATTTTTTGTAGGTATTCATTTGCCTTTGTCAACCAAGTTTGTAATTTAATTGGAGTATGAAAACATACTATTGAAAAAGACTTTGTCCCCATAATCCTATGTTGCCCAGCATGAATTTTATTGATACCAGTTAATTCTCTAATACTGATCCAGCTTTTCTGTGATCTGTCCTGGGAGTATTGTCAGGCTGAGAGTGCTTCCTTCCTCCCCTGCCCTTTTTGTCTATTGATTCAACATTAGGAGTCTCCCGCTCATATCGAGTTCCTTGATATTCCACAGTGTATTAAAAATCCACATCAGGAGGCCAGGCATGTCTGTAAGGCAGCTTTTTAAGAATTGTGGGTATAGGTTGTCTGGCCTGCAGAACTTGTCCCCGCTCCTCGATATATTAATTATTTACTAATGGAATTAATTGTTGCCAACTCAGAACAGGTATGTTAAATAGCTATGGTGGTGGTTATAAGACATTTTGCTACCTCAGCATGAATGATTTTACCACTTTTAACTAGTATCACACTTTCACTTTTCTTTAGATTTGTTTTGTTCCCAGAATATCTCCAGACACCTACATTTTGTCATTCTTAACTCTGGCAGACAGGCATTTTCCCTTAATGTCTTCAGTTTCCCTTATCAGTTATTTACGCCCCATAACTTTCATTTATGTTGACTGCTACCTGTAACTGCTGCCTTACATTCTGCCATATGTTGCTTTTATTTCAAATTACTGCTTTATTTGCCATCAAACCAAGCATTGTTTTCTTATCCCAGTTTGTAAGCTTTCTTGACTGCGAGACTAGCATTTTGACTAGTTAATTAACTCTTCTTTACAAAGTGCTTCCACTTGGCAGTCATGTTAGCTGTCTAATTTTCAGTCCCTATCAGTTTCACTCAGATTCTCTTCAAATACCTTCTCTTGAAGCCTTAAGACTATTTGTAGATATTTGTGTACTTTGTGTGTGGGCATGTATACCTAAGAATTACTAGCAGGTGCTGACCTTTTCTTGCCTTTATTGAATGTAATTTGGACATTAGAGTGGTTTCCAGGCAACTGTCATTTTTCAACCCAGTGATGAATTTATCTTTTTCTCGTAGGAAGAAGAGAGAGAAATATGATCTCCTAATTTAACTTATCTTCACCCTTTCTTGTTTTCATGGCATTCTCTCCTCCAGGATGGGATTTCTTCTTTTGAACATGGGCTCAGTCTTTAAAACCCATTTTTTTCCCCTCGGTGTTTCCGGTCTTTTAACAATTGCTCTTTCTGAAACTGACCCTCCTGACTTTTTTCTTCTGGCCATACCCTTCAAATTTTACTAAATTCTTCCACGTGCATGGTTGTCGTGGATTACTATTGTGAAATTGTAATATTTCAAGTGTTCTTCTTCGTTCTTTTCTTCATACATCTTGATATTTAATTTGTCCTGAAGCTTGCCGTTGCTGCACACTGAGCTGCCCATGGAGGTCACAGGTAATTTAGAAGCCAGTAACGTGGGCAATGGGTTCAGATGATTCCTTCAGGTACCTCGCGTTTCTCAGCACTGAGTTTCATTTCCCATCTGTGCTCCACACAATGCCTTCCCCAGGTTCAGCTGAAAGTCTTTATCCTCTTCTTCACTCTTGATGAAACTGAATAAATGGCATCCTTTGGAGGTTTAATCACCTCCCTCTTCGCTCCTTTTTTGTACATCCCTACTAAACATGCTGATTTAAAGTACTAAACGAATTCAACAAATCTCAGATCTTTTGCCACGCAGTGTTCCTACTACTTCAAAGACATAAAAGAAAATTTTTGAGGTTCCAATATGTGTTTTGGAGCAGTGTGAATTCTGTTTTAAAATCTAGAGTTAGGAACCATTCTGCTGACCTGTTGTTCACTGGCCAGGGTAGTGTTGAAATTCCCTTCTCCTCAGTCGCTAAAAGCCTCTCTCTTTTTCACTTCATTTTCTCTTTGGAGAGATGTCCTCCTTTCTCCTATCAGTTAATTTCAGAGGAGGTTTGATAACAATGAGATAAACACTGTCAGATCAACCGAGAGCACTTTGCTGTTAATAAACTGAATAGACGTTCTCACAAGCGGTTCATCAAATATCGATTTGTCATTATGGGCAATATGGACCAAACTCAGCTCTCCGTTCCCTGACTTCAGCAAAACCGTATTAAGATAATGGGAGTAGAATTTAGCTAAAGGTGCAGTTTTCATTTTCACATGTGGCTGCCTTCAGCTAAGTAAAAAAGCCCGAGTGAAAGAGTTCTGATTATCCAGGGTGTCGAGCACTCTTCCCTTCCCTCCCCTTCCCACCGTGGCTGCAGCGATCGGCTAAGTGGTGCTAGAGTGATGGATGTCATCCTTTGCCGGGAGTCTGAGTTGTTGTTCAGACAGAAAAGCACTTCCTTTTAGTCTTCATTCTTTCCTTGTTTGGATTTAAGTGGGCAACTGTCAACAGGACACTTTTTGGATCTGAAATGGGGTCTGCGAAGGGCTTTCTCTGCTGAAAGCCGCGGTGTGTGTTCAATCAATCAATCACTGTTATAAACAAAGGACGTCAATATAAGCTAGGCCTCACAGCTCAGTACAGTTGACATTAAAAGGAATTTTTAAAATGTTTAATTGGAGAGGAGTGGGCTGTTTATGGGAGTGAAGCCTACGTGCAATAAATAATCTGGAATATTGCTGTTGTTAGCTCCCCGCACAGGATGGAGAGAGATAAGGGAAGGCAAGTGAGGAAAGTACCCCCTGGCTCTGCCAGCTCTCAGTTGCAGTCAGCCAGTAAGTCCACGCATGCTTCAGTTCTGATGAGCTGATAAACAAATCTATCAAATTTGCCAGGCCTGTGGGAATCCCAGGCAGTCTAATGGTACATGGAGGTAGGGGTTACAGCAGGATGGAATTTACTATAGCTGGGAGCTGAAATACAATAATAATATAGTAATAAATATGTTGCTGCTCCAGCAGAGAGAGCAAAACTACTGAGGCTGCATGAAATTTGGGTATAAAAGGGGCAGCAGTGGGAGACCTGGAGGATGTTTAGCATAAGGCAGCAGGAGATATCCAGGAGCTTAGGAGATGTGGCAAACGGAGGAGGTCGCAGTTTGTGAAGCACAGTGGTCCAAAACTCAGATCATACATTATATTTAAAATGAAAATGATGTTTTGGATAATGTTATCATTTTATCACGGTGTTTAGTAACTGGATGAAATATTTGGCCTCTCTGTGGGGTAACACCCTCTTTAATTTGCCATCTGCTGAACACACGTGTACACACACACACACATTGTACCAACCGTTCTCTTTTTGCTCTCAAGGGCAATTAATTTTGAGTCGGGGACATTTTAGGTGATGTTGTAGCACCCTGGAATTTTTGTAACATGTACTTTAAATTGAGTTATCTGTGCACCCCGTCTGTGCGCTATGGCAAAACCTGAACCAACATGCTTATCTGCGTGGGAACAGCAGATCAGAGACCACTGTGAGGGTCTTCCAGTTATAAGAGCATTTGGCACGGAGGTTGTTTTGACCTTCTCTCTAGATGCATATTCACTTAAATACAGGCATAAACAGCCAAGGAGAGATGCGACGTGAGCGTTGAACGCTCGGTAAGTCTGACAGGAAGGATCAGCGGCAGCTCCTGCACACAAAGAATTGCAGAGACAATTTCACTGATATGAGCAAACTCATGTTGATGACTCGGGTGAGAAGACAGAGAAAAAGAGGAGCGGGCAACATGACATTTCAATTACATCAGTCTTTAAAACAAAATATTTAAGGAAGTAGATGGAAAAAGATAGGAAAACAAAACAAAACAAAAGTCCCCAGGAGCTCCATGGCTTTAATCTAACCTTCAGCATGACTGAAAACTGCACAGGCAGGTGAGCAGAATTATTGATGTTTGAAGTAATTACTTCAGCAGGCACTGCTATCAAAATTCATAGTGATTGATTTCCCACTAGTCAGCTTATCTCTCCGAGAACAAGTTCACTGGAAAGCAGCTTATAACCCTTTCCTAATAAGCCATGGCACATCACTGGAGAAAATGGCGTCAGGCTCGTTTTGTTTTGCATTCACTGCTGTTAAAGGTTCAATCATTCAAAATTTTAAGCTGCCAGGTTGTTTTCTTCTCCAGACGGTCTAGGAATACAGAGATCTACATTCCCCAAGCAAGCTACGCTTGCCCTCCCAGGTACAGTGTGAACTGAAGGAGACTTTGAAGCTGAATTTCTTTCAGTAACAACAACAGGAAAAAGTCCTGTCTGAACACACACGCAGCCCGTAACTTTATTTTTAAAGGCCAGTCTCAAATATGGAATATTTTCTGGAGGCTGACTGGGAGCTGGTTAAATCAGGACACTGGAGGGTATTGCTGAGATGTGTACCCTTAGGCCACACTGCTGCTGGTGCTGCTGTATACACACTGAGCAGCATCAGCTTAAATTGCTGTTGCCACAAGCTACGGATCCAGGTCTGAATCTGGACTGAATTCTTTAAGGTCAGGTTGGATGAGGAGACAGGCGCTGCTGGGGCTGTTTTCACCAGAAGACGGAGAAGGCAAGACCAAAGCTACCACAGTCAGTGGTAGCAAAAGACTGCAGTGTTGTGACAAAAATGTGATTGAACACCTCTCAGGTCCCAGATGTCCCGACTTATGTTAGGGAACAAGGAATTACTGCCCATGAGATTGCAACGGATAGTGAGGCAAACTCATCCTCCATCCTGCCTCTGGATGTTGGTACATGATTTATGAAGAATGCCTGTCAATCTGGAGTGGGAAGGGGGCTCTCTTTTCCCCCATTCATTTTAGAAAACAACTGCAGACTGGAAAACAGCAGCAAAGACATGGAGCTGTAGCACTAATTCAGCATCCAGAAGAGCCTGGACCTTTACATTTGCTTCTCCTCCAACCTCTATTGATTGGCAGTCCTCTGCTCCCCCAGATCAAAGCACAGGAAAAAATTAAATGAGGGGCAAGTGCAAAGAGGCTGAACTACCAGTCTCCTGTATTTCCATCAGTTTGTGTCAGGAGGCACATCATCTGAAAGTGTTTTTCCTTTTTCTTTGGCTTGTTTCCCGTGCATAGAGAGCCAGAATGCTTCCTTGTGCAGATAGTGGTGTCACCCTGCCATCTGGCTGGGTGCGTGCACACGGGAGGCAAATGGTGCTATTTGTCAGGAAGTAAAAGGGTTGTGTTGCCCGATCGGTTTCATGGAGAAAAAGAGCGGGAAGAAGAGGGCACAGGAAAGCTGTTCTGTACAGCTGGCAGGGAGAGGAGCTGGGTGAGAGAATTTCTTCAGCAGAGGTGAGCTGCTCCTTCCAGCACTCAGTGGCTGCCTGCTTACAAGCTGTGTGAGAGGGAGAGGTGAAGGCAGGAGGGGAGTTAGGAGCTGAACCTCCACAGGGAATTTAAATGACAGCTTTTTGAGAGTTTTGGGAAGATTTGGGCTAGTTTTTCCTTTTATTATTTGCCCATTTCAGGTTCTTTGTTTTCTGGTCTTTGGTGGCTAATACATATGCAACACGTGTGGGTGGGTGCCTGATTCCCTGTGGGTATATCACTTTTCCAGCCATACCTGTGCGTTCCCAGCCTGGAGCCTTTCTGCTTGCACTAGTGAAGACTGACAGGGTGACGTTGCAGCAGCATCATGCTTCCAGAGGTGCATGGTATCCCACAGTACCTGTTAGGAAACACCAGTAGAACTACATCTGTGCTGTATGGTCAGTGCTAATTTTGTACCCTGCTCTGTGCCACCCTTTAGGGCATAGCTCAGTCACATTTGATGCAGAGGGACCTGGACAGGTTCCTGCCCATCCTCCAAGAGCTGAGGCAACTGCTCATCGGCAGCCTTTAGGATGGCCCAGTGGTGGGTCTTTCTTCTGTTCCCTCAGCAAAAAGCAGTAGTGCCTTGTGCCTGAGGTCTCTGTGTCCAGGAGGGCAGTGGAGGAGGCAGGAATTTTTTTGCAGGGTAGGAGGCAGTACAGGACAGCAAAGCATTCCACGGTCAGGCTCTGGCCTCTTGGCCTGCAAAAAGGGACTTAATAATGGAAGTGAGAGAGCTCTTCACCCAGAGCTCCTCAAAATCCATCCAGCCCCTCATCCAAAATACCTAAGCATGTCACTGTACATAAACACATTTTAGTTCTTAGGCAGCAGCAGTGTTCAGGGCTCCTTCTGCTGCTTATCTGCACTGTCTGAGCAACCAGGGTGGGATGGAATGGTCTGTAAACTCCTTTGCCAGAAAAGCTTCAGTCCTAGTAGGGTAACTCTGGGTTGTGCAGGTGGCCCATGACTCTTCAGACACTTTGACAGAGCTGTTTAAAGGCAACCTTTTCTTGTCTCAACTGCAACCAGCAGGCTCTGGGAGTCATCAGAGGTTCCACTAATCCCTTCATGTGTGTTTATTCCCATGAGTTTCGTCACATGCATTCTTGTAAGCTATAAGGACCTCAGGCACTGTTGATACATGGTGGTACACCTGCCTCTGCTCTTCTGCGGGCCTCATACCATGGTCTGCAAACCAATATGGCAACCCTGGATTTTGGCCCACTTTCCCAATAGGCTTCTGTGCTCTTTTTATCCTTCTGGGTTTACAGTGCAGTGGGCTACAGCAGAGACCAAATACCCGCATCGCCCTTCTGGCTTGTAGCATTGTGCTTCTATTTCAGTGCCTGGCTCCCAGTCAGTGTACAGTGATCCTCATGGTCCATGGGAGCTTGGCAGGGTGGGGGAGCAGATGGTCACAATAGCACAATGAGGTTATATGGAAACTGCCTCTGAGGAGGGCACGTTTGTCTTGGATGCACAGATGACTGCATCTTGCAACAGCTAAAGAGGAACCTAGCTGATGATCCAACTGGTTTCCCTTGCAGGAATCTCTCCCTTCAGCCCCCCTAATCTTTCCACATCTTGCCTCTGCATCTGTATCCTTTCCCACTTGTCTCACTGGGTGGGTGCCGGGGCGACTCAGCTCTCCAATTCCCGCAGAGTTGGGAGGTGAAGCACAGAATGCAGAGACCGGATGGTTCCGCCGTGGGGCTGGAAAGCTTCTCTCTTTCTGTAATTGTTTCTGACGTTTCACCTGTCACATCCTGAGCTGCTTCTGGGGGGGGGGGGTGATAGAATGTTTGGCTCTCTGAATGTGTAGCCAGTACGCTGTGTTCCGGGTTGACAAGAGATCAAAGGTGTCAGGGCTCTGGAAAAGACAAAAAAGAGATTGAAAAGCAAAATAAAGGAAAAAAAAATAATATAAAAAAAAAGAGGGACATGGAGAAGGGGAAGAAAGTCAAGTAGATATAGGAACAATTGCCTAGAGACAGGTGGAAAGATGCCTGGCAAACCAGATAGACAGACGGCTGTGACAGAAAGACAGCATGCTCCTTGCTGTTCTTGGGCTGTAATTATCAGCCATTTAGGCAGTAAGCCCAGGCAAACCAGTTATTATCGGTATTCAACAGCTCTGAGGTGAAGCCCAAAGCAATTAATGCCCTTTGAGAACTGGGGACTAACTACAATGAGCACTGATTTTAAGTGGCGTGTTTGTGGGGAGGGATGGATTAGGACTTTTTCGTTATATAAGAAAGAGGAGGGGGAATCTACTGTAGAGGAGATCCCTGTGGATGAGCAAAACGGGTATGAACTCCAGCAGAGCTAGAAGCTGCGAGCGGGGAGTGACTGCTGATCACATCACGACAAGGAGCCCCTTTTCTTTACAGGAAAAATTGCTGTCTAAACTGATGGAGCTCTTCTGAGAAAGCAGAAGCACTCAGAAATACGCAGAGAGAAGAGCAGGGGAAAAAAACATGGTCTGTGAAGGGCAGGAGCACCTAACTCCTGTTGGTTTCTGTTGTGGGGGGGGTTGTTGTTTTTTTTTGTCTGGTGTAACTGTAGCACCTGAAAAGGAGACAAACCTTATATATGGGATGGAGAGGAGAGAAGGAGGTATGGATGGACAGACGGAGCAAAGTGTACTTTCCTGGGTGGAGGGCTAAAGTCTAGGAACAGGCCTCATCACTTCCTAAGTATTCATTCCTTGCCTTTACTAGAAAACCATCCTCCTGCTAATCTGGTCCTGTAGTGACAGAGGGCATTTGGCATGGACATTTAGGTTTTTCAGGGAATATCCCAAAGGAAACCTTTCAAAGAAACTTTGGAAAGGCTGTGTAGCCTGCAGTCTCATACTTAAGCACTAATACCTATATGTGCATGGGTGCCACACAGAGATACACACGCACACAGATCTAGCTGTGTATCATGAATCCGATGCTCAACTGCTGTAAAGTGCTCCAGCCCTTCTGAGCCAGTGTGGCTGTGCTGATATTATTCCTGGTCTAACCACGCATGGTGTTAGTAACCGGCCAGGTGCAGCATCCTGGCTTGTGTGATGGCTCAGCAGCTGGTGCTGTGTGCTCTTAGTATCATAGAATCGTAGAATCATTTAGATTGGAAGAGACCCTTGGGATCATTGAGTCCAAACATCAGCCCTACTCTACAAGTTCTCCCCTACACCATATCCCTCAACACCACTTCCAATCTACTCCTAAACACAGTCAGGGATGGTGACTCCACCACCTCCCTGGGCAGCCCATTCCAGTGCCTGACTACTCTGTCTGTGAAGAATTCTTTCCTAATGTCCAGCCTAAACCTACCCTGCTGCAGCTTCCACCCATTCCCTCTTGTTCTATCACTAATTACCTGTGAGAAGAGACCAGCACCAACCTCTCTACAGTGCCCTTTCAAGCAGTTGTAGAGAGTGATGAGGTCTCCTCTCAGCCTCCTCTTCTTCAGACTAAACAGTCCCAGCTCCCTCAATCGTTCTTCATAAGATTTATGCTCCAGGCCTTTCATCAGCTTTGTTGCCCTCTTCTGCACTTGCTCCAGCACCTTGATACCTCTCTTGTGCTGAGGTGCCCAGAACTGGACACCATACTCAAGGTGTGGCCTCACCAGTGCTGAGTACAGAGGGACAATCACCTCCCTACTTCTGCTGGTCACACTATTTCTTATAAAAGCC
Source organism: Jacana jacana (assembly GCA_013400555.1). Taxonomy (NCBI): domain Eukaryota; kingdom Metazoa; phylum Chordata; class Aves; order Charadriiformes; family Jacanidae; genus Jacana; species Jacana jacana. The sequence goes on along the minus strand of VZTM01035042.1, from coordinate 389,444 downwards.
AGGATGCCATTGAGTAAGAAACCTTGTGAGAACATAAAGTCCCAGGCCCAGGGAATTCTATCTGTCAAGGCAGCCTGAGATTCCCATTTCCTCCTGACACTGAGTGTCCACTCACTGCTGCTTGGCTTGGAAAATAAATTGTGGGCAACTCAGTTGAGAACTTGGAGTTGCTACGTTGGGATACTTTCCTCTAGATCTGAAGCATGCTTGAGGGTGAGCAGCAGAGCCAGCAGTTTATGAGCGGAGATACACAAATTAATAGTGTATTTTAGTGTTTCTAATTAGCCCCTCAAGCACAGTACAGAACCAGCTTGGAAAACACGAGCCTGTGAATCTCTGCTTCGCTCTGAAGCCTGTTCCGATAGTGAGAAGGAAAGTGCTCTGAAGAAGCTGTGTATGTGAAATGGCTGTTAATCCTCCTTAAAGACCCCACATTTTTTCTTATAGTCTCCTGGAAAACACTTCCCTGTATACTTTGAGCTGCATTTTTTATATAAATTTTCTCTTTGTAACATATTTTAGAGTACAGGAACCCTATATGCAGTAATAGTGGAAGGGAAGAAAGAAAAAGAGGCAGGAGGGAGAAAATCAATTTCCCTGAGATGTGAAAAGATTAAGAAGTGAGAAGGAGGTTGAGTGGATGGGAGCTGGTGGCCACAGCTGCAGTGAAGGAGGCTTTTTCATCTCAGGGCACGAAGTTGTGCGGAGAGGGGCCTGGTGATAGCTGACGATGTGGGAGAAAAAGCAATGAAGACAATATTGCTTTCACCCATGCAAGCGCCATAAGTTCTTCCATCAGTGCAGGCAAAGCACCTGTGCCCACAGGTCCCACTTATGATTTGAGGAAGCCTTCACTAGGCTCAGGAACTGGGCAACGAGCAGCCACTGCATCACTGACTGTACCTTACTGAATAAAAGGGGTGAGTGAGACTTATTCAGTGGGGCGCGAAGAGAGACACACACATGTTGAAATAGTGTAATTATGGTAAATGTTTGAGTTCTGTGACCCACATGTTTATTCCTTCAACTTGCAGCTTTTCTCAAGAGCTACACAGCCCCAAAGCAGGGCTTTAAAGCTGACTCGGTGAATGGTGCTGAGATTTGTTTTCCTTTTACGTCTAGCAACATTAGTGAGACCCAAGCATACTGGGGAGTGGTGGAGGCACCGTTCTGGCTGGGATCAGAGCTGTGCTCTGCGCTCTGCAGCTACTTGTCAGAAACCCTTGGGCTTTTTGCTACACAAACTGTTGGAGATGCTTGAGAATGGAGTGTTTTCCCATACTGCCTTCATGTTATTATTTTTATTTTACCACATCCCTTGCTTTCTTCCAGATGCTTTGAACACAGCTAGAGATTCATAGGGCTTGATTGCTTATTTTCTCTTTTACTTTAAATCTTGGCACGGCACCATTACACCAACTGCGATTTATTAGGTCCATGCTGTTGACTGACCAGTGAAACGGCCCAGTGTATTTGCTTGGGACTATTCCTCCATTAAATGGTGTCCTGCCCTACACAGCAGGTGCATGTGGGTGTTTTATTTCTTCCCTTGAAGCACTTATTTTAAATACTTTTGAAGAAGATGGCAAGGCAAGGTGACAGTTGGCTTTTTTCTGATACAGTAGTTTCTGTAATCATTACATTGGGTTTTAGGCTGGCAATGAGAGAGCTTTTTAAAAAACCATCCATTTAAATGTCAGAGAAGGGAAGATCCACGTAAGATATTTGGAAATGAAGTATACTCTGGATGGCTCCCCAGACCTTCAGAAGCAAAGCTGAGGCTGTCCTGGGTTAATCCTGTGTAGCTTTGTGCTGAGTCTGCTACGTGAGGAGATGGGACTTGGGAAGTTTGTTGAGTGCTGTGGGAATCCTCATGTGGCACAGACATGATAAATGAAGCTGATGGATTATGTCTCTTTTGTCAACTTTGTGTCTTTGATTTACAGAGCCTTCAGTGTTCTAGGATCCACAGCATTATAATTCCAGATCATGCAAAATTTGCCTACTTTGGCAAATCCAAAGTAGGCAAACACTTCTCTATGTATGCTGAAAACTCTTCTCTATGTATGCTGAAAACCTCGGTATCTTTCAGACCAGATAGTTTGAAGCATTTCTTATTGAAGTAATAAAATGGAGAAATGGAGGGAAATATGTTGTGTTGCTGACAAAAAAAACCACAACAAAACAACAAAACCAAACAAAAACAACAAACAACAAAAAAAAGAGGAAATGTTTGGAGAAAGTTGCCTTGCTTTTTGGATATCCAAGAAATCAGGGTCAGAGCAGAAAGAGCAGGTGCCTTTGTCTAGTCTGTGGCAAATAAGGAAGGGTATGAGGGTGGGTAAACAGGATTCACTTAGAAAAGTAACCATTTCCCCCTAGAATCTGGTAAGCACTTTAAAAATAATTTTGAAGGGTAAATTAGGAATTTGTCTTTATTCAGTAGGCCGGGTAATGATTTTAGATGCTGAACCTGCAGACAGTTTGGCACTATTTTTCCCTCCAGCCTGCCCTGCTCTGGCTTTGGAGGGAGGGAATGGAGGCTCCCAGTAGCATCACTTGGAGCTCTGCTCTCCATCCCTGCCTCCCTCTCTCCTCCCCACCGCCTCCTCCTCTCCTGCTCTGCCTCTTTGTGCCGCATGTTCCCTTTTCAAAAAGTAATTTCATGGCTCATGCACTTAAGATTCCATCAGAAAGTCGAGCCTTTGATCAGGCAGACAGACGCCCTGCTGGGATTTCATTGGCAAATCACAATTCCCTTAATTAAGACTATGTGTCTTTATATCACTAAACTGATTCCAGCTGGGTCCCTGCTCGTTTTACATCCAGATTTACCTAGACTATGGATTCTCACCCCCTGTGACTCTAGAGGAACAAAAACCATTTAAAGACTTTCGTTCCCAGTTTTTCCCCCCAGCTGCTTCTCCCCACTGGTGCAGCAGTTGGTGTGGGCTGGGAACTAAATCTCTCCCTCAGTCTTGTTTGCACTCTCCTCTGAATCCGGAGGTACAGTCATGCAAGGGATTTGCTCTGTTTCTCTCCAGCACTTGGAAACTGCGAATCAGTGGTACAAAGGGAGTTGAACTTGCCTGATGGGTTGTTTTTTTTTCTTTTCAGAAGCCGTGTGTTTACTGAGAGTCAAGAAAATGCAAAAACTCAGCATAGTTTTTCCATCCTTCCTAGCTTTCTTTAGCTATCAATTAAAGATGAAGCAGGTTAAGAGTGCTCGCTTATGGTAATCACAGGTCCTGTGTGGGAGGGACTTTGGTGACATTTCTGCTGTGCTGGTTTGCTTGTTGTATTAGTCATGCCAAGGTGAACATTTCTCTGGAGACAAAATACACAGTCAATGAGTCCTGACTTTAAAGTGTGTGGTCTGCTGGTCTGCTCTGGCCAAGGAGATAACGTTCTGGGGGGAGTTTCCACAGGCAATGTTGTTTTGCCTTCAGTCATCTGCATTTTCCCTTCCTCCACCATAATTTCCTTGTCTCCTCTGAGCGGTGCCCCAGCACCTTCTCCAGGGAGAGGAAACTTCCATAGCAACCCGCTAACGGCACTAATTACAGGGATGGCAGCTAGCAAGGCAGCACCCAGCCTCTGACCTGAGAGCCAAGCCCTCCCCCTCTATCACGACGCCTGTCTGGGGGGAGTGAAGGAGATTCAGGCATAGAGCTTGCCATCACCCCAGCCCCAGCGATATGGATGCGTTTGCCATCAGCCAGAGAGAGAAGTCTAGAGGCACCCACTGGAGCAAATCCTCTAGGCACTTTCAAAACCATCTGTGGGGAGATGGCAGAGGCTAACAAACTTGCCCACGGTTTGAGAGACGTCCCCAGAAATGTAACTGCAGGCGGATGCAGTCAGATGCTGCCCGACATGTAGGCAACGGCTGCCCTGTGTGGGGCCCATGGGACGCCACCCCCAGGCTCAGAGCATCCCCTCCATGTGACAGCTCTGCAGCCGGGAGACCTGGCTGCTGGCTGAACAGCGGCAGATAGTGCTACAGCACACGGGAGGCTGTTGGCTGCTTCTGCAGTCATGCTTAAAATCAAGAAAGAGCCAGCAAACAGGGCAGGTTTAATGGCTAGCAAACCCTGACCCGGCATTTCCTGAAGCCGAACTGCCCACTTAATAAGTGAATCCAAAGTCTCGACTCGGGACACATCCTCTTCCACTGACAGATTCGTCTTCAGATTTATCATATGGAATTGTTCACTTGAAAATGCCCACTTAATTATGTGCCAGCAGAGCTTCAAACACTTTCTCAGGGATGCAGTGACTTTCTAATGGGCCATAGCAGTGCTTGACTTTAAAAGGGTTTCATTTAAGGGTCTGGTGTATTTCCCGCTATTCCTCCCAGCAAGAAGTTTGGTTCAGTCCAATAGGCTACAGCCTGAACGAAACCTTATTTAGTTCTTCTCATGCTAATAAATATGTTCCCTGAAAGCTCTAATAGGACTTTGCACTTAGAGGGGTCTTTGATTTAAGGATTCCAAAGCTCTTTCTAATAAGAATTGCTGATTATGACTCCATGGTAAAACCAAATTAGATCAAAAGGGGTTCAGGATCTCCATTTCTTTTGAGATACAAAAACAAACCTGTCCCAAATGTACAGAAAGTACATTCTGTGACTAGAAAATGAATTTTATGAGCCTTTATAAATAACTCGATAATTAATTTTTTCGTTAAAACTAATTAAAAATCTCATACTTTATAGAATGTTAACATCTATGTTTATCTTTGTCTTGTCCCAGATCATCTTAGTGGAATGAAAGAGATGCATCAAACTTATATATAGTTACAGTTAATTGAAATCTTGCTCATAGGCTCTACGTGAAGAAATTAGGATGTAATTAAGCTGAGTTGTCGATGATTGCTGTGTCTAGATGTTGTGGTTATCAGGATCTGTACCAGACTCAGGTCACTTGGAGATGCAGACAAAGGAACCCAAGCAGTCGCCACATATCTTCTGTGGCTTATTGAACACAGCAGGACAGTGGGCTGCAGAGACTTGGTGGTACTGGGGATGTCCCTCCCCTGAAGGAAGAGCTCTTAGCTGGGAGAGGTACGTCAGGTCCCAGAAACCCACCGTGGTTGGGGAATGGCACCTCCATGGCTGGGGCACAACTGCTGGGAGAACGGAGCCTGGAGCACAGAGACACTGAGACTCCTTGGCACCCCTCTCTGTTGTGGTAGGTTCATTTATAGAGANTGTGGCTTATTGAACACAGCAGGACAGTGGGCTGCAGAGACTTGGTGGTACTGGGGATGTCCCTCCCCTGAAGGAAGAGCTCTTAGCTGGGAGAGGTACGTCAGGTCCCAGAAACCCACCGTGGTTGGGGAATGGCACCTCCATGGCTGGGGCACAACTGCTGGGAGAACGGAGCCTGGAGCACAGAGACACTGAGACTCCTTGGCACCCCTCTCTGTTGTGGTAGGTTCATTTATAGAGATAGATATACACGTTGATCAAAGGTGAGAAGCCAAAGTCACTAGTGTGCTTTGGGTGTGCGACACCACAGCCACACAGCAAGTATGTCCTAAAAAAGGTTAAATTAGGAGGGGTGATGTAAAGCTGGTACTTCAGGTCATCCAGCCATTAAAAATATGAGAAGATAGGATTCTCTTTGGCTTTCCTATATATCTTGTTACGTGTGATTTAAAAAAAAAAATATTAAGATAAGCACAGTAAGAAAATTTCCAAGAGAACAAACATAGAGCGGTGTTACAGATGAGGCAGCAGTAACTTATGAGTAAAAATAGTAGAGGACAATATCAAAGAGCAGAAATCCAGGATATTCATAGCTGAGTTCATGCATAAGAGAAAGCAACTACATTAAGGTAAGAAATGGAGAGATAAGGCAGCCAAGCTCTCTTACCTCAGCTCTGGAGAGATACCACAAAGGGAGATAGTGGGAAATGAATGATGTTGCATTTTACCAACAATTTAAATCTCATCTGGGACCATAAAGACCGGTGTCACTCTTGTCCACACTGAACCATAATCATTGCATCTGGCCACTGACTTCCCTAATATTTTCTTTTGACCTGATAAGGAACCTGATACCTGACTACAGCTTTTCTGATGTCTTAAAAGTCATTGGGAGGGTGTTAAAATGTGTCAACCTAGAGTGAGAGAGAAAGGAGATGGGAAGAAATTACAGGGGAAACTTAGAAAGGGAAGGGAGGTGTGCAGCAAGAGAGGAGGAGCGAAAGACGATGAAAAACCAGAGCACTACAAGGCAGAGAAGAGCAGGTGGAGAAAAGGTGGGGATTTCCACCAGAGATGGGGATAGAGGGACAAATAGGAGGAGAGACAGGGAGACAGTTGGAGGGGGCAGGTTGGCAGCTATGAGGGGAAGGGGTGGTACGTTTTCTTAAAATGCAGATATTTGCATGCATTGGACACGCACCTCGTCTCTCTAGCTGGACAGGTCTCAGTTGAAGAAAAGGAGAATGGGAACCTGGACCCTGATAAAACGCGTCCCATCTGTTGGTGACTGAGCGTTTGGCAGGATAGGCTCTTTCAAGGGGCATGTCACCATTGTCTGAGGCATAGCTTTCCCCCTTCTGCTCTACTGCTAGTTACTAAAGGTGATAAACGGTGCCTGTAGCCTAGTGGAGTGGAGCAGAAGTGACTCCTGGCCCACTGGGCATCCCTTCCTGACAGTGAGTTTTCTGGGTTTTTTTTCCTTACTGCACATACGTGAGCACTACACGACCAGGAAGAAAGCTGTTTTTTCCCAGTCAAAAGATGCTTTCCCCCCCGTTATCACAAGGGCATTTACTGTGTCTGTCTCCTGCTGCCTACCAGACTGAGACATGTGTTTTGATATGCAAACGTAGCCGACTTGCCTACAATCTTTTCCGTTACCTTTCGTTATTTCATACTGCGTGGTGAGATCAAAGAGGTTAACTGAATCAGGAATCTCCTAACCACAGCTTTTCAGAAACGTGCCACTGTTAGCAATGCACAGTGGGCTTTTCCCTCCGTTTGTTCCCCCTTCTTAGCATATGTACCCATCACAGCTTCAAAAACTGCATCAGATCTGCAGAGACCCATTAGGAAGTGAGCAAACCAGCCAATACAGGCAAACTGAAAAGCTTCTTAAAAGTGAGAAAATGTGCTACATGGCTTTCAGATCCCAAATCAATTGAATCACTTGTGGGTAGGCACAAAAAAATGAAACCATATGTCATCTCAGATACAAAATATTTGGGAATGAATTCCTTTTTTATTCGCCTGTCAAAGCTTGGCTTCCAAGTTTAGCCTCCTCGTCCTTGCCAATGATATTATTAGCCCTCTGCCACCGCTCAGGTGCTGCACTGATGGACAGAGCTGCTGAAATAAAGGGCTTTCTGGCTGGCAAGGCAAAGTGAATAGAACAGCATGGTGGAAGGGCTGCAGGTGGCTCTTAGAAGTTTTTCAGCAAAATGAACAACAATTTATTTTGGAGCAGCCAGGAGAATTTTGGCTGAATTGAGAGGTTTTGATTGTCTTAGTTAACCCTTTTGAATCCTTTCACCTTTTTAATGTAAGCGCAATTTTAAAAAACGCTGATTTCAAATGAAAAGTCAGAAGTTTTATTCTAAGAAAACGCCCATATAAGACAGTTCGGTGTTTTTACATGGAGCATACCAACATTTTAAAAGCGATATTAGAGATTCCCTTTCTTCTCAAAACATCTCAAAACCAGTAGAAAACCAAAATTGAGCAGAGCCATTTTGTTTCACTGCTATTGGGTGCTCTGTTGCCAGGGCGCAATGGGGGCCAGCTGTCTCTCCGGGAGGACAGCATCCAGGCAGACTTGTGGTGGCCAGGCAGGTCTGACAGCCATCTGGGAAGTCAGCCTGGGGGCAGTGTCCTGTTTTAGGTGGGTGTCTCTAGCAAGGCCCAATACTGGCTGTGGCATGGTGAAGCCATAGCACTCACGGGGCAAGGGCTGTCACACTGGCTGGAAGCAGCTCCCAAGGCCTGGGGTCAGTCTAGCAGGTATCTCCCTGCTCCCCACCACGACCAACTGCACTCCTCCTGAGATGAACATGTAGATTTAAGGTAGGACCTTGTCTTCCTTTAGTTCTTATAGAAATTTTTCAGTAAGGGGCAGGAGATGGTACATCTGATCAAATGGAGAATTTGGCCTCAGCTGGCCCTGACTTGAGTGCTCCAGTCCTTGGGCTGACCGCTGCATCAACAGGAGCAACCTCAATGCTGCTCTGGTACCATGCAAGGGGGAATGGACCACCTACAGCAGTGCAACATGTGTGTTCATGTCTCCACATGCAGCACTACAACATCTGGGCAGTGAGGGAAATGCCAAGGCAGTCAGTTTCCAACTTGCATTAGCAGTATCTCTGCGCTACCTCTGTATCACAGAGCCCAGCCTTTGAAGTGAACACCTAACAGAAGCCATGGAGTATGGTGAAATTTCTGAGTTCAGGTAGCAGACCACCACCCAGTGAGAGAAACAGGATAGCAACCCCTTCTACAAAGTGTCCCCGGGGTGCAAATGTTACAATGCCACGCGTACTGTATCAGTATTTCTAGACTGGGAAGCTTACTAAAACACTCTTCTGGGGCTCAGAATCAAGCATGTGTTTTATGGAGCAGGTTTTGATCACTTGGCTGTTTGGTCGTTTCAATGTGCTGGCAAGTAATTAAACTTTATATGGAGCTCATTGGAGTTGCTCTAGATTTCCACCAAGTAAAAGGATCTGACTAAGTACAGGGATATTTCTGTTTTTTCCCCAGTAAAACTAGAGAGTCTGTTTCATGCCAATTTCTTCTAGATCATTGAGTGGTTTTCTGAAACTGCTGTCGAACATGGTATTTATTAGGGTTGTGCACAAATACCTAATGTTGTGAACACACTGCATACATATATTAATGTCACATTCAGGTTGCAAAACATTTATAACTGTCAGCTCTTTCCCCATTTCTCTTTTTGCCTGTCTCTGAACAACATAACCAACCCTGCTCCTGGCTGATGGATGAGGTAGGTAGGCTCAAGTCAGATAGCACCCTTTGTCCTCTTGTTGCTGCAAAGCCTGCAGACTTCGGAGTCTCTGTGCACAGGGACTTCAGTTTTGGGGTTGGTGGGTATATGGCAGTGACAATCATCCAGTTTGGAATGGCAGCGGAAAAACACACGGTATAAAGACACCAGGGCATTTTGTTGGTGTTGGGGGAGTTTGTTGGTTTTAGGTAATCTTAGATAATCTTGTAGAAAGTAGAGGGCCCTTCTACCCTGTTTACCATGTAGGCGTCAGTCTCTTCAGAGACCTCAAGCCACATCTCCATGGCCTCACCCCACTCTGCATCACCCAGAGTACTGCTTGTACGACCGCATCAGCAGCCCCCGCTGTTTTCCTGAGCAAAGATCAAGGGGTGCTCTTTGTGACAAGGCAACAGGTCTTGTGAGACCACATACAGCTGCGAGATTTTTCAGCCTCCTACTCTGCCAAGTCAGTGTGCGGGGGCTGTTTAAATTGGCCAACTTCCACTAATGTGCGGTCAATTCTCAGAAAGTCTCCCACAGTTGCACCGGTTTGGTGTAGGCTTTTGTAATGATACCAGCAGCAGGAGTGCTAATGCTGCCATAGGAAAATCTGCCACTAACCGGTGCTTCCACTGCGGCTGCCATCAGGGGAGCCTCTGCAAAGATAGGTCTTTCCTGAAAAAGTGGGAATAGCGGCACAGCTCATTAGCAGCTCGGGAAGCCAGAGGAGCAAATGAGGCCTTCCTGGGGGACAGGAATGGAGTGCTGGGCCAGGGACAAAATCTGGGAATGAGCTGACTTGAGGAGAAAGCTTTAGATGATGGGCTGTTCTATGTCATTAGCATTGCTAGAGCGAGGCAGGGCTTGCTCTGTCTTGTGCCATGTGTGGAAGCCCTACCTGCTTGTGGAGTTGAAGCCAAATAAGTCCCGCTCTTTTTATCCGATGAGACCAGGTAGTCTAACATGCCAAGTTGGATCCTGCTGGTTATTTTAGATGAAGTGATGTGTTGCCAGAAGTGATCAGAGCTAAATACAGTATACTGGCTTTGGAAGCAACTTCATGCCGTTTCCTGAAGTCTGGCAGGTGAATGACTTCAGATGAAGCATGCCATGGTGAAATCCAGCATGCTCGCTGTCATGACTGCTGGACACCCTGCACTTCTGACCCCCATCATCCTCCCAACCCCATCAAGCATAACACCTTACAAAAGTCATGCTGATAGCAGTCAGCTGTATCCTGCAATTGCCTGAAACACCCACACACGGTCCAGCCTTGGCTGCAGTCCCCTGCCTATCAAGTGACATTAGTTCAAAAAGGTCTTAGGCTTCACACTCTCCACAAGCGTGGTTAATACAGTGAGCTGGCAGCTACCCTACTATTAGTTCTTCAGCACAAAGAACACTTCTGAGAAAATGACTCAGAAATAGTAAATCTGACTTTTTCATCAGGCTTACTGTTCCCAGCCAGTGCACAGACCCAGCTTTCTGTGGCTGTGTGCTTTCAGTGTCACCACCTCTACCAACAGCTGATGACCAGTGGCTCCCCCTACCCTTGCTTAGGGGGTGTTTTGGCATTTATTAGAGCTCTTTTGGGCTGCACTTTTGGCTCTGTGCTTCTGGAGATGGGAAGTGTATTCTTCATTGCCTCTCAGTTGCAAGCTGGGGTATGCTTATCTGAACCCTTGTTCTGCCTTCCTGCCTGGTCTGTCCAGAGCACCCACATGGTCACAAGTAAAATTCTAATAATCTATTATATTTAAAGAGTGATTTTGCATCGCTGGTTAGCCACATACAAAACCTATGCCATTACCACACAGGGCTATTTACGTACACATATGCTGTGACTCCACCTCCACGTTTTCCACCCAGGCATCAGTAAATCATAGTCAAAGCCATGGTTCTCTGATTTCAGCAAAAAAAAAGTTATTTCAGTGTTGCTGAAGCAGGGACCCGAAAGAAAGGGAGTGGTCACAGCACCACTTACCTCGCCAGGTAGCAGGAACTGTGCCTGGAGACAGAAACCAAAGGAAACATATCCATAGGAAAGACAGAAACCAAAGGACACATATCCAAAGGAAAGAAGGGGATTGTTTTCCTAACCCTGGGGGTTAATTACTCACCTGAAGAAGCCACTAAGTGCAACACTTTTCTTACCTTCCTCTTGTGTCACATGATGATCAGAGTCCTTTCCTGAAGTTAGTTTTCGGACAACTATTATGGGATTCAATATAGATGTAATTTGGGGAAGATGTATGGTGTGTGGCACACGCGCTGAGGAGCTGAGCCAATCTGTGAACTGCCAGTGGTGCTTTGTGCAGAAATACCTTGAAAAGTAAATTCAAAGACGCTCCAACAGAACAGCATTAGACAATAGTTGTTTCCCTACGGCTGATCCCACTGGTGGAAATATTGAAGATTCATTGTTAGAGCAACAGCCGAGCCCTGTGACATCTGACGTTAACTGGATAGCTTGCTCGGATCGAATGCTGTGTCCCATTTCCCTTCTGCTGGGAACAACTTTCCCTAAATTTGCACGTGAGGAGAATCCGTGGGGGGGCATCTCAGGCTTAATGGGTGCCTAAGGCTTTTTTTTCCAAGCACGTATTTGCTGGGGTACATCCAGCTGTGGATGTGCTTTTCTTTTTCGCTGTGTGTAACATCTGTGCAGTGGGCTTTCGTTTGGCTGGTTGGCGGTTTTCTCCTCCTTCCCCCAAGCTGCTTTGGCTGCTCACCCAGCTTTTTTACCAAATTGCAAATTTATATTCCTTCTGCTTTCGGCAGGCCCATATGTGGAACTGTCAAAATGTCACTGGCATCAATTGTGAAAGGTTAGTGCCACATTATAGTCAGGGAGCTTATTAACAGGGAAATGATTGGGTTTTGCAGAGGGGGAGGGAAGGACAAATGGGAATCCATTTTCCAGGCACCTGCTTCTTCTACTAAGCTTTTCTTCTTGTCACATATATATTTTTACAAGGTCGTTGCTATCTGCATAAGAAAAAAAAATTTACTAGAGACCTCAGGAAGAACAAGGCTGTTCCTTGTTCCTCCGTTGGAAGCTGGGAGGCAAAGACAGCGAGTTGGCCAAATTCATTTGGGTCTGGAGCAGCAAGAGACATCAGTCTTCACTGGCACAGTGACTACAGACAGAATCGTGCTGCAAAAATTGGGTCTGATGGGGACACGGTGTGAAACCGTGAGACCACAGGTCTCAGTTCCATGATTTCAAGTTGGCTCAAGAAATAGTTATGGTATTCAGTTGCTCTTCCTAAGTTTACAGGTGCCTGTATACATGAGAGCTACTGCTTTGCTTATTTTCATCTCTGTGCTTTTACAGATTTAATCAGGTTGTATTCAAGGTCACCACTGAAAAAAATTCCCATATCCTACTGCAAAGTTTTTATCTGTTCAAGGCATTTTTAGGGCTTCTTGTACTGTCATTGCAGGGAACCTAGCTCACAATCTTTAATGTATTAATCCTCAGAATGACCCAGTGAGATGAGATTATCCCAGTTTATGAGAACTGGGGCACAGAAAGCCTGACTGTTTTGCCATGCAAGACTGTGAGACAGCAGAGAGTAGTATCTGCATTTTTATAGACTTTCCGCTAGTACCCGGATCACTGAAACATCCTTCTCATGCCTCAGTTTTTCCTTTGGCATTTCCACCTTGTTTTTAAAGTCAAGCTGGAAGCAGTAGAGCCAACCATTAGAGAAGAAGGAGGAGGAGGAGGAATAGTGCCCAGACACTACCAAAAAGTTAAATCTGTGTTGCATTGTTACCCTCTAAGAAGAGCCAAAGCACTGTGTAGGTACTTGTCCTTTGGGTTTGTATGGAGCTGCTTTCTCACAGGAACCGCTGCCCAGCTTTTGGACTGCAAATCACAGCCAGCATCAGCCTGACCTGGGTTCAGACCAGTGACCTGCAGTAGAATCCACCAGAGTCCATAGCTGAACCTCTCGGGCACCAAAGCTTCTTCACTCCTGTTTATTCCCTTTTTGACGTGGCAGAAAAGGCCCTCGAGGTGGCCGATAATGTACTGCTGGGGGTAGTACGTGTCTGACCTTTTCTGTAGGAATGAGCTTGAAAATGAAGCGGAGAGAAAAGGAATGAATATTAGTAATTGGATTGTCCTGGGGATTCTTCACTGACAATGAAGCCCATTGTGCCCTGGAATGAGAGTGAGCACCATGGGCAGGTGACTCTTTGTTGCTCCCTGAATGCTCCTGGTAGCGAAATTAAATTTCAGCACTCGTGACAAAAAACAAGAAATAGGGATTCTGCAGCAGATCCAGCCAGTGAGAGGCCCCTCTCTCACAAAGCAGTACCTACCCTGCTGCTGCCTGTCCCTCTGTGTGCGAGCTGATGGTCAACATATGGGATGCAAGGCACTGGCACGTGGAAAGGCTGAGCCTCCGAGTGGGTTACTTCAGGCAGAGAAGAGGCAGGGGCGAGCAGGTGAGGGAAGGAGGAAGGCAGAACTTGCAAGCAATGTGGGGATATTGCCTGTATTCATTTCCAGCTTCCCACCTGCGTTGGGTGCATTGGGGATTTCAGCTTTCCCCTGCTCAGCAGCCTGCTCTTGCTCTTTCTTGTTCTTGCTGCTTTTGCTGCAGGAAAGGAGGTAGCGCTGTGCAAAACACCAGATCCACATCTCAGGTTTCTGGGTTTGTGATGGGCTGTGCAAAGCCACAGGTGTCAACACACAAGATGCGTGTGATGTGAAATGGGGATCAACATATGGACATCTCTTCTTGTCCCAAGACTTCTCTCCAAACCCTCTGAGCACAGCCTCCTCCAACAGCACTGACTCCTTGGCTGTAGTCTCTCCTCCTGTGACACCCCAGTTAACACCATACATAACAGCTGTGCTTAGGTGGCTTTTGGGAAGGTGCATGGCCTTGCTTTCTAGATGGTGCCCTGACGGCACTGAGGTGTGTAACAAAACTGCAGAAGGTCTGATTCTCCAGCTGGGACTGGAGACTCTGGTGATGTCCCCAGCGAGGTAGGCATTTCAGTGGGAGCGTGCAGCCCCTTGGTCACAAGTGCTGTGGCACCAGGAGCAAGCAGGAGAGGACCCACTTGGCTCCGTTCCTGGCAGCAGGCGGGACTGCCTCCTGCAGGCTTCAGAGCCTCTTCTGCACAATATCTGAGCTCAAACCCTGGGTTTTGGGCAATTAAGCAGTCATCCCCCCGCCTCCTTCTCGTGCCAAGCAGAATTTTAATGTACTTCCAATTTCTCTTTTTAGCACACACAAAGAAAAGGGAAAAAAATTAATAATCATCTATAAGTGAAGTTCTTTTCAGACAAATGGAGAAGCATTCAAAGCTGATATATATTTTTCCCCACTTTTAAATGGTATCTATTTAAATGCAGATTTTCTGGTTTCCTATGTGGAGCTTGGAAGAAACGCCTTTCAATTTAAATGTTAATAGAAGAGTAAACTTCAAAATCAGAATTTCTCCATAAGAGAGAGTGTTTTCTCACAGTTTTAAATGTCTTTCTATACTTTCTCCCTCCCTCTCCCTCATCCTCCTTCCTCTCTTCCCAGCCCCCGGCCCAGCCTCGCTTGCATTGAACGGTCTTTTTAAAAACCAAGAATACCCCTTTCAGAGTTCCTGAATTAAAATGTTTAATGCTGGGGTGCGTGGAACGAGTATGTTTGAGGAGAGTGCCGGGGCACTGATAAAGCAGAGATACCATCCCTCCACCTTTAGCCTTTTTCATCCCAGCCATTTATCAAACCTGCTGCCCTGAGTGCTTTATGATTGGATTATTCTCAGGCTTGTGCTGCATAATATTGCACCAGTGGTTGGGGCAGGAGCTGAAAGGGAAGAAAAACCTTTAGGATAATGTTTTAGTCCCTCCTGAATGCGAGCAAGGCTTTGGTGCTGGGCTGAGCAGGGCAGCAGGGGAGGGAAGTCAAATGCAAAGGGAAGAAGGTAAAGCAGGGAAGGCATTACCAAGTCTCCCTCTTTCTGTATTACTCCTCCTGTGTTCTGTTCCTGCATTTATTTTCAGGAGGAGCTTAGGGTAAATCTGCATTTTACAGAAGACCCTTAACACTGATACTGGGGTTTTACATAAAATTACCTTTCTTGCTTCCTTTCATATTCCATTTGTCATTTTTAATACTAACTTTTCTTTAATTTTCCTCATCGGTCTTTTCCATTTTCCATCTGGTTTTGCCCTCTCTTCTCTCCTCACTGAAAGAAAAAGGGAGGAGACAGTGTTTCTGTTTCTTCTTCTGCCTTCTGGCCCTGATGAGCCCTGGCCACCTTTGCAAGAAGTGGTTCAAGACATGCTCACTGAAGATTAGATTTTAATATAATGGACATGTGGGTAGTGTGATGGTGGCTGGCATGTAAAAAGCAGAGTGTAACAGGGCAGAATGCCCTCCCTGTGGAAGCAGACTTTTCTAAACTAGACAATAAAACCATGACTATATATATATAAGTAAGATATAGGGCTTTCTCTATCCAAATTATTTTTACACAACTTTTATCGTACTTTGTGCATCAGTATTATCTGAATGCCTCTGGAAAAAAAAACAACCAAAATGTGGTGGATCGGCTTCCACAGCCCCCCTGGGAGATGGGGAAAAGCCTGTTTTTCAGAGGAAAGCTCTGGAGAGCACAGCCCTCCCACTGATCTCAGGGAAAGCAGAGCTCACTGAGCTCTTCACTTTAGACGTTCAGTCCCTCAAAGACAGGGGTGCTGGAGAGACTCCTTGCCCCCAAGGCGTCTCTAGATGCCTGTGACACCCTGGCAGAGCTGTATGATGAAGCTTGCCCTCATGCTCTGCTCAGCATTTCCTCCTGTGTACCGTGCCTAGTTTGGGGGGAAGGCGGGGGGAGCATAAATGGAGGAATTCAGTCTTCAGCGGTGTCAGAGCAGCACTTGTCACCAACGATGAAAGCACTTTACAACAAAGAGTGTCGCCTTTGCCCTGAACTCCAGAGCCCGTTGCAGCTTTCTTCCAGACCATGGAATGCAGGAAAACTTCCATTTATAAAGCTGGGCTTTCCACCTGGCCTCTCACACTGCTGCCGGGGCTGGAGGTGCGGGGAGATAGTGCCTCACATCCGCCAGGAGTGACCCCTCTGGCTGGGCTAACCTGGTGCTGAGGGACTGTTTTGTTCTTCCTCCCCAGCAAGATGGTATTTGTGGTGTGGTGGCTCAAAGGAGAGGTCATTTAATATAAGAGGTGACCAGCATAAAGAAGTGTGTTCTCCCTGCGTTCTTCAAGGGAACAGGAAGGAAGAAAAATGAAGAAAGCACAGCTCTGATCTGATAAAGTCCCCAAAGTTCATATTGAAATTGAGCAGAAGCCATTTTATTACATATGCCTCAAATTCTTCAACACCTGCATAATCCATGAAAGCTGTGTAACAAAAAGCTTCTTGGCATGGTTACAACTGGGAAATGTTTGCTTTGTGTGGCCTCACCTACCAGGAGCAGGAAGGATTAACGTTATGAATATGAAAAAGGATGGCCAAAAATGCAGGTGCCTCAGATTTTCTTCCCTGTTTCTAGGGAATGACAGAGGAAGAGGAGGGATAAAAGGGTTGACTGGGCAAATTACAAGTGTACTCTGCTGGGACTGAAGCTTGGAAATGTTCCTAGATGATCATATATTGCAGTGTTAAAAGCCCAGATAGTAAATCTGGAGAGAGAAAGACTCTTCAAGATCAGTTCTTGAACATGACTAAATAAGTAGAAATGATCAGCTTCGGGTGCTTTCTGAGAAAAAACAGATCTCCTCTGCAGAATGAGAAAAGGGGAGGGAATGGCTTCGGGTGGGGCAGGGCAGGGTAGGGTAGGATAGGAGTGGAATAGTTTTGGCATAGGCTCAGCTGCTCTGGCCCACTACATCAGAGGTTGTAAGGGCAAAAACTTTTGGTTCTTTCTTAGCCTGCTGTCACTCAGAGATGAGCAGCAACACAGCAAATAATAAAAAACATCCCTTTTCTTCTCTGGCCAAAGTTTTTTTTTTCCAGCAGAAGGGAAAGTAGAATTGGAGCAAAAGGCTGAACCCTTCTGTGGGATGGTATTCACAGCCATCTTTCTCCCAAGACCTANCTCCCTGTGGAAGCAGACTTTTCTAAACTAGACAATAAAACCATGACTATATATATATAAGTAAGATATAGGGCTTTCTCTATCCAAATTATTTTTACACAACTTTTATCGTACTTTGTGCATCAGTATTATCTGAATGCCTCTGGAAAAAAAAACAACCAAAATGTGGTGGATCGGCTTCCACAGCCCCCCTGGGAGATGGGGAAAAGCCTGTTTTTCAGAGGAAAGCTCTGGAGAGCACAGCCCTCCCACTGATCTCAGGGAAAGCAGAGCTCACTGAGCTCTTCACTTTAGACGTTCAGTCCCTCAAAGACAGGGGTGCTGGAGAGACTCCTTGCCCCCAAGGCGTCTCTAGATGCCTGTGACACCCTGGCAGAGCTGTATGATGAAGCTTGCCCTCATGCTCTGCTCAGCATTTCCTCCTGTGTACCGTGCCTAGTTTGGGGGGAAGGCGGGGGGAGCATAAATGGAGGAATTCAGTCTTCAGCGGTGTCAGAGCAGCACTTGTCACCAACGATGAAAGCACTTTACAACAAAGAGTGTCGCCTTTGCCCTGAACTCCAGAGCCCGTTGCAGCTTTCTTCCAGACCATGGAATGCAGGAAAACTTCCATTTATAAAGCTGGGCTTTCCACCTGGCCTCTCACACTGCTGCCGGGGCTGGAGGTGCGGGGAGATAGTGCCTCACATCCGCCAGGAGTGACCCCTCTGGCTGGGCTAACCTGGTGCTGAGGGACTGTTTTGTTCTTCCTCCCCAGCAAGATGGTATTTGTGGTGTGGTGGCTCAAAGGAGAGGTCATTTAATATAAGAGGTGACCAGCATAAAGAAGTGTGTTCTCCCTGCGTTCTTCAAGGGAACAGGAAGGAAGAAAAATGAAGAAAGCACAGCTCTGATCTGATAAAGTCCCCAAAGTTCATATTGAAATTGAGCAGAAGCCATTTTATTACATATGCCTCAAATTCTTCAACACCTGCATAATCCATGAAAGCTGTGTAACAAAAAGCTTCTTGGCATGGTTACAACTGGGAAATGTTTGCTTTGTGTGGCCTCACCTACCAGGAGCAGGAAGGATTAACGTTATGAATATGAAAAAGGATGGCCAAAAATGCAGGTGCCTCAGATTTTCTTCCCTGTTTCTAGGGAATGACAGAGGAAGAGGAGGGATAAAAGGGTTGACTGGGCAAATTACAAGTGTACTCTGCTGGGACTGAAGCTTGGAAATGTTCCTAGATGATCATATATTGCAGTGTTAAAAGCCCAGATAGTAAATCTGGAGAGAGAAAGACTCTTCAAGATCAGTTCTTGAACATGACTAAATAAGTAGAAATGATCAGCTTCGGGTGCTTTCTGAGAAAAAACAGATCTCCTCTGCAGAATGAGAAAAGGGGAGGGAATGGCTTCGGGTGGGGCAGGGCAGGGTAGGGTAGGATAGGAGTGGAATAGTTTTGGCATAGGCTCAGCTGCTCTGGCCCACTACATCAGAGGTTGTAAGGGCAAAAACTTTTGGTTCTTTCTTAGCCTGCTGTCACTCAGAGATGAGCAGCAACACAGCAAATAATAAAAAACATCCCTTTTCTTCTCTGGCCAAAGTTTTTTTTTTCCAGCAGAAGGGAAAGTAGAATTGGAGCAAAAGGCTGAACCCTTCTGTGGGATGGTATTCACAGCCATCTTTCTCCCAAGACCTAACATAAGTTTTCTGCCTTCTACAGTAGAAATGCATTAGGTGTGTTAAATTTCTGCTGTGCTAATGCCTCCTTTATTACGTTGACCTCTCTAATATCCATATCATAAAGTCTTTTGAAGACAACTCCATCTTTTCAGCCTCACAAGACACCTTTTCTTGCCTTTTCCCCTGTACGCTTAACCGAGCTTTGTTCCCTTCTCTTCTGCCTCCTGAAATCTCTCCCTTGTTATCTAGGGACTGTCTTTTGTCTCCTCTCTGCTATACACATGCAAAAGGCAAGAATAAAATGACTTGAAATTTGTCACGGCTTGGGCTGGGCTGACCAGTAAACCCAGTGACAGATGCTCTCTAACTTCTCTCCCACGTGACAGAAGAATTAGAGAGAGAGAGAAACGTATGAGTTGAAACGAATCAAAACTATTTTAATGAAATATTAATAATAAATAATAAAAATAAAAATTAAGACTGTTTTAAAGAAAAATAATGAAATATGTACAAACTCAATATCAAGCTCCCAGGATGATGATCATGTCACCAGCAGACACTGGGAAAGTCCCAGACGGGACTCAGTGATGGATGGGAGCTGAACTCAGGAACTGGATTCAGGAACACTCAGATCAGGATCAAAGGCAGATGAATAGGTGGTGTCCTCCTTGGATGCTGGCTGTTGAAGAAAAGAGAGGCTGACTCCTTTGATCTCTCAGCTTTTATACTGAGCATGATGGGATGGAATACCCTGTTGGTCAGTTTTGGATCACATGCTGGCAACCAAGCACTTAACACTTTATCACACAACCGCCAAACTCCAGTCAAGAGGAGGTGCTGGGCTTTGCTGGTTAAGGAGAAGTTATACATGTATCTTATGAAAACAATTGCACCTCTTGTGATACGAAGGCTTACCTACAAGAGTGCCAGTTTCTCTTTCTGCAAGGGCCTTCTGCTGCTCCTTTTCTCAGCTTTGAGAGGGTTGTGGTTTAGTGTATGTGTTTGTGACGTGTATTCCCGTGTCACTCTCTGGTGCAGGGTACTAACATATGAATATAATCTGCTGACAGCTTTGTTGCAGTGGGTTGTTCTCATCGTGAGTGCATTCGAGTAATCTTTAAACTGAAAACTGAGTTGCCACATGATCCAGTAAAAGGCACTCAAGAGATTTTAACTGAGTCTCAGGTAGACTAATACATATTTCTTTTCTTATCTCTCCATACCTGAAGCAGAAAGAAAAGATTAAAACCTTACCCTCTACTTGCCAACCTCATCCAAAATACAGTCTTAAGCTGTGCAGAGAGAATCGTGAGAGCCAGAAGATGCCACTCAAAAGCACCTGTGTTAATATGCACTTGTTCGTTGTAGCTGGGAGATGCTAGGGCTGGCATTCAGGATAAGACACACATCTGCCCAATTTTACATCTTGCCCTCCCCTGTAGTTTTGGGGTGGGGTAAGAGAAAGGGTGATGACAGAGAAGGGTAGCTCCGTGCTGCTGATTCCTTGTAAGAGAAGTCCTTTAAACAAAGCTTAGTGAAATCTGGTAAATTGTGTGCTTGGGCTGTGTACAGTTCTTGAGCAATTTCCAATACACATATTTCTTTGGAAAAAGATGAAAAAGGAGTGATTTAGACTCTTTTCAAGTACAAATGTTTTAATCCCTCACTGGAAAAGACAAATGAGAACAAATCTCGTACAGTAGGGTGTAGATCAAAATTACCTGCAATGAAGGATTATGCTAAAGAACTATGCTATCTAAGTCTATTTCTGCTTGTGGCAACACTATATTCTGACATTTGGTCCCAGATGGGCACAGAAACACATTTGTGATTTTCTTTTCAGTTTCCCCTTTTGTTGGGGCATCTCGGGAAAGAACGGTGATATATCCAGAATGTCTTTCAAGCTGTTGTAGACACTCTGGGTGTAGACTTCAGGGTCCTGTACCTATGGACCTTTCCCTACTAGAATCATAGAATCATTTAGTTTGGAAGAGACCATTGGGATCATCGAGTCTAACCATCTGCCCTACTCTACAAGTTCTCCCCTACACCATATCCCTCAACACCACATCCAATCTATTCAGGGATGGTGACTCCACCACCTCCCTGGGCAGCCCATTCCACTGCCTGACCACTCTTTCTGTGAAAAATTCTTTCCTAATGTCAAGCCTGAACCCACCCTGCTGCAGCTTGCAGCTATTCCCTCTTGTTCTGTCTTTAGGGACTAGTTTGCAGGAAAAAGAAATAGACCATGTAACTTGAGAGGCCTAGATAGCAGCAATGGAGATGGTTGGTTTAGGGCTTTACCTGTGAAGCTTACCTTTGTTATTACCTGTAACATTCAAATCTATGGAAATCTAAACCTAGAAAGAGAGCTAGTTCCACAGCTTAGTTGTGTAAGTCCACATGCAGGTCTAAAGAAAGAACTTGCTAAATTCAACATATTCCCCACAAATTATGATGTTTCATAACCAACAACCTCAGAATCCTTTGTGAAAAAAAAGCCAAGTAAGCCAAGGGTTAGCTCAGAATTGTAGAACAAAAATTAAGAATTGAAAACTTGATAATTTACCTAAACATCCATTTTAAAGCTACTGTTTGTCTGGGTGTAGACTATAGATTTCAGCCAACATTAAATACTTCATGGAAAATGCTATTGTACTAGTTCAAGTGCCGCACGTCCATACAGTTGCCAACCTCCGATGAAACCTCCATGTTTCATCTTCCTGATGTTTACAACTGGCATATTCTTCCTT
>VZTM01035042.1:254229-366826 GCA_013400555.1 Jacana jacana | reverse complement strand
TAGAATCATAGAATCATTTAGTTTGGAAGAGACCATTGGGATCATCGAGTCTAACCATCTGCCCTACTCTACAAGTTCTCCCCTACACCATATCCCTCAACACCACATCCAATCTATTCAGGGATGGTGACTCCACCACCTCCCTGGGCAGCCCATTCCACTGCCTGACCACTCTTTCTGTGAAAAATTCTTTCCTAATGTCAAGCCTGAACCCACCCTGCTGCAGCTTGCAGCTATTAGGAGAAGAAAGGAGACGTAGGATGGACTATCTGAAACACTGTTGGCAGCACTATTGCACTTTCTGATGGTCTGATTACAAGCACTGTAGTTTGACCTGGTAACACTTGAGAAAAAGCATTTCTGAAAGCACAAGCAGTGCTGTGTGGTTAAAGGGCTGGCCAGAAAGCCCAATAATAGAGATTAATCTATATGCTCCTCCACAAAGTTCTCATGTACCCATAGGCAGGCTGACTATTTTCATCTTGTCTTGGTTTGCCCACCTTTCACAAGAGGCTCATATTTTCCTTCCTGTATGTGTTGTGAGGAAAGAAATCTCTAATATTTTGGAAGTATTATTAAGCCCCTCTGTGGAAATGAAGATAGATAGCAACAGGAAGACTGATAGATATCAACAGGAAGGCCCTTGCTTTAGAAAGATGACTTGCAATTTCAAGGAAGAGACCAGAACATCAGAAGTCAGGAAGGCATATTGAAATTTTCAAGAAGCAACACTGGTTCAGAACATGTTATGTTTGCAGCTGCTGAGGTGTGAAACTTCTCCAGTGTGACCACCAGCATGAATTACTTTATTGCTCACAACAAATACAGATGGACAGATATCAGGGTGAAATGAAGGGCAGGGGCATTTGCAAAGTGATAGAGAGAACCTTCTACCACATGCTGCTTGGAAATAAATAGATCTTAATCAGCTCTTCTGCCTTTCTTTATCTTCAGAAGAGCTTTAGAGTTAATATTCTCCAGAAGTCTAAAATGCTTTTAGAATGCATGTTGTTTTATGAGAATCTGTCTCTGCTTTAAGAAGGGTGTCTAAAATGCTAATGTTTCTCTTTTCATCACGATTCACAAAGCTTGTGGCTTTCAAATCTACCATTTCGGTTTCAGTCATGGGAATTGGATTACTTCATTCCCTGTCTCTTCTCCAATGTTAACAGTCAAGAAATTTGTTGTTTCCAGCATACGTGAACACGATGCCCGTATTCCTTGCTTGATGATCCACATTGCTTTTGAGTCAGGACTGAATTCCCTGCCTATTACATGCAGCAGCACCTGAAGCAGTGCTAGACGTGGAAAATACTTCCAGGTGGAAGATAATCACGCATAGCTTTTGGTCTGTCAATGTAAAAAAGAAAACAGGATGAGAGCGTGTCTCTAAAACACGAGTATAAAAGTAATGCTGCACTTTCACCCCCAAGTGATTATGGTATCTCAGTCCATGTAGTAAGTCATTGAAACTACTGATCATACAGGCAAGGCATTGAAAATCAACTTCTGTATTATAGGTCTGTACAGAACAAGCTTATTTGCACCCTTTAGCTACATTTTATTAAAGTTGGGTTACTAGGTGGTGGAGAAGGGGAATACATAGTACCCCTACAATCTGTGCACTTTGCTGCAGTGTGAGGACTTGGGATGGGTATCCAGGAGAGAATCAGCTGTAGAACCAGCTAAACAGGGCACGTGAGTGAGCTGAGGTAAGGTGTGTTTGCTGTTGCAGCTCCCGTTTAGCTGCCTAAGATTCAACAATGCATTTTCCTGGCACAGTCACTCTCGTTGATTGGGATTGTTGTGCCCTGATCCTGAGATGCTGTAGTTACTCGGGGAGGTTTTCAAAGAAAGGAAGATGTGAAGAACCATAGCCTAAACGTAAAAAAAAGCTATTTCAGAAATGGCCAGCCAGGATGTGCTGAAATGTCATAAAGTGGAGTTAGGTGACTAAGCACAACCCTTTTTACCTTTGCAGGATGTATTCAGGAAAGGTCCTGTCAGTGCCCATCAAACTGGGACAAAACCCCATCAATTTGTACTGATGAGCTATTGTTTATTTATATGGCAACTCTTGCTCCTAAATTAGCAGAAGGAATTTATATACTGCCTCCAGTACACAATGAAAATCTTTGTTTTTCTGCTGTCCTTTCCATGTCAAGTACCACACCAACAGAACAGTAATCATGAAAACCCACTAAATAGGGATTTGTGTCCAGAGAATATAGGCAACCCAGTTCCCTGGGTTTCTCCTCACTAAAGAGCCTGAGGGTAATGATTTGGTTACATACATTAAAGGCTTTTGCACTAAAGAGTCACTTTGAATAGACTTGTTCCCAGTGGTGACCTCAGCTTCATGTCCATGTGGGCTCTGACAGGTGAGGAGCACCTGGAAGATGGTCTTGGACAAGTGCAGGCTGTTTATGAAACCAACTTTGTGACCTCTTTTCCCGGCACTGCCATTTGCCACGCTTGAGGAATGTTATGGCAGGACAAAAGCTAGGATGGTTTTGAATAGAAAAGAAAGTTTATATTTTATGTATTTCAGATAAGAT
Organism: Jacana jacana; assembly: GCA_013400555.1. Classification (NCBI taxonomy): domain Eukaryota; kingdom Metazoa; phylum Chordata; class Aves; order Charadriiformes; family Jacanidae; genus Jacana; species Jacana jacana. The sequence continues at coordinate 364,268 of VZTM01035042.1, read as the reverse complement.
CCAACGGTCAGGCTTGTGAGGAGCAGATTTGCAGCTGGCCTAAGTGGTGGCAGTCTTAAACTAAGCCCACTGAATTTGTGAGAAGTATGATTTCGTAAAGAATTTCAATTTTAAATATATTTTTTTGTGTGTGGTATTAAGCGTGTCCCAGAGGTTAGCTCTCTGCTTTACTCAAGAGCTAATGTAAGCCCAGGGTTATGAAGCTGATGAATTTTGCTGTGTTGTTAGAAAGGGAATTGCAAGTTCCATTAGGAAGCGAGGTCAAATGAAAGAAACTTCAAAATTGGGCCTAGAAATCTCGGACTTGCTACTTTAACTCTTCCACTCAATGACAAACCTCACACTGATTTTACTGGGGTAAAAGGCATTCCTTAATTTAGTATATAGGATGTGGGGATGCTTGTGATTCCCTCTGGGGCCTGTGAAAACCGGCTTGACCAGCGAGTCGTCGGGGTAGGTCTGAGCAGTTACCAACAACTTGCCGCTGAGTAAAGCTATTTAAATTCAGCTCATTAAAAGCAGGTTGTTAGGGTAGGTTTCCATTAGGACAAGCAAGTGCTGTTACCCGGAGTCAGCAGTGGCGAGTTAAAATGGAAGGGTTTTGTGGAGCTGACACCGGCAGCTGTGCAGCGCTTCGGAGAGACGTGTTGTGCTGTTATTGAAGATGACATAGGAAGCAGTAAACATTTTATGTTTTGATCCGTCTTTCACATTGAGCCCAGGCCTTCACGGACCGGGAAGCAGGAAGACACATAAAATATGCTTACCGACGTTCACTGCTTGTTTTAGAAAGCACTCCGAAATTCCCAAGGAATGGAGACTACGGTTGCATGTGGGAAGTACGGTTTTCTGGAGGAAATGTCCTTTTTTTCCTGCACCAGACCTCCTTGAACATATTCAAATGCTTTGTGGGGAGGTCTTGTTTGGTTTTTTGGTGGGACAGTCACAAAACCTAAAACAAAAATCTAAATCTTGTTAAAATCTTGTGGCCCTGGTCACTGGTGGGCTGAAGGCCAACTAACATTTATGTTGTCAGAGGGTTTCTTTGCAAACAAACAGTGAGAATCCACAGGAAATGGTTATAATTTCAGAAGAGGGGTTGTGTTCTGCGACTCCATCTTGCATAAGTGTCGTTATATTGAGCACAGCCCTGAGTAAACTGCCTTCCACTGCAGCCAATCATTCTGTCCCAGCACATCTACAGATCTTCTGGACACTTTGTATTTTGGATAAGGAGCTTTATAAATCCCCAATGATGTTAATTTATTGCTGTTTGCAAATTTCACTGAGTCTGCACTGCTGGTATTGGTGGTCCTTTTGATCCACTGTGGGAAAAGGGGAAAAAATAAGTGCAATTGAGAAACAGTCAGAGGCTAGCCAAGGAGAAAAGCTGCCACAGAAACTGGTGGATGATTCACAGTTTTCAAATCTTCCTCCCCCTGTCATAAGCATTCTGTTTCTTGAAAGAAAGTGAAATCATTGCTATGCAAAAAGAGAAAAAAAAAAAGTTTGAAGAAGGGAACAAACGTTTGGAGACCTGACTTGGCTGGAATTTTCCCTGCACATATAACCTTGACATATCAGTGCTTAAACTTTCTAAGCACTGGGGACAGGGAACAATCAAACGTTAGGGAAGATGCCTTATTTGTTCCCTTATTTGAGGGTGTAAAGATGCTCTTCAGCTCTCACAGTCGTCACTATTTCAGTTGCCAGGTGGTCTTCCTGCCCAGATTTCACATCAAAAACAGCTGTGAAGATTTTTTTCCTCAGCACATGCAGGAGGAGGGATCCCAATAGTCCCATCTTTTTTTGCAGAGGGCAAATATGCAATATAGTCTGGTCTTAATTTAAGGGTTCTTTGCATTAGGGATTAGAGATCTTTTTCCTTTATTTATAAAAGAAATACAGGTCAAACCCATATACCCATATCAGATGTAGTACTCAGTCCTGACTTGCAGAGCACAAAATGCTTCAGTCCCCAGCCCTCCTCCTACTCTTAGTGTTCCCTGGAATACTTTAAAATGTCCTCACCAAAAATCATCAGACAAGGTCACCATCTAGGTACAAGAGAGGGCAATAAAATGTCCTGTGCCCCAGCTGTGTATTTGCAGTGAATTTATTATCACTGACACCAGAGTATCTATGTGCCTCACCATCCTGGAGGTACCATGTTTCACACACATCACCACTGGTCAGCAAGGCACTCTGGCCCAACTTAGACATGGGAAACCATGTCTCTGAAGGGCTCTGTGACCTGTCCAAGATCACACAGAGGGTCAGAACTGAGGTGAATCTCCCATCATGTCTGTGCTGGAGCAAAGCATAGAGACTGCTTTGTCACATCAGTTCGAGCAGGTACATCCATTGGATACAGTGGAGTAAAGGATGCAGATAAGAAGGCAGATTTTAAACACACGCTGTGCCAGTACTTGGAGACTAGAGCTATTGGTCACAGCTTTGTGCTGAGGCTGTTTTGCAAATTCTAATTCCTGAGGAAGTTGTCACAAGGGTGCATCTGCATTGAGCTTTATTTTTGGTGAAGTGGTCACATTCTCCCTTCCCCCAGCCCAAGCTAGTATCTTAATTTATGGTTTTTCCTCCCTCTATATCCTTCTTACTCAAATCAACCAGTGCCAACACACACTGAAGACCTTGCAGATCAGCAGTATTTTGGATTAAGGCTGTTATGAACCTCCGATGATGATAATTTATCAGTGTTCACAAGTATGGTGTTTTTCTGTCTTCCCCACTGCAGATCTGCGCAGGATGACAGCTGGCTTCATGGGCATGGCTGTGGCCATCATCCTCTTTGGATGGATTATCGGGGTGCTGGGGTGCTGTTGGGATCGAGGCCTTATGCAGTATGTGGCGGGGCTTCTCTTCCTCATGGGAGGTAAGCATGTTGGTGTCTGAAGAAATGTCTTCTTTTCCTTCAGGTTTTTGTTTTCTCTCTTTATGTATGTCCCTCCTTTTCTAAGTCACTGAAAACATGTCTTCAGAGTTGTTTTAGATGACCTGGACTTAGTTTCATTCCAAGCTGCTTCTGGTGTACATCAAGGATAACCCAACCATAATAACTTGTTACTTCTATCACAAAACACTGTCATAGGACTGGAAGTGGCCTTCTGAGCTCTGTTAATCCAGTGCTCTGTTGTGCACAAAACACTGCCACTCTTAAAATTAATAAGCTTAATAAATTTAGTAATAGAAATCAGGAGATTATGCAGACGTTATTCCAACCACCATTCCGTTTCAGTGGAACACTTTGATTAATTAGAAACTGTGGTTGATGTTTTAATCTTTAATCTATATTTATTCCTTGTCAGTTGTTCTTGAGTCAAATACAACCTTTAGTTTATGTGTCTCTTTTCTTTCTTGTGCTTTTCTTTCACGTACTTGTGAAGAGCAATGGTATCCTCTGTTTTCCTTTTTCCGCTCTACATATGCTACTTCGTGTTGACTTTTCTCTGTAAGACCAGTTATCAGTTCAGCGGCCCTTTCTGTTCTTGTTTGTACTCACCTTTCTCAGATACAGATGAGAAGGAGTGTTACCAAACAAGGTCTGATCAATGCCTTGTATGTGATGTGACAGTTCCCTTTCTCTGCTGGAAATCCGTTGCCTGAAGTACTTTCTGGTTGTATTTGCTTTTTTCATGCTGCGTCACACTGGAGACCCGCAGTCATCCTTCAGCTGGGTAATACATCCAGGCCTTTCTCCTCCTTTCTGATTTCCTACTGATGATCTCCCAATTTGCAGCAGAGGTTCTGTTTATTACTCCCCAGGTACATGCCCTGGCACTCTGTGCTTTTGAGCTTCCTTCCATTTCTACTACACTAGCTCTCAAGGTCACCCAGCATTTCCCATGTAATGTTTCAGCCTTTCTTACTGCAGATGTCACCCAGCTTTCTGTCATCAGCAGGTTTCATGGCACACAGTTAGTTGAGATGAAGGGTGTGAGAGTCAAGTCCCAAACAGCGCTGTGTGAATGTCTCAAAGTGAACAGCGCTGCTTCTCTTCTCTCTTCTTTCCTCTGCTGGTGGCTTTTGTTTGGCTGGGTTTTTGCCCCCCAGGCAGGTCATCACTTTAATGCATTTGGTCTCTTGTTCATCTGTACTGCGGTGTGTGTGACACGGCTAAGAGTGTGAAATACAGGAAAGCTGCTGTAGTCCCAGCAGGGGGGTTAAGTGCTCGAGTAACACATATATATGTTGTAGTGCTGTTGGTGCTGGTGCGATACACGTTAGCTCTCTGGGTGTCCACAAACACATTCGAAGTCTGCTAGTACCTTGTGCAAGTACACACTGGTCTATGCGTGGTCGTCAGTAAATGGTTTGTGGTGGGTGTCAATACTTTATGGGCAATGGGTCTGCCAAGTTAGCTTTGTATTTCTTACGTAGGTAAAAGCTTAGTTTGCATGGAGGCTATCTTACTGTAATATGCTCGGATGTCTGTGTGGTATTTTAACTTACTACAGCACAATATCCGGATTAAAACATTAGGACTACACTAAATTATTGGAAACTGTCTAAGTCTTGTTTACTAGTTGGAAATGATCCCTGTGTATCAGAGAGTTTCTAGTGCAGCTGCAGCAATTACCTACTGGTTTAATGCTATTTGTCAGTGGTTTTAAAGATGACTGATAAAAGTTTTCAGGTGAAAACCAGACTTGATGTAACCATGCGTGCTGGGATGGGTCACTCACAGCTTACAAAGCCATCTTTTGGTATGCTCCAACAATACGCGCCTCAGCGGAGACAGATCCAAGGTCATGCAACTGGGAACAGAAAGTGCCAGTCATCCTCGCAGGATGAGAGGCTGCCTCGCAGAAAACAGCAGCTTTGAAAAGGTCTCTGGGATCATGGTTGCTGGGATCATCCAGCTGCACGGGACTTTTCTGCCGCTAAATGTGCCAGCTTTGATGGGAACGTGCAATGTGAGCATGAGGTGGGGTTATCTCTGGGCAAAGCAAAACTATTTCTGGACGTCCTAGTCTGGTGTCCACACTAAGGAAGGAGGTGGAAAGATTGGGAGAGGTTTGTAGAAGAGCTGCGAGAATGACTTAAGGTCTGAAAAAGAACTAAAACACATGAGCATGCCACAAAAAGCCAATTGTTTGAAACTGATTAACAGAAGGTTTATAATTGACTTGAACACAGTGTAGAAGTACCTATGCAGAGAGAAGCCATCTGATAGTAGCACGCTCTTTGACTGAACAGACAAAATAATAACAAGATCCAGCAGCTGGGATCTGAAGCTAATTGAAATGAGAGGCACCAGGTTATTTTATCTGCCAAATTCTGTCAAGACGTGTGATACTTTTAATAAAGATGTGTTGGGAGGAGATCAAATTTATTTTCTGTGCCAGCGTAGACACGTGGATCAGGGCTACGAAAGGTTACTCGCCTTGTTTTGCACAAGTCACTGCAACTGCTATACCTTTCCTCATTTCTTTTAACAGCGAAGGGGCATAAAGTAACGTCTACAAACTGAAGCAATCAGTTGACAAAAAGCACAAGCAAAGCCATCTATTCTAAAAGTCAGTAGCTATGGATGTTTTCAGACTGTCTCACGTGTTGCGTAGTCGTTCCTTCCACAGCCAGTGAATCTTTTAATTTGAACCTTTTTATTGCTGGACGGTGTTTGAGTACAAACTCGTTAGTTCTGCCATGCCGTAAATGCTGTCAAGATATCACCCTACTCATCCTCAAAGCGCACGGAGTCAGAGTGCCTCTTAGTTTTCCGTAGCTTTTTCTCTGGTCCAATAATGGGAAAAATGCTTTGGGAAGCTTATCACATCTGACCTCCTTGATGGTGAGGAGAGACTGTGTTAACTCGGTAGCTACGTAATCAGCCTGAAATCTAACTTTCCCTTCCGTTTGCAAAGCTGCTTGTCTTGGCTATGTTTGTAACATTTCCTCTCTTTTAATTGCTAGACAAATAGCTTTTCTGTAATGATTAAACTTCCCCGGTTTACCATATCTATGGGGTTTGTCCCGCCTTGCCCATGCTTTTTGACCGGCAGATCTCGGTGGAGCACTGAGAAGTGTGCGGTGGCAATTGGGACAAGTCCGGATATGGTTTCCTTGGACCTCTGGTTTTTTATGATATTTACTGGACAGTCTTCTTGCTAGCCTATGTGGCAGTGCCCAATAAGGACTTGCTTTAGTGTGCTTGATCTAATTTCTCAGGCAAATTGCTGAAATAAGTCATTTGTGAAATGCAGGCTGTTATCTGGTATTAGCTCATCTAGAATCCAGGGCATGTAAACTGTGATTCTGAGTGTGTTTTAGGCTGTTATTCAGCATGTTTTGTAACAAGTTAAAAATTATTAATTATTTATCTTTCCTGTTTAGTCCAAATGTAACTGTATCAACAGCAATCCCAGGTCTCTTACGGCTTCCGAGGTCTTTTGCATAATTTTCTGTGTTGATTGTAGAATTAGTACTTGGATCCCTTATCTTGAACAACAGCATTTGCCAGACCCCAGTAGGATTTTTTTTCAGTCCCTCATCTTGTACGGAGCCAGATGGATACTGCAAATTCAGTGCGGTATTTCTGACCTCATTTTCCATGATGGTACCTATTGCATAGCCTCCCGTACCCATGGCTGCTCCAACTGTAGTAGTCTCATTTCAGTATTGTCAGTATTATTTTATCCTTAAAGGTGGGAGAGTTTCTCCTTCAGAGGGTTTCTCCATTTGGAATCGTGCTCTTTAGTTTCACTAGGACTAGTTCATTTTATGCATCTTATTTGGACTATTTAATTCCATTACAGAAGTGGGTCATACTCAAATTATACATGACTCCAAGCACATCCTCTTGCAGCTTCTTGCATTTTCTCTACATGCAAATTATGGAAATCTGTGCACCCGTAAAAGCTCCATACTGGGCATGTCATCCAGTAATTTTGCAATTTGATAATAAATTCTGGAACCTTAGAAGCCTCAGTAACCCTGCTTCCAAATGTAAGAGTCCTGCGGCAAGCTTGGTGTTTTCATGCACCATCTTGGTGGTAGTCTAAATGGAATTCAGTTAAACATCTACCTGAAGAAATGTATGTGGGGCATTTTATACATTGTGTTTTGATCAAAGTATATTTATGTGCACCAAAAACATGCCTTTGCTTTTTGAAGTTCAATTGCCAGGAAGTAGTGCTCACATTGTCTGGCTTTCAGAAGTTCTTTTGAATGTATCCAAACCCTGGACTTGTTTGATTTTATTATCAGGGCAAACCTGCCAAGTCACTTGGTTTGTGTGTTCACTCCCTCAACAGTAGGTAGAATTACTGCCAGGTCAAGGTCAAATTTCAGTTTTACTTCCATCCCCAAAGAGTTGGGATGCTATGAACTGGCACACTAGCAAGTCTGCCAAGGCAAATTCATGTCTCTTCAGGAATCCCTCCTTTCAGTTCTTCATCAAGTTGTTTAAGAATATTTCCTGTATCACAGTAGGCAGACAACCTATGTATCCATCTGACTATTGGCTTTTCCACCTGCTCTCCAGTGTATTCATTCTCTTGTTTCAACGTCTCAGATTCTGCTAGGCTGATTGCCCTTCCACAACCATGCAAACCCAGCCTCACCACACCTTCTCTTATTGTACAGGCCTTATAAAATCAGTTTTTAAAGACAATCTCTGATAGCCTGCTGTTTTCCCCGTTCAGCTCTGATTTCATTTCAGTCGGCTGTTTTGGAACATCACGTGCTTTATCCAGTTTTGAGGGCAGGGCTGACTTTGTGCCTGAATGCTCTAGAACCCTTTTTCTCCTCATCTGTGCCTGCCAAGGGGAAAGGGGGTGACAGGGCTGCCCCACGGAGGTACGCTCCAGCGTTTCAGCAGTGGTTGCATCCTCCCCTTACCCTGCCTGCACCTCCCTCTGCTGTCCCTTGACCCAGCTGGAAATATAAAGTGGCACTTCTAATACTTTGTTCTTGTACTTGCTTCAGCGCAAAATTATCCCTGGCCAAATTGCATCCCTGGCCAAAGCTGCATCACTTGCCTTTGTAAATGTGTTGAAAGACTCTCAAAGAATGATGTTTTTTCATCCTTATCAGAGCTCTGTCCTTCAGCTGCACAGTCATGTATTTTCCTTTTGTAAATCTGTGATTTGTATTGAGAACACATTCCAGGGAAATAGTTAGGGGTTTTACTGCATGCCTAACAAGGAAGCCCTTCAGGGAAAGAGTTCTGGTTGTCTCATTTTGTTCCAGATTTACAGCAAATAAATGCAATAAATCATCTCTGCACTTGTTTACTGTTTTACCTGTTCTCTTTGCTCTTATCTGGTCTCTGCCAGTTTTGTCTTGTGACATGCACTTTAGGATCACTTTAGGGTTTTTTCCCTGCTTGCTAACAGTTTCCTTAGAGAAGCATATAATTTTACTAGCCTTGCAAATATTCATTATTCTTTGCAAAGTCAAGTGTGTTTCTTGCTGTAACCTTGCTTTGAGCCAATTATAAATTTTACCATTAATAATTCAGTCTCTAATTAGTCTATTTGGAAATTATTCCAGCTGCTAAATGCCCTTATTCGTGTGATTTAGCTTCGCCTTGTGCAGACCTGTAATAAAATGATCTGTAGTCTCACATAGCATTCCTCTCCTCTCTCCTCTCTTATTCCTTGTCTTTGCCTGGTGAATTTTTTGCGTGAAATACCGGGCTTGGAACTTCATTTGGGAGTCTGAAATTCTCTCTGTTGCTGGCACCGAAAGGCCGGAAAGCCCAGCATTTGCTTTCAGAAACATCGGGAATTTCTTTCATCCTCTCCTCCTCCCTCCTCTCCAAAGATGATCTGCCAGTCTGAGGGATTCAATTGAAAAGTAAATTCAAAGACTCTGCCACTGATTTGGTTCTCTTCTGACCCACCTAAGAGTGCTGCAGAGACATTGCTCTTTGGGGCCCGTCCATACTCGCAGGACTTATGTCAGGGATACAAAAGCTTCAAACCGTTTCCCGCAGCAGAGGTGAACACCTACTCTCTCCAGTGCTGGCTGCTGCAGCAGAGATAAGCAGGCAGAAAAGATGAGTTAGAGGGAAGGGAAAATAAAGTTATGCAGGTGTGCTGGCACGATTTAACGCTTTATTTCGGATAGGCAAGAAAAGATGTTTATTGAAGAAATAAAGAACAACCCACTTAGGAATGCATGAGGGCATTCTGCTTTTGTATTTTAACCCAGGGAGAAACAGCCTTTTATAAATCATTTCCATCCCACTCCCTTCTCAGAAATATTTCCAAAATACTCCTTTCTTCAGTCCAGGGGTAAGTCAGCAAACTGCTTCATGAACCCCACCACCGGAGGATGGGTTGACCATTTGCATCAGGTCACCTTCTCTTGCCTCAGCCATGTCACGCTTCACGCAGGTCTGTCACAAGGCGCCGGGGAGGACAAGGACGCGCTCAGGCGTTCGTGCCAACGTGTGCTCTAGAGCCCAGCAGCTGCCAGAGCGCTACTCCCCGTGTCCAGGAGGTGATGAGCAGGCCGATACTGAGGGACGCAAACCCCCTCAGAAAGGGGGACTTCACAAGAGGGCTTGGGAGCCCGTGCAAGCACAGTTGTCGGTGCAGATGCACCGCACACGTCTGTATCCTCTTTCACTCCACGCCTCCACGCAGAGTCTCGCCTTCAAAGTCCCCAAGCCTGTGTGCTGTGCTTCCTTCGCCCGCGCTGTGCATATGTTAGTAGATGACAACTGAGGCATCTGTGTGTTTGCAGCCATGGATCGTTACCAGCTGTTGAGTCATTTGAGTCCCAAATTTAACTCACTGTACTTTGAAAATAGCACATAACGGTAGAAAATAAGAGTGTTTATTCTGCACAACTGTGGTCCTGCCATCTCGAAATAATCATTCCGCTGGTGAATAATTTAAGAAACAAAAATGGAGCGATTTAATACAGCAAGTGTAAGGCAAAGCTCTGTGATTGACACCTCCTAGGCAGTTATGAAGTACCTTCATAGCAGCTGCCAAGAGAAGGCAAAGAGAAAGATAAGAAAAAAGAGAAAGTAAAAGACGTTCTTCGGAGTTCATGTGGAAATATGTTGGGTCTCACAGGACACCCAGGATTTCTGTTTCTCACTAATGATCAAAGTCTCTACCCATTCTTCAGTGGTGACATGATCAATTACAACACTGAGGACAGAAGATGTCAGAAGACATTTTCTGGGATCATGTTTATTTTTTTTATTGTCCACAACATGATTCTTTGAAAATCCATTTTATTGTGCTTCTTTCCCCAGTGAAATAATGCTAGAAAGTTTATGTAAAATCTTTTTTTTTAAATATGGAAAGGCAAGTGCAAATGTATGTGTATGTGCAGAAGTGTGTGCATACGGATCTTAAGCAGAAGCAAGTGATCTTTACAAAAACTGAGGCCTACCGTGAGCGGCTGTAGTCTGAGCTGTGAAGGTTGGCATAAATACAGTTTGCACAAAGGCATAATGCCTTTTGACAGTCTGAAAAGTATTTATAATTTTCAAAAAGTTGGATCACTGGACAGAAGGAGATGCTGATCATGTTTTAATCCTGTGAGAGATACTAAATTAGTGATGACTGCAGAGGAACTTAAGAATTCAGCACAACTCCTTGTAGACCACTGTAAGAACTTATTTATGTGGATCGACCTCCAGATGGAGACAAAGGCTGGTTTGTATCAAGAGATGCCATAAATTGGTTATGAAAGTCTTTGAAAAAAGCCTCAGCATGACAAGGTCAGTCCCCCCTCTGCCATGCCTCCCACACCACACATGTATGCTCTTGTTCCTGCTTGTGCTTTTGGTTAAATTTTGCATTATGCTCTAAAGTGACTTAAGGCCTCGAATTGGAATGAACTTGAGTTAATGTACAGCGCTAATAGGTTTTAAATGTTTAAACCTCTCTAAGGCTCTTGATTGTTTAAAACCATCAAACACATTATAAGAGTGTTGGGGAAGGCAGAAAAGGAGTTGATGAAGGTCCTGATGGACCTGTGATGAGACCCAGAGCCTGGAGCAGCCATGCAGGCTTTGTGCCTCAGTACCTGTCAGTCAGTAAAGTAAAAACCTGAGCACTGCATATAAAGTTATAATAAAAGTTAGCCTGGTTTTAAATTTATGCTTTCCCCTCACTTTCAGGTTTTGTCAGTCCCTCTTTTCAAACAGCTCTCCTACACGACTTGTGATATCCTTCACTGATGAGGCTACAGGTCATGTTCTTTGGTCCCATTTTAGGCCATGTCTCTGGGCCCTAAAGAGTGGCCCTTCTTTTCTTACGTATTTCAAAACCTGGACACGGATGGATACATGTCCATACATATATTTGTATGGATATAGGTTCACTGGATGTATATGTGTCCTACATGGATAGGACTGGAGGTGCTTCTTCGTCCTGACCAACTAACCATTAGTAATCACCCTGTAGAAATTGGTTTCGCTTTCCTTTTGAATATTATCTAATTTCCAATTTCCACTCAAAAATAAACATCAACATGCATCCCTCTCACCATCTTTTGGTGGTTTAATATGCTGTCAAGGTGGCCTGTTTAGCATTTCCACGCTAGGAGACAGTCACTCAGCTGACTGCATGACAAGGCTCACAACACCTTATGCTTAAAAGGCAGAGCTGGGGTAGCACGTTAAGTCTTTGCTTGTAGTAGTTCTCTGTGCATAGTGGTGCACTGAGAACCCATTTTGCATTGACTTATTAATGCTGGCACCCATTTTGAAAACAAAATAGCAGACTTTCTGGAAATATGAAAGATCACCTACTTTGACTGTACAGCCTTCCGCGCGTCACTGCGTACCTGCCACTGGAATGCCCTTCTATCGTTTCATGTTGTGATACTCCTCAAGGGGATTCAGAACACCCATCTTTGCATCCTCCACAGCATAAGTTCAAAAGGGAAGTTATGTCCTCCTTCTCACAGGATATTATTTTCATTGCATGCTATTTTTTGCAGTATCTCAGGAATTTAGCTCATTCTTTAGGTCAATACTGACAGACCTAGCCCTGAAAAGCCAGGACCTAAGAGTTAACACCTCCACAAGAAATTGGGGGTGGGGTGGGATACAGAAATGCTTTTTTCAAATCAATAACACAGCTGCACTGCAGTGTGTAGTCATTTAGAGGTGGTTTTGTGTTGTTTTTTTTTTCCCTGGAAGGAAAGGCACAACAAGAGAATTCATTGTCAACTACATAGCATTTGATCTCCATGGAAACATTAGCAGCTGACTTCAAAGTCAACCTTCAAATGTGGTGGATTTTTTTTTTTCCTGTGGCTTGTTTTTGATGCTTCTAGATGTGCACTTGCACACTAGGGTAGAAATACCAACACAGGAAATTCCTGCAGCCTTGTAGCTGGTCACAGAAGAGCACTGGCATTTAGGTGCAGAGGAATGGCTTCATAATGAGTTGCAGAGGTCTCATAGTCTAGAGCATAAGAAAGGGCAAGTGGGGTATATGTACCTATAAACTCATTGGTTTTGAGTCTTAACTCCAATCAGTCACCCTGAACTGAGCATACAGTAAATTAAGGAGTCAACTCACGCTGGCTTTTCAGCCAAAAGAACTCTTCATGTTCCCGTGTGTGTTCATTTTAAGTCAGCTGTACTGTCTTGCAATTTCTCCCTCATCAGGACAGGAGGTACTGACAGAAGCATCAGTACCTTCTGGAGTTACAAGAACAGAAAGCCTAGCGTAGTCTATGAAGGGCATGCAATCTAGTTTGCCTCTCAGGGATGTCAGTAGGTCTTTGGGAGGCTGACAGAAGGTGAATTAAAGTAGAGGCGAAGTAGGGGAGACAGATCCGATAGAAATACAAATGACTTCCCCACGCACAGCCCTGGAAAACAAGTTATATGTATTTTAAAATTCTGTGGTTGTTCCTTATCCCTTAATAATGTCACCAGGTCTTTGATCAGTTGCTAGGTTCTGAATTCCAATGGCAAGATGTATCAAGGCCAAGGGAAGACAAGGAAAACAAAACTGGCATTTATTATTGGGTTTGTTTTTGTTAAAAAAAAGATAATAATTGCTGCATCATTGGCCTGCCTGGCATCAAGAAGGAAAGAAGACTGTTGCACATGCAACAGAAGGAAGAGTAATACTGGCGTGATTTGCTAGGTGAAAAGAATTCTCTACAGAGAGAAAGGGGAGTAAATTTCTGTGTGGCAGATCTTGCTGTTAAACGGAGAGAGTGAAGCAAGGTTTAGATTCCTCTTCTTGTCTCATCAGATTGTCAGCTTAGAAAAACAACAGTCCCCTTGGACAAATCACCGGTACGCTTGCTTAGTCTAATCTGCCTGGACAGAGTCCAACTGGCCACTGGAAATTCCACAGAAAAATGCACCTGGACCTGTCAGAAACTAGTTGAGTGGGGCCGCCTTTGTGTCTGCCCAACCTGACTCCTTCAGGGGTGGCAGAGACGAGCCAAGCCAGTGTGCTTCTGTGGGCTACAGAGGCTGCAGAAGTACTGCCTCTGCAACAGGAAAGAAGATTTCAGCGTGTGACCCTTTAAGGGGAGTAACGAAGGGGTCAGGGTAGTTTGTTGCTTGCAAGCAATATGAATGATGTAAACGTTACAGGGGTAGCCTGTATCCAGTGGTCCATGTTGGCGAGACAATTACGTCTGATTTTGATTTCTGGCTATTATAGCTCAATAACTGTATCACTTAGCACATACAGAAAGGATTTTTCCTTTGTTCCTGGTAGGTCAGTTCAAGGAACAGTAATAGAGCCCTGAGCCTCTCGCAGCAAAGACCCTCAGTTCACATTCAGTACAAACAACAGAAAGTTGTACAACGAAAGAGTCCTTTGGTCACTTGAAAAAATGAATGGATAGGCTTCTCTCCAACACCTGAAGGGACAAATACCTGAATCAGGTAGCCACCAGCATCAGCAGAACTCCCAATACTCCCAATGGCTTCTTTCGTAGTGCCTTCAGCAAAGCAAAGGATTAAAAAGGTACGCAAGTAACTCTATCCTTTCAGGCCTCAAGGTATTCCCTCTCAGAATATTTCTAGTGGCACACACTAGGCAATGTGGAAGAAGGCTGCACTGGAGTTGTTTGTGCTGTGTCTGTTCTTCAGTCTCACTTGTGTTGAAGAAAATCTGTCTGAAGACTTTTCAGGAATTTAAGGTTTCCTACAAAAGAATGATTCCGCAAACCCTCTGAGGCTCCTTCTGAGGAGCCTTTTATCTGAGAGGTTAAATATTTTTGACTGGAAGAAAAGTCCTTACTTGGAGAGAAGCAGAATGGCCTTGTTGCTGAAAGACCAAATGCAATGCAGTGCATGGATTCCTCATACTATGGGAGATGTCATGTGCAAGGCAAACCCAACCTGGCCCCATAAGTTTCTCTTCAGCTCTGGCATATGCTTGGCTGGGCAGCACCTGCCTGAGGTATGGTTTGATACTAAACTTTTGTGTCTTGTCAGCTGGCAAATCTGAGGTGTGATGGAGTCACTCAAGTTTTCTCAGACCTCCAGTGCTCCCTTCTTCCCAATCTTTTAGCCGCTGACTGGGTCATCCTAGGAGGCCCATACTGGAGGGAATGAAAGAAACTTGCTGTCAGCCTTTGCACGTTGCCAAGCAAGGTGCTTGCCAGCACAGCAATGGGATGATTTCACTAACCTTTGATTGGGATGTTTCTTCATTGTGACATTAGGAGATCCTCTTCCTTGTTCTCCCTTCTGCTCCCAGTGAAATACCGGGACACATGACACTACTACAACTGGCGCAATTTTTGCTGCTTCCTCTGTTGGGGCTGCAAGTTCATGAGCCATTGTGTTTGCTTAATGGCTGTAGTCAAGTCACTTTATTGTTACTAGGTTATTTTGGGTGGGTCATAGGAATCACCACATCACAGCAATCAGAGGGCTATTCAGCTGCGGCTTTGTTCAACTCCCCTATTTCTCCCTAGCCTTTTTTATCAAAACCAGCCTGCCTTTAGCTAAGTAGAATGGCTTTTGCCTTACCTGCCAACTCATATCTTCAGAGGGGTCTTGCTCAAAGCTGGTGCTCGCTGGCTGCTGCGGTGCACAGCATGGGCATGCGCTCCCGCGGCCGTCCCGTACGCTCTGGGGTACGGTAGCAGGAATGTCACCATGTGCAAATCTGCAGGGTGCTGTAACGTGCAATATCCACTGCCTGTCGGTTGTACCAGCAGAGCAAGCTGGAGATCACCCCTCCGCTGCTGTCGCATTGTTCCATATACTATAGTGATTTATATCAGTCCAAGGATGGTACCCATTAAGTATTTGCAGTTGTGACAGAGTCCTCTGGTGCCAGAACATATTACAGCTCGTGCAGCAGCAATTCAGTAGGCAGTCACTGCTGCTGAAGTAACACACAGCAGGGGTAGAGCTCTGGTGGGGTACGGGTGCCATTGGTACCCTTTCGGGTAGGAGGCCAAAGGCCAAATGCAAGCCGCATTCTGCCAGCAGCTATAATGCAGTATCATAGCACAGCTGTAGACCCCACAGTCTACCCTGGTTCTTAGTATAAAATAAAAACCTATTCAGTTCCAACCCAGGCGGGCTTATCGCCTCACAAGGACACCGCACTAAATCTCCATCACCCCGTCAGACTTCTCTTTCCATCTCAGCTTTTTTTATAAGGGCAATTTTCCAGTATCCCCTTGCTATTCCGCAACCTATCCGTGATGCTGCAAGCTGCTTCTGCTGGAAGAGTACATAATTAAGCAATAATTTATATTCTATGCGTGTATGCACAGAGCAATAAAGTGTTCTCAAGAGCTGCGTGCTGCTGAGGCGTTTAATCCATGCACAGAAGGAGTTTACTGCAAATCTGCTCCCTCCAAAAGGCTTTTGTCATCACTGTGTTAGGAGAGAATTGGGTTTATTCTTTTAATAATTTCATTTCATTGTAATACAATTTAAATGGCTAATGGTACACACTCCATTTTAGGATCAGACCCCATTTTATTTGTTGGATGCACCTTGAAAATGGTGAAAACCAGTAGGGCAAAGAGAAAGTAAAGATTATGCTTCACTTGTGAGTTTTTTTTCCCCATAACCCTATTATTAAAAGTGACGATAATAAAATAAACAGCACTCCTTCCAAAGACATTGGTGGCCACAAATTGCCATCAATCACAGCTACCAGGAATACTTCAAAAGGCAGAGATTCACAGTTTTGGAGAACTGTTCGATTTCAGAGGACATCTTAAAATCCATACCTTTGTGTTTCCCTTTTTATCTACTAGTGTTTATAAGTAATACTTGACATCTTAATCTCTGCAAATAAAAACAAAATGCCAGAAACAGAAAGGGAGAAGAATCGGGGTGTGTGTGTGTGTGTGTGTGTGTTTACTTTGTACAGCTGACAGCAAGGTTGGTTTGTGAGTTGTTTCTGCCTATTGCAGGGGGAATGGAGGTAACATGGGTTGTTCTGTCACAGCTAGAAGAAATATTTTCCAAATAATGGGAAAAATTATTTGTAGAGAGGAGGGTCTCAGAGGTGGGCTAGGTGACCAGCTCATTGTAGTTACTGGCTTTCTGGATTTCCCTTGACTTCAAATTGGTGACATCTCCTTCAGGCTACAGTCAGATGCCTCCTTCCTTATACCAGGGGTATGGATGCTTAAACGAAGGGCCTGTTTGCACACCAAGCAGCACCAAGAAGGCTCACCTTGGTTTGCAGGGTGTCTAAGAAAGGCAGCAGTTCTTGTCTCACAAAACACCACAGACCCTGTGGAATCCCTCAAGCTGTATTGCTCTGGATGCTGAGACAGGTCTGTGGGTGAAGGATGTGGTTCAGGGGGGAGTAGCGTGAGGCAAAATTTAAACATATTTGGTATGGATGGTTTGAGCCTGCTTGTGTTTAAATTGGTTCACTCAAGAGCATTTCTGCTCTCCCCTGGAGGTGGGGTTTGAAAACTGCAAATGGAGGCATTGCAGCCCCTTGCACAGCTGGGCTAATTGGAAAGAAAAGGGACATTTATAGAAAAAAAAGAATTTCTAGCAGCAGAAGCCCACAGCTTTGCTTGATAAAATCATGCTTAAAATAGCTACAGCAAAGGGCTCTGACTCATAATCCACACTGAATTAGGCTTTGACCAACAATGGTATTACCTTTCCCAGTCAACCTTCTCCTGACCATGTGTGCCTCTGCAGAGAGGATGGCAGGACCCCAATCTGGTACATATATATATATATAGCAAACAAGTTCATCTTTGTTCTGAACAAACTTCCAGTCTAAATGGAAGGCGTTCAGTATGATGTTTAATATTCTTCTTCCATTATATATAAGAAGGAAAAGCACAAGATAGCCGTGAGGTATTTATTAGCTCAGGTGCTCCGACCACTGTTGATCACCAGTCTGTTAGCAGGACTGTCAAAGCCAGAGGTGGGCAGCTGTTTGACGAGGAGTCAAGGGTGGAGGTTCAGCTACACGCCAAACAGCAGCTTCTGTGGCACAGGCATGGCCTTACATGAAGTTCTGTCTCTCACCTGACTGAAGCATTTTGCAATGACACGTGAATTTCCTTTGTCAAAAACACTGCTGTTGCCTTGTGTCCTTCATTAGTGTTTTGCTGAGGATGATAGCGTGTAAACTGCAGCACAAAGAACTCGGCATGTTCTGCTCTCCCCAGCTGCTGAAGGAGATGGTCTTTATCTCCCCTGTCCAGCTCACTACCAGCATATCCCCAGTGAGCTCTTATTACCTCCTGTCATTCACATTCCGTGTGTCAATGCCACAGTGGAAGTGCCACTGAACCTTGGACCACCAGCCTTCAAGTCTGGTCATTTGCTTGGGCCAGAGTTCCAGAGTTACTGGGATATTTTTTCACAAAGAAGGAAAAGGTTGTATTTCTGCAGCTGCCCAGGGATCTTGGGCATTAGTGCCTGTGTAGGGCAAGAACTGACATCTCACTGATGGCAAGAACCTGCCAGGAAAGTGAGTAAGGGTTCAGTTTATTTTCTGGGGAGAGAAAGAGTCTCAGGGTTGGGGATGCTTGTGACTTGCTGCAATCCTGGTGTCTCTAAAGCACTACAACCATAGTGCAAGCAGTGTCACGGACAGGAGTGACAGCTTCCCACCTCCTGCCATCCCAGCTCCACATCTAACTCAGAATAGCAGAGGCTGCATTTCCAAGGGTAAGCACAGTCTCTGTATCCCTTCCACCCACGACTCTCACTACGATGGCCCACAATTGTGCAATTTGCAAGGATGCTCCTTTGTGTTATGATTGCCAATTCATGAGGAAAAGCTACCGAACAGTCCTAAGGTAGTAACCACACTCAGTTTTCATTACTAACCCTCCTGGTGAGAGGCCAGATTAACTACAAGTGGGAAATTCCTTGCTTGGCTGAATACAAACAACACATATGACTCATATAATGGCCATAAAGATTCCTCTAGGTAGTATAAAATACAGACATTTTTTGTGTCTGTAATGAATAGCACTGGGGAGGCTGATAAACCTGTGCTGTACAAGACATCTTGCAGAAGCACTGGGGGGTGACTGGCTGAGGACCGTGCTATGCTTCCTCTAACGCTGTGCATGGCAGTAGCTACTTATTGTCGTGGGATTAGCACGTTCTCCAGCAAAGGAGCAGGATGGGGGCAGCCTTTTTTTAAAGAAGTCTCATGCTCGTGATTTGCTTTATTATCTATAGTTGTTACTCGTTCTTTTTTATGGTTTGTTTGTTATTGGGCAGAAAACCCTCAGCCAAGTGGAATGCCAATATATTGGGCGCTGTTTGAACACAAAGAGTAAGCAATGCTCGTTGCACAGAAGAGCTTGGGATCAAAATAGCCAAAACAAAGCGTGAAAGCATAGGGAGTATTTGAAATCTAAAGTTATTTCCTTCCCTTTTGTACTTAGCAAGTGCAGCTTCAGTCTGGCCACACAGATTTTCCCACCCATCTCTCCTAACAATCTTATATTTCTAGAGTGCTGAAATTATAATGTTCTTGCTAGCAAAGAAAGGCCCTTCATGTCATTTTCTAACCACAGCCACGTGAAATGAGCCGCAGAGCCTGGTTCAGAGCTCATCAGCTCTGATGGATCCCTTTTGCCCGGATCCTACTATGTCATGTTGACGTGTCACACAGGGAACAACCGTGCTCTTGCCG
The DNA here is from genome assembly GCA_013400555.1 of Jacana jacana. Taxonomy (NCBI): domain Eukaryota; kingdom Metazoa; phylum Chordata; class Aves; order Charadriiformes; family Jacanidae; genus Jacana; species Jacana jacana. The sequence goes on along the minus strand of VZTM01035042.1, from coordinate 345,192 downwards.
GACGCCTTCATGTTACTGCATAACCTATGTGACTTGGTAAAACACAGAATGGGGATGTGGCTTCTAATCAGACAACCCGATTTTAAGTAAGGGATTCTGGGAGGAAGACCTCCCCATTTATCCTGCTCTGTGCTTTGAAGTACAGTAGGGCATCTCTTGAAGAGAGCTCCAGGACCTGGTGTCTCACAACGCTGTTGCGAAAGTCCAGAGTGCTGTTTGTATATTCATTGGGTGCTGCTGTGAGACACGAAGGCAGTCTTAATATTTAAGTAGCCAGAGTACCTACCACAGCAGGTTGCTGATCCTGAGTGGTACCCTGTGGCACTATCACAATATGAGTACTTATGAATAACCTGGGCCATCTGGCACCTATATAGAGCAGTAGAGGAGGCACCCAGAGTTCCCATATTCCCTGACCTTTACAACAGAGGCAGAGGGTGTCTACAAGTGGCACTCCAAAACACACCGGAAAAAAGACAGTCCAAATAGACAAGGCAGTGATCAGAAGAGGGAACAGAGAGCGATGTGACAGTGGTCTCACAGCTGGTCTGTGACAGATTTGCCTATGGATTCTAGACCTATATGATATGCCTCCTAAGTATGATAGGAAGTCCATACATTTGGTGGTGTACGTGATTCTATAAATGCCCCCAGTTTCTGAGGCTAATTCCAGGTGGCTTCATCACATAATCTTACCTGTGTCTTCGGAGTGGGGAGTGTAAAATCCACTTCTCCAATACAATTACAACTGAAAATAGCAAAACTGCAGAAAAACGATAGGGAGAGTGTTGCAGGAGAGAAGCAGGAGCAGGGGCAGGAAGGAGTAGAAGGAGGCAAGGGCACCAGAAGAAGAGAGCTTGACACTAAAACCAGGCTGGCTGTGACTGCTTTGGGTGATTGTGCCATATTAGGGCTGAGACAAAGCAGAGTAGGAGATTCCACGCCAGCAGCTGCTACTGAAAAGGTCCAGGACGTGCTGCGCAGGTAGCACATGTAGCATGCTACTGACCTCTGCATCAACAGAGGGCCGACACCGAGGACCGGCCGCGTGTGTTACTGCAACACGCACCCTGCAGTATGCTTTCTGTGCCCAGGGCTCTCCAGGCCATTCAGAGAGGCCCACACAGGGAGGAATTAGAGAGTTAAAAATAAAACGACCAACTTTACGTTGACTTCAGTTGTTATCTCTTGAGACAGATGCGTAGCATCTGTAGCTATCCATTATTTGGTGTGTGGGTGGCAACTGTGACATTTCAGGAGCTCAGAGTTTAGATTTGATGCAGCTGGAGGCCAAAGATCAAAATTAGAATCATCTTGGTGGGCTAAGGTTCAGCCTCATCCGAAATGTTTGCCTTTCCATAGCACTTACCACCTGACAGAGCTATGAAGCCTGTCCTCACAGCGTTCTCAGCGAAGAAGTGAAATATTGCTCCAGAGATGGAAGACAAGAAGAGGATATTTTGAAGATTTCCCCAACACTGCAGAGGGCATCTGGATTGGGACTGGAGTCATGCAGAGGGCAGAATCAGGATTTTGCACAGTATTTGATGATTTTGACAGTGATATGTAAAAAGGGGGGTGTATCATGCAAGATTTTAGATTTTGATATAAGTAAAGTCTGGAAAAAACCCTCTCCAAGTAATTTCAAATGTGCATTTCGACAGAATCAGAACACGTCAAGAATTTTGTGATCCGTCACTGAAAAATTGCAATGAAACAAAAAAATTCAAGGGCTTTTCCCCTAAAAAATATTGAAACGTAATGATTCACTGTGTATTTGTCTAAAGCAAAATTCCAGAAAAATCAAGGGTTTTGTCAAGCATTCTGGTCCCCAAGGGAGTGCTCATAATGAAAAAATTGCTCCTGTTGAAGTTCCTGTTGAAGTACAGCTCTGTTCAGCATCAGATCAATATTCAAGGCTCTGCTGGCACTCAGCTCCTTCCCTGTGGAGCCACCAGACTAAGCCACTTGCTATAGCAACACCTTCCCTTTAAGTATTTCCTTACTGCTTGCACCAGCTCTTCTCAGGCAGCTCGGAAGGCGGTGTGTCTAACGCTCTTCTAACTTCTCTTTGTTTTCTTCCTCCCTCCTTCTCCCCTTCCCGCTCTCCTCCAGGAACCTTCTGCATCATTTCACTGTGCACGTGCGTGGCTGGAATCAACTTTGAGCTCTCCCGCTACCCCCGCTACCTGTACGGACTTCCCGACGACATCAGCCATGGCTATGGCTGGTCCATGTTCTGTGCGTGGGGGGGCCTGGGCCTCACTCTTATCTCTGGCTTCTTCTGCACTCTGGCCCCTTCTGTCCAACCTGTCCCCAGGACCAACTGCCCCAAATCTAGACCTGAGAACGGGACAGTGTGCTAAAACAAGTAGCAAACTAATGCACACACACACATATATATAGATATATATGTCTATGTATACCCATACATGCATATATATGTATATATAATTATATATATATATAATCTCAATTGAATGCCAGTGCCAAGGTAGAGCTGAGTCCGATACGGCACTCCCATCTCCACTGGACTCTGTGTTCCTTCGTTCTTTCTCACAACGATGGGAAAGCTTTTCTCTCACATGGCTCTTCCATCCAACTCTTAACTTCAGCATCATACCTTAGAGGTCGAATGAACATACAGTTGCACCTACCTACTGCCATTTGGGAGGGGGAACAGGGGGTCCGTGTGGGGGATCTGGAACCAGAATCTGTACAGGACACGGAGGGTGGAGTGGGGTGGAATGGGGTAGGCAAACAGCCTGTCCATTGCAGCCAGAAAGGAGAACGCTAACAGCAAGCAAAGGAACCAGTCGAATATTTGAGCCACCTCGACAATGTACCTCCTCAAGGCCACTGTCAGAAACCCACCCACTTTCTTTTTCTTTCTTAAAACAAAATGACAGACGCCTGCTCTGTCATTGGGTTGGGGAGGGGGGGAGATTGTTTGCTTTGGTTTTGTTTTTTTTTTTTTTTTGCTTAAAACACAGAAAACAAAATGGACAGAACATGGGGGGAAAAGCAGAAAAGCATTTTCTCTTTGCCTGCCAAACTTTAGAAAGAAGCAAACGAGTGAAAACAATATCAAAAGGATCTAACAAAGTAAAAGCAGAAAACAACAGCAACAGAAAAACCCAACTCCATGAGGACATCTCAGAGGACTTTCCAACAATGCAGTTTTAATCTTCCAGCTGCCTTACATCCAGGCTTACAACTGAGGCTGAACTGCTAACATAAATGGAGCAGAAGGCCTTTTGAAAATGCTGTGATACATGTGTGTATAACTTTTTCTTCCCTCCTTTTTTTTTTTTTTTTTTTTTTTTTGTTAAGAAAAAAGAAAGATTTAAAACATTGCAATGTGATTGTCCACTAAACCATCCATGCTGTGTTTGTGGCCCAAGACTGAGGCACTGCAACTTCAGAAGTGTGAGGAAACCCGGCAGGTCTGAGACAGCATGTCTCCTCTGGTGGATTTCAGGATGTGTTTATGTTCTCACGGAGCATCTGAGAGTTGAGGATGGTGGATCCAAGGGAAGAGCAACCAGGGAGAGAAGGGAGGTGGGGGGAGTCCTGGCAGTTGTTCTTCCCAGGTACTTACTGGAGTGGAATTTCATTGAGTTTCCATTTTGGATGTTTAAAACAACTGGGCAAAAGACATTGCTGAGGAGAAAAGGGGAGCTAATTTTTGTAAGGGAGAAGGAAGAGATGCCTCTTGTTGTGTTCATGTTAAGCCGAATAAGACCTTCCCACATCTTTGGAAACTTCCCCGGTTCACTGGACATCTCCACTCTCCAGCTGGGAGGAGAACTATGTACAGATGGAAGCGAAAGGGTCAGATGCAAACAACAGAGATCCATTTCCCATGAGCTCAAGTGTTGTATGATATAATTGTGAATCTGCAAATGAGACTCTCTCTCTCTCTTTTTTGGTCTTTCTCTTTTTCCTGCTACTTCTCCTCCTGTTGTCTCCTTTTTCCTTCACACTGCTTTTCCCATTGTTGAAGTCATAGGTCCCAGAAGAGCTAAAGGAACAGCTAAGTCCAAAGAGGCAGGTGAAGGCCCTTAGGGAAAGGAAAGCATTTTGGCTGCGGGGGCAGTGGGTCCTTGCAGGAGAACAGTAGCTGAGGAGAAGGTGGGGAGGAAGGGCCAAGGGTGTAACCAAAGGGAGTATGAAGAGGCAAAGACTGAATGACCACATGCAGGAGTGAGAGTACCATTGACAAACATACAGGCAAAGCGAGAAAGGGCAAAGAAAAAAGCCCCCCCCCCGAGACCAGCTCAACCCAACATGCTCTTAATTCAGGGATAGTACCAGCAATCTTTTCTCACATGATAGCTGCATGGCATCAGTCCTCGTTAGTCAGTAAAAGGCATCCTCTGCATCTACAAAAACTCACCAAGAGAAGGAGGCAACCTGTTGAAACTGTGCCTACTGCGTATAAATGAAGGCAGTAATTCCCAGGCCATGCCATTCACACAGCTGGCAAGGAACAGTATTTTTCTCAGTTAAAAAAAATATCCAACCTACAAATAATTCTTTTGCAATGCAATTGCATAGCCAGCCATTCCCCTTCCCACCCTGCTTCCCCTCCTCCTTACACCTTACACAATGATGTTGCTGTGTGAACAGTGCCCAAAGAAATGATGTTTCTGGAGGGCATTTGGAGCAGGGTAGATTTGAGTTGCTTTCATTCTTGCTCAGCTACCTAGCTTTTACTTTCTCTGGTCTACAAATTCTTCACACATGACAGTGCCAGCTGCCAAGCTAGTGACTTCCCACTGAAGTGCCATCTCTGGCAACTGAAGTTTTGTCCTTTCATTCTCCATTATATCTGACTGGAGAATGTATTTATTTATTCATGTTGAAAATGTCTTTTGAAAAAAAAAAAATCTTCCTTTTTAAGTAGATTGGTTTATTGCTTTTTTACTTTTTTTTTTCCTGGCAATGTTTTTGACTAGAGTGGGTTTGAAAAGCTTTGAAACCGTTTAACTGTGCAAGTGCCTACTAGGTAAGGAGGCTGATGAATTACTAGTGCAGTGAAGAGGGAAATTAAATATAAAAAGAGCTCTTGGAAAGCTAAGCGAAAACTAAAAGCAGAAAATCCATAACTGAAAACCAAAAAACACCTAAAAAAAATGTCATGAACATTCAAAATATGAAAAATTTTGAGAAAAAATTTTCTCATTAAGAGATTAATAGTAATTGTTTTATTAAAACAGCTTTGAACGCAAAGTTTCTTTCTCCTCTGCAGTTCCAAGTGCAATAGAGAAGGTGTTTCATGTAAACACAGATACCTGGAGTGACCTGGGTAAACTAAATGGCACAGAGGTGTCTACCTGGAGTCCACACCATCAGGTCCTGGTGGCATGGGAAGCAGTAAAACGGCTCCTGTGATGATGTACAGTCTTGTGTGGTCCGTGACAATCCACAGGATGTGTTCTTTTGCAGATCCAGTCTTGAAAGAGATATAGCAGTAAGATTTAAAGGATTTAAAATTACTTTGCTGTTTCTTGGGTTCTCAAAGCTTTCCTTCCTTTCTGCAGCTGGCATGAAAAGAGTTCTGCCTTGATGAAGTATTCTCTGACGGTGTTGGTTTGCGAGCTGTATATGAGCCTGTGTGTTTGTCTGTGTGTAACGATGATGGGAGAGATTTAGGATTATTTTTATTACAAGAGACAAGTGTTAACCCTGACTCTTCAGAGCAGCTCTGTGACTTTCCATACGCGGCAGCACGGGCTCTGTAAGGCCTGTGTTGCTAAGAAGCATCTGAAAAACTGGGAGTAAGCAGCAGATGAATCTTAATCTCAAACTGGATCCCCAAGTGGACCATTTGTCCAAACACCTTGTTCAAACACCAGTTCTCTCATTTTTGCCTCAAACAAGGGCAACCCCCCACCTTGGGATATTGTGAATTTCCCTCTGCGCTACTTACAGAACGAGGAGGAGCCTCATGTGCTTCGATACCCTTGAAGCCCCACCACGCTTTCTGTTGGCTCAAACTCATCTTTAGAGCAGTGTTGACTCAAAATAGATCCAGATCCAAATTTACAATGGTTAGCGCCTCCGTCTATCATGAGCCAAAGCACACTCCCATCTAGTCTGAGTTTCTGCATTTTGGGATGCTTTGAAATATGTTTCTGAACAGTGATTCAAGCTTTTTGACTATTGTCTGGTTTTCTAGTTGAAGGAGTAGTTAATTAGAAATCTGTTAGCTGTGATCCTCAGCATTAAGGGGCTTGACCTTGTCCTTCACATCTGCTCTGGCAAAGCGCCTAAGCATGTGCTTTACTTGGAGCATGTGACTAATCCCCTTAATTTTGGTAGACTATTCATATGCTTAAAGTTAAGAATGTGTTTTCCTGGATGATGTTCAGCTTCTTGCAGAGTCTAGTCCCTGCTCTTCTTTTCCTATCCCACTCTTGTAGATAAAGTGACACTCTCGTCCTAGCCTGATGTACCAGCAGTTGTCTGGTCTCCCTGTCCATGGGGTGGTAACGCGGGGCCTGTAGCTGGCAGGCTCTCTCCCTCACGTGGCCTTTCATATTGCACTGCTGAGACAACATGTCTCTACACTCCAGAGACCACAGAGGAACTCGACTGCAGTGAACGCAGATGTCATGAAATGCCAGTCCTAGGGATGCAGGGTGAACTGGCTTAACCCACTGCGATCTGCAGGCTGAGGTTTTGTGTATAGTGACTCTCAGTTATTGTACAGTGAAGTTGTCCTGTGAGCACAGCGAGTTACCTCCAGGGGGTTCTGCTGTCCGTCCCTGCAGGGGCACTGTATATGTGAGGGGGCTCCATGGCAAGAGTCCATGCGCTCTGTATCTTATGTACTGTATAGGATGCCGCCTTCTTCAAACTAAAGCTGTTTGTGTGTTAAAATACCTGACTCACATTGGCCACCTGTATATATCATCTCTCCCTTCTCCCTCTCTGCAAACACACAACTGATCTTCCTTGACCTCAGTATTACAGTCTCCCCAGTTATATTTCTAGTTGGGCTTTTTTTTTCCTTTCATTCTACCCAAGGGACAGTCACAAGTGGATCACAAACCACCAGTGACCAGAATGATTTCTTTGGAATATTGCTTTTCAAAAGTTGCCATTACTTTTTAAATGTTATTCCAGTTGCAGTAACAAATGAAAGGGGAAAACACCGCCCCTCCAGAATCCTCTAAACAGAGGATCCTCATCCTCCCAGGAGAGAATCATGAAAGTGCAGGTATTCTGCTTTCCTGTAGATGTGAGTCATTTGGGACCACTTTTAGCTACAGCAAGTTAGCTGTGGAGTTCATTGGGTGGTGAATAGAAGAAGATTGGTGAGGGAGAGGATTGATATGCAGGGGGTATCTCAGATTCCCAAGCAATCCTGGAAGACTGTGTCTCCTTGGCTGTCCATTTACCCACCGTGCGGCACCTCCGAATCAGCCTCATCCCTGAAGCCCCACTGATAAGCAGAGCTCAGAAGAAAATCACTGTAATCTGTCCTTAATTCTTGAGTGCCAAGCTAACTGCCAGCAGTGAAATGGAGAGGAAATAATATGTTACCAAGTATAGCTTAAATAAAGACATGCATTATTCGGGCTCTTTCTTCTGTGTGTCTCTACATAGGCCTAGGAGGGCTATAGGAGTGCTCAGGCACATTCACACAAACCAGCGCTGCGTTTCCTTGCCCCCAGGTTTTGCACTCTTTCATGGCCCACACTGCTGTGCTCATCGAGCCAGCAAGGGAAGACTCAAGGTAAAAAACTGAGGCAGCTCTGAACGATTGCCGGGCACCGCTGAGAGACAAAAAGTGTGCACGAAGCACAAATGGCATGTAAAGATTAGTGATGGATGAATTTCCAAGGTCAGGAGCTGAGTTTCAAGCAAGCTTAAAGTTTGACTGCAAACTCCAGGCCAGAACCGTAAGATCTTGATTCTGCCCGTCTAAGCTTAGCTCAAAACTTACAGCCCCGTTCCTTCCAGTAATAGCAAGGAAAGTAATGCATCTGTTCCACAGTCCATTGAAGTCCACAGAAATCTTCTGCTTGGCTCCAGTGAGTTTTGGATCAGGTACCTCAGAAAAAAGTTTCCCTTCTTGTCCCGGCTAACCCTGGCAGCGAACTGCGTGCTTACACACTCACATCTACTCCTTGGTCATCAAATGCTGCCTTTTTCCTTTTTTCCCCCCTGATTTGGGGTTTCCATCCTGCCTGCCCCACTAATGCCCTGATCTTACAGCCTTCTTCAGAGCGATAGTTAGACATGGCAACACTTCTTAAAACAAACAGCCTACTGCTGGTGCAAGGAGGGGTCTGATAGACTCCCTGTTGACATCAGTGGGAGAACTGGAGCCGGATACAATACTGTCCATTTGGTTGCAGGATGCCTTGCACGTGTTTAGGATGTAACTAGGATGAGCCTAGACAACTGCCTCTATATAGTCCACAAGAGGGAAATGAAATGCTGGTCACCTCCAGTAAAGTACTGCAGAATCACAGAGCAGTTGTCCTTCCTTGTTCAGGGAAGAGTTGCAATGAAAACATCTGAGGCTTAGATAGGTGATCTCCAGGGGAAGGTGGGGGAGTGAAAAAAAAGGAAACCAAACAGCAGCAGTTGTAGGTCAGAATTGACGGGCATTGGTAGAGTTACATGTTGACAATTCAATGTCACCCACAGCATCAGCAGCAGGAATTGCCAGTCTCTTCCAGGACTGCATTTTTAGATTTTCCCTTCACTGATGAAAACTCCTGCAGAGTGGCAGAAATCACCTTCAAAAGTTTTCTTGCACAGGGTGTATACACATGGACACCCTCACTCTTCTCCTTTAGATACACATACATGCATACCCCACATGATGTGGGTGCTAGTAACCTGTAAATATGTGTATAATATAGAGAGCAAATACCTGGCAAAATGCAGCATAATGGTTTGTTTTCTATTCTTGTATACTTAACTCAGGAGTTGCAATGCAATTCAGATGCCATCTGTGTCCATGTTAGGTTGTATGTGCAGATCACATGGAAACTATCTGCTGAAGAGATGTGGGGAAGCACAGTGCAACTGGGACAAATTGGGTATTCACCACCAAAAACTATTTGGACATTTAGGAAAGGGTTGCCAGTGTTGTTCTGATCCCAGAGATGCAGGGAAAGCAAGCAGCTGAAGCACAAATATGTGTTTCTGTCTGTTTTGCCTTTGGGCAGATAGAACCAGCAAAAAGGGAGGCAGTGAATAGCCCAGGGCAAAAACATCCTCAGACATTGCAGCAAGACTCTCCAGAGCTGTCCGTCAGTGCTCTTCAGTACAGGGTTTCTACAGACCTACTTCTGATCCAGTCAGTCCCGAGCTAGCCATTCTACCTCCAGTTGTGTCCACAAGTCTATACTACCTTCTAGTGGCACGGGCCATGGTACGAACCACTCATGTGTGATACATACGGCTGTCACTTTCTGAGTGCAAAAAGCTGAGGGGAAAAACCTGAAATCCCATCAGAAGGACAGCCTTGGTATCCACAGGACTGGCTGTTGCAATCCTCTGTTGCAAGGTGCTCCTCAACACACATGGCCATAGTCACAAGAGACAAAACTGCAGCATATCACCTCCGAATCAGAAAAGTTTCTGTGTAAAAACACTCCCATGCCGAGGGGCAGCGCCATGGCAGGACACCACCTGCCTCTCGATTCTGCCCTCTGCAGAGGGCTTGTGCTGGCTGTTGGCAGCACCAAGATGGTGGTGAGTGCCTCCCAGCACAGCAGGGAGCTTTACATCCCTGTGGCTTCCAACCCAATCCGTGGTGGCAGGGCACGGGGATATCTCTGTAAAGGCAATTCCTGTCATGTGGCCTAGTTATTTTTACCGGCTGGTCAGAAAACGCTCAAACAGCGACAGCAGTTCTGAGATAGACGACATAAAGAGTCAAGTCTTCAAAAAGCTGTGGGACCTGTGGGTTTTGTCCCAGTTTCAAAGCAATGTAGACACCAAGGAGCATGAATCAGGTACGGCTCAGCCTACCATGGCCAGTTATAAAAAAGAACCCCAGCCTCCAGTTCCTCTTTAGATGGTGAAAAACACTAAATACCTTTGGTGTCTGCCTAATTTTTAAAGAAAACATATGTGCTCCTAATTTGCTTAAGCTCTTGTGACGTTTTGTCTCAAGAATAGTTTTCATCTGACTGTAGAGCATAAGGCTGCATTTTTTTTTTATGGAGGGTTATTCATTAACAATATAGATCATAAAAAAAAAAAAAGGTTCAAGGAATCAGAACAATAAAATAAAAGTGCAGCCTTAGATGATTCAGTTAGAGTGTACTGAATTATTTATAACTCCTGGGCTCCAACAACAATCCCGCACATCTAATTTAAACTGTTACTATTTTTACTCGGCAATTTCCATCACTTAGAGTGTTTATATTCATGTACTTGTTGTTTGATCTTTTGCAGGATAAAATTTCCCCTACTTACACAGAAGAGCATATTTGGGGACTTTTGCATATATTTTTCTGCTGTAAAGCATTTTAAAGCATTTTGAGGCCTAGTATGACGGATATCACAATTTTCAAAGCTGTAAACTGTACCTAACATGGGCTTGAACTTTCAGCTCTTTCTCCAGTAAAATTGCCTTTAAGAACAGGTCATTGGAATCAATGGGAACTCTGCTTCATTAACAACTATAAGACTGGATCCTCTTTGTACAACTTAGATGTCAGCCCAGTTAAGGATCTATTGCACAGACACAGGAACAGTCACTGCTAAGTCAGTCCAACTTTATACCAATCTCTTTTTGTAGAAAACAACCATTATACTTGTGTGTGCCTGGAATAACGCCGTGGTAAATCTAGCCCGTAGGCTGACACACATATGCATGTATATATGTATATAGATGTATATATATTTGTAAATTTATGAAAAATGTCCATAGCTTCATGATTGCCTGAAATAACCTGAGGTTGATGTACAGAATTTCAGGCAAAGGACTGTTTCTTTTTCACAATCCTCATGTATCTCAGATTTAAACCTAAACAAGTTAAAAATCATCTATTTCCCAGGAAAATCCTCATTCTGCCATTGCACCAGTGGAGGAGGGGTACCACACTAAAATCAGCAGTGCACATTCACACATGTATACCCAGTTACAGGACTGGGTCTCAAGGGCTTTTCTAAGGAAAAGAAACGGACTGAAAAAGCCACGGCAGAGTTTCTGTTCCACATTAGCGCTCTCAATAGATTCACTTATTCTTTATTAAGAGGCTTTTTGTACAGCTGCTGTTCTTCTGCACTAGGTTTGAGGGGCACCTCTGTGGATGAAGTCAAGCTACACAAAGGCCTGGATTTTCTGACCTGAATTCATCCCCATTAATCTTAAACACTTAACCGAGCTCTTTACGTTAATGGGCTTGTCTCCCTTGGTTTCTTGCATAGTTAATAAAGAAACAGTCACTTCTAGACAGTGAACCAGTAAAGCTAACATCTAAGTCAGCTCCCTCTCACTCCATAGAGTGACCATTCACCTACCTTGGGTGGGCCCAAATCTTAAAAGAGCTTAAATCCTGGTGAGGTGAATCAGGGACCTAGTGCAGAAGAGCATCGGTATGGAGATCAGTCATGGCCATGTGTTTCAGGTGCATGGCCTGGCTTACCATGCAAAACACGTGTTAACTGTGGAAGACTGCTGGAGCAAAAGGAGATTTTCACAGCAGCCTTCCCCTTTTGAACTGCAACATGACTGCAAAGGATAGGGCTTGCCCTAACCTCTAGAAATTGCATTTGAGGCAAGTTCCTGGTGGTGATCTCCAGACACAGACTACTGGATGGTCCCTAGTGCTGGAGGTCAGAGATCTTTGGTCTGAAGTCTTCACCTTTCTCTGTCAGTCCTGGACATTGCTGAAGCAGTTCAGAGAGTGAATTTGCATCCTAAATATTTGAATAGCTAAGCATTCAAAGGTTACTTTCTTGCTCTGTCCCCAAACTGGCCTGAAAGAGGTCATGTAGCTGGCAGTGATAATCAAAACATTCCCCTCCGAGGCACAGATACCTCCACGGTACTACTACAAGGCAGATTCCATATTTTGTTTCAACGTTAATAACTGCTTTACAAACAGCTTACATGGAGATTAAAGAGATTGCAATTTCATCCCTTATTGTTGGGATTATAGTTGTCCTCAGAAAAACTAAACTGAGGACTCAACAAGAGAATCAACCGTGACTGGATTATTCAGAAAGCTGTTCTGACAAGGCATGTCTCCATCTTAGAGCCATGTCTTAGAGCCAAAATTTGAATAGCAATTTTGTCTGGAAGGACCAGCCATTTAACCCAGTATAAGAACTTTGGAACTCTTGTATAGTCCCATATTTTACCTGAATAAAAAACCAACACAGTCAGAGGAGTGGGACAATTAAACTGGTTTCTGGAAACTCCAGGGCTGAGTGAGCTTTGGATGTTGTGCCAACATATGGTCACTACTATTTATTTCTACAGCTAAATTTAAGTCAGGGACTTGACAATGTTCACCTCTCTCTCAAAACAACTTGATTTTGAGATAATCATGAGATAAGAGGGACTTAGCAGGCCTGACCTGTAAAGCAATGATTCCATACTGTCCACCAGTACTTAGGGAAACTCTTCAGCTAGAACGTGGAAGGTAAAGCTGAGTTCCAGGGATCAAAAATTATTTTTCAGTATAGTGCCACCTTGACCAAGTTGTACTGTTTCATCCTGACTTTCCTCTCCTCCCTTTCCCTTTTTTGATGAGTCAGATATGTATGTATCTCTCCCTCTCTTCCTTTTCCTCCCTCTGTGTGAGAATATAGAGATGCTTCCTGTAAAGATGTTTTCTCTAAACCCCATTCCATGCCAACTCTTGCATATGTGACTGTTCTGTTATTTGAGATGTCTGTGAAAAAGAAATAAAGGCTTTAAGAGTGAACTCTGGAAATGAGGAGGAGCTTGAGAATAAATCAGATTTAAGGATTCAGCACCATTTTCTGCAAGACTTTTCAGAACGTTCCTAAATTCTCATCATCACCCTTCTGCTCTCCCTCTCTGTGAGAGGGATAGGGATGGACCTAGGATGTGGGACTCTCAAAGGTTGCTCTTTTAGCTGCTGACTTGCTGTGTCCCAGGAGGGATTTGCAGACTTTTCAGTTGTATTGTCAAAGGAAACCTCCTTTTAAAAGGTGATAAAGTCAATGTGCAACATCACATGGGAGGAGGCTCTAAAGGGTGACTCTGTCCCAGTCTATCTTTCGGTCCCATTCTTTACAACAGCCCTGTATCTCCAGCCATGCACACTCTTCTTGCTGGCCTGCCTCGGACGAAGGCGTAGCTTGTCAAGAGGGACCTGCCAGGCCCCTCATTCCCAAGCTGCACTTGGATTATCTTCTTGGATTATTTTTTCCACTTTCTCTTAAAAAACCTGTCTCACCTCCTAATGAAAGCCATAACCACTCCTGCAGCAAGGAGGGAATGCACACCCTCCCGTGGGACAGCAGTGACACCTGAGCACCAGGGCAATCCTAGGGGCTATGCAGGAGGATGGGTGCAGTACCCGTGGCCATCTCACATAGACCTAAAGCATCAGGTCTTTGCTGAGCTCCCATCACTGCTCGGCCCCAGTTCAGAGCTGTGGGTCTCACTCATGGCTGTCTCATACTTGTGCTGTCACACTCTCCTATGGCAAATACGTGCACATGGGGCAAAAGACACCTGTGTGAAGGTACTAGCGTTTTGCACGAGGGTCAGTGAGAAATCAAAGTCACTGGACTCTCCTCTGTCAGCGGTATGTGCAACTCACGGAGACAGTTGCTCTTTAGTGATGTTTGACCCTAGCCATGAGCTACCACCCCGGCTAAAAGGTTCTGGAGGGTTCCCCTTCCTTGAAATGCTTAAGAAAAAGCACGTTTTTGCTCAGAAGACATTAAACAACTCCCATAACCATCCTTCGGTGATGACAAAAGTTGCGATCGCCACTGCCTCTAATTGACACTTTGGGAAGCCTAGGATAATAATTCACTTAAATGCCTGTGGATTTAAGTATGTCAGCACTTTTCTAGGACATTCCCGAGTAAAATAATATGCCTGGTACAAGACATTTGTCATGTGGATGCATCTTGGCCAGATGTTTATGGTTCCTCAGTACACACATATCAAAGCTGGATTAGAAAAGACCTGGAATGCCCCAAGACTCAGGCATATTCAGAAAAATGCATTGAAACACTGCGTTTATCTGGCATATATTCTCCTCAGAAAAATTTACAAGTCTGAGTCACATCAGCCCTATCTGAGGCAGGTAGGTATTACATCCATTTTAGAGACAGGAAGCCGAAAGTCTGGGGAAAGACCCGATACGTAGTGGTTTGATTCCCTCTTGCAACTTAGACTAGCTGCAGGTGGAGCCCTCCGTTTTCCTCCCTTTTGAAAATCCAGACCGTAGCTGGTTTATCCAAATCTGCAGCAGTTGTGAATTGGAAAGCCAGGATCAGGACGCTCAGGATCCTGACTTCATCAGAGCACTGCTACAAAGCTTTGATCCCACAAAGCACGTAAGCACTTGCCTAATTTCAAGCATGAATGTCCCATTAATGATGCTGTTGCCATGCTTAAAGCTAGGCACATGCCTAATTGCTTTGCTAGATTGGGAATTACATTAAAATATATTAAAGCGTAGCATATTTTGAAAATCCAAAAACGTGTCCATTATCTGATGATGTTTTGGGCATTGTCAAAGATACCTGAACTGGGTGTGCTTGGCAGATGCTCAACCAAGTGGAGCACCTTTTAGCCAATCCACACTGAGTTTAATTAGCTTTTGGGTGGGAACATCCAGTTGTCAGAAGCAATCGAGGGTGACACGCCTTGCAAGGTTCTGACTTGTGTGCTGCTGCAAGAGGCAAAGCGTCTCCTGTGGCCATGGGGGTTACCAACACATCCCCAACAGCTGCCTGTTGCCTGGGGTCATTCTGGTCAGGTGCGAGTGCAGTGGCTGATTTCACAAGTGCAGGGGACATCTTGCCGAGTGGGTTGTACTTTCCGTTTCTTCCTGTAATCTGTTGTGGAAGAGGTGACCAGAAGTTGTGGAGACATGAAGCACACCCAAACTTCTTGTTCCGTTACTCCCAGGTGCTAATCTGCAGACAGGCGGGTGTTTGCGTATGTAGGTGCGTCGGTGTTTGCAGGACCATGGCCCTGAGGGATCATTTTAGTGGCAGGGTTGAGATCAGGGATCTAACAGGGAGAATGAACAAAGGCCTGTGACTTGGAAAGACAAAGGTGGCGGAAAGCGTCACAGGACTTTGCCAAAAAACCTGGCTACATCTTACAGTTTTTCTTTTCTTTTGATTTTGTTTGGGTTTGGTTTTATCCGGATTGGCCCAGAATACTGTATTTCCATCGATTAAAATCTTGTCTGGTAACTAACTAACCAACTTGTTCATGGAAAAATAAAAAATAAGTAAGTAAACTGTCAATTGTGGAATGTAAACTGATTAAACAAATAATAAAAACAAATCATGTTGTGTGTTTTAAGCGGCTGTGTCTGCTTGTGTCAGGAGCAGGCCTGGACACCTCCCACCACCCCCATCCCCGGCTGAAGGATGAAGGACAAAGAGCAGAACTGGAAGGTGGGTGGCCATGGGGTATTGGAAATGCTCTTTAAAAACCACGAATAATAACAATTAGATGGCTTCTGTTCAGAAATGCTGTGCAAAACTTTACAAACACAAGCAGTATCACAACCTGACGATTTATGAGGAGGGGGTTCTGCCTGTCATAGGAGGGATTGATTCCTGCCCTGCTGGAGCCTTGGGAACTGCGTGTGCTCCACCACCATGAATCCCTTTTGGAGCCACTTAAGGTGTAGAAGTCTGTGACTTGATTGACATGTATGGAGGCATGGCAGCAGCCTTTCCTCTCTCCCAGTAAACAAACAAACAAACAGACAGACAGACAGACAAAACTGAGTAGGAAAGGCAGTCTTTGGGGTTGTCAGTGCTCAGCTGGAAAGGCTTTGGGAAACCTGGCAGCCTCAGCGCTGCACTGCTATTAGTGCTTCCTCACTGCACTTGTGTCCTCAGGCCAACAAGAGCAAATCAGACATACATTTGCTACACAGCTTTGAGTGTGCCACTCCGCCTGGGCTGCAGGTGCCCCAGGTTGAATACCCAAAGATTTGCATAACAAATGCAAAGGTACAACAAACCTACTCCAAATGTAGAAAAAAAAAAAAAATGAAGACAAAAGAGTAGATCAAAGAGAAAACCCACAATTTTTAGGTTTTTGATCAATGAGTTTGCCTTTGTAGGCAAGGTGCTTGTGAAACATGGTTATTTTGTTGGGTACGGTGTTAAATATTAAAACTGTCTGTGTTGGCTGTTTTTACCTGATGTAGCAGTTGTACCTACCAGGACCTTGCAGTCAAATGTAAGGAGGCAGCTAAAGCATCCTGCCAGGTGGCACATTTTCCAGCTGGTGGTTCTTCCCGAGCTGAATGTTTTTCAGCAACAGACTTGGGGCTGTAGTGACAAAAACCACTCATCTCCTGCAGTTCTCAGGGTGGAATCCCTCCTGCCTCCAAAGAGGTGCTGTCTAAAATAGCGACTCCTGTAAGGAACCAAATGAAGGGTCTGAATGGAGGGGCAGAAAAGGGACTTCTTCATCAAAAACCTCATCAATACTATCATAAATTCCCCAACCTCTTCCCTGTCACAAATGGCAGTGAGAAATCTTAGCGATATCCTCAGAACTCGGAGGATGTGCCTCTTTTTGCCACATTTTGAGTGAAATCTCTTGCATTACCAGAGCTTATGACCTGCCTGCTCCTGCGAATAATGTCTGCAGAGCGAAGCAGAGAACTGGAGGGGAAAAGACCTGCCCTGGGGGCAGTGAGGTTGGCAACCTCCCCAGGGCAGACGAAGGGAGCAAAGGTTGCACAGTGGCGAGTTCAGCAGCATGAGGGATTGAAACCCTTTCAATTAAAAGTTTCCTCTTCTTGCCTAATCATGCCCATGCTGTCCACCCAGCCACTCACAGCTGCATAGTGAAACCTCTCCAGTTGGCGGTAGGGGCTGCTCAGGTCCTTGCTCTCTGCCATCAGTGGAGGCAACGTGATTCATCGGTGCTAAAAATGGAAGTCTGCAGAGCTCATGTTGTGGCGGGGCTGAAAGCAGGTGCCCTATCTCATGGCAGTGATGGCAGGGAAAGCCCTGGGAGCAAGGCCACAGGGCAGAGGGCTCAGCTGCTCAGCACTTGTATGGGGAAGAGGGAAGAAGAACGTGAAGTGAGGGATCCAGCTGCTCCTTGAAGGCTGAGCTACAGAGGCCACTCACAAAGGGACTTCAGAAAGAAAGTGGCCTGACTTTGGGAAAGATTTGTGCATAAGGGGCTGTTGGTCTCTTCTCCCAAGTAACAGGCAATAGGACAAGAGGAAACAGCCGCAAGTTGCACCAGGGGAGCTTTAGATTGGATATTAGGAAATTTTTTTACACTGAAATGGTTATTAAGCATTGGAACAGGCTGCCCAGGGGAGTGGTTGAGTCACCATCCTTGGTGGTACTTAAAAGACAGGTAGACATAGTGCTTCGTGACGTGGTTTAGTGGCGGGTTTTGTCAGTGCTAGGTTGACGGTTGGACTAGATGATCTGGAAGGTCCCTTCCAACTCAGACAGTGGTATGATTCTGTGATTCTGTAATACGCCGGGTTTGTGTTAACCACGTGAGGGCTGAACTTCATTCCCACAGTGCACTCTTGCTCCCTGTAGTGCCCGGGCCACCCAACTCTGCTGCTGCCAGGCACCGTGTGGCTTTGCGGGCTGCTGCTCCCTTCTTGTGGTCCTGCTCTCTGGCACAGGGGGAGGCACCAGGCAGTGCCGTAGCACCACGCAGGAGCCTGCAACACAGCTAGACAAAGCAGACAGCGAGCAGGAGAAGGGAAGACTCATTAATGCTGGTTCACCACAGAGGAAGCAGAGAACAGAGGGATGTGAATAACCCGGTATCACACAAGCGGCTCACAGGAGAGCAGGGGCTTGCGGTGCCCTCATTAGGCTGTCTCAGTCAGGAAGGCAAAGGCTGAGGCTGCCTTATGTGGGCTCTGCCTTCCCACCACACTGGTCACCCGCACTCAGCAGGTCATGGTTTGGGAAGTGCAGCAGGAGCGCTGATCTCTCACGATCCAATTCCCGCTTCGAATTAGTGCCGGCATCTTCAAAGACACCTCTGTCTATTTAAGACTCCACCGGGTTGTGAAGGGAAGTAACTACTGATTAAGGAAGGAAAGCAGTGAATATTTTGAGAATTGGGGTTAGGAGAGAGAACTCTATCCATCAGCTTCCTCTGCAACGCAGTGAGGCCTCAGCAGGTCAAATGGAGGGATGGGGAAAACAACTGCAGTTCTTCAGAGCAGTGAAATCCCTTGCTCTGCCCCTGAGCAGCACCCCAAAGTGCAGCTCTCCCTTTGCTTTGGGGTATCTGCTAATGCTTTTTGCCACACAGAGGAGCGAGGACCCCCTCACTGAAATGCAGCCACTCTGTTTCAGAGGCAGAATAGTCTCACGGTGACCTTTCTTGTCAGAAGCACATGATAACTGCAGCAGACTGGGGCTGCATGGGGTGAGGATGCTGGTAATGAAATGCTTTCATAGCTCGACACTCATTATTCCATTACATTATCGGGCTCTTCCCCAGGGGCCCTCTAAGGAGTCACGGCTGAGCTCCTTTCCTGCAGAGACCAAAACCAGACCACCTAACAAGCTACATTTACTAAAATTTTCACTCCCTCCCTGCTCAAGGAGGGAGTGTGGTCTTGTTCATTTGCGTCAGACAGGAGTGGAAGAACTATGCCAGCTCAGCTATGATTTTATCAGCCTGCTAATCCTCGCCAAACAAAGCAGTCTGGAGTGGCAGAGGCTGCTGCCACCCCAGAGCTCACCAGGGAGGGCCCATGCTTGCCCCAGGGTCCCCAGTGTGCCTCAACCACCCTGCCTCTGCTACCCTGCTTCTGCTGTTGACTTGCAAAGGTTGTCTACTGACCACTTCTTTGTAAGAAACTGCACTTCCCCTTTGACTGTTTAATTCCCTGTGATTTCTTCCCATTCTCAGATAAAACCCTTGATCTTCTCAGTTCTGAAATTCAAATTCTGGGCCGCCACCAGCAGCAAGGACCTCACCTGGAGCTGGCTGCTTGGAGTGCAGCCTGCATTGGCTGTGATAGCAAAGCCCTCTGACAGAGCTCGGCTCTTTCCCAGGAAATGAGCTGGTGGCCCAAGGGCATGGCCAGCAGCATGAGAGCTGCACTACTAGCAGATACAGTTGGAGAGAGGTCACAGAGACTGAGCTCATCTCCCCCTGCTCAACTCCCCAGAGACAACCCTTTCAGTCAAAGGTGGTGGCAGGTATTTTGGGCGGTATTAAACTGGAGAACTGGAGGCTCCAGGGTTCTTGCTTTGGCCTTCGCTAACTGTTCACAGCAACACTCAAAATGCATGCCAGGAACCTAAAGGGAGAAATAAACCCTGCCATAAGGAGCATGTGATTTGGAAAATCAGAGGCAGACAAAGGGTGAGGGAAGGGAATAAAATGCACAGGCAAAGCCTTCTTAGCGACAGTCAGCATTTGGAGTCGGCCATATATATAGACCACGATGCACAGCAAGCTTAGTATTTCAGTGCCTTCTGATGGCTAAGTAAGCATCAAGTGAGCACACAGAGGCATGTACAGAGGCATGTACACAGGTAGACACACGCACCCCCTCAACCGGTAGGTAACACGCGAAACAAACCCAAATATCCATCTTCACAGCACGGCAGGTTTCTTCCTTTTTTTCTGCTCTGTTTTCTTACAGGCTTCCTGCAAACCTGTCAGAGAAAAGGAGGCTGAGTGTGAAACAAGTAGCTGTGTGAATTGAACAAAGCCTCGACTTTTCAGTTTCACATTTGGGGAGTCTCTGACAGGCTGCAGTTTCTGCTTCATTTAACCGAGCTCATTCCCTTTGGGAATTCTCCACCCGTCGTGTTTGCAGCAAGAAATACCATGTGCTGGGGTTTATCAGGAGCTTTCAGACAGAACGGGGGACTGCTGAGTCCTCCATTCCTTCCCTTCTGTCAGATGGGGATTCATGCATTACCTTGTGCTTCTTATCTCTCCCCAGCTACCGATTTTCACAATTAATCTAAATATTTTTGAGACTTCTAATGCTCCATCAATCTCCTTTGCCAGCAGCCAGCAGGTTCAAAGGTTGATGGGGACAGATGGGCAGACATGAAGTGACAGAATCTTCATTTCCTTAGGAAACCAGGCTAAAAATATTATGTTCAGAGTTCAGCTTTTTCCATGAAGATGCACGGTTTCCCAGGAGGTCCAAACAAGTCAGTGGACACAGGTGGCAGCAGCTCAGTGTCCCAGGTGACACCTTTGCCCTTCGCAGTTGTCATTGCTGCTCCTGCCAAAGGTGCCTCGTGTCGGCTCATCCTTTCAGCTGTGAGGTTGCTGAGATCCTGGCTCTGGGTCTGAGCCCTGAAGAGGAACCCACCAGGGAGGATGATGTGGCGACATCCACATTGTATGAGGCAGGATCTGAATGCTCCCAAGCTAAACCTGGCAACTTAAAACCTATCTATCTGCAGAGAGGAGAAGTTGCCCTGAGGGAAGCTGTCTCAGATGAGCACTCAGCCAGGCTTCTCTCCCTCCTCCAGCTGTAACAGCCCCATCCTGAATGCCCTTGCAGGAAAGCTTGCAACCCACCTGTCTGCCTTGCTTTGCCCACCAGTAAGCAAGGATGGAGGCTAACATCCCCAAAAGCTTATTGTGAAGGCTACTGAGGTACTGCTGCTATAAATGGTGGCAGGTGGCATAGTCTCGGTCTGTATAAAACAGTCCCAGAGCCACCTTTTGCCATTTTGCCAGTAACAACAAATTAATTTGCACCAGTCTTGCTACTTCTCTGTGCAGCTGGCTCTCAGTTGTGTATTTATTAGTACTACGCTCATCTATTCTTCAACCCAGAGAGTGCTCCTCTGACCCTGGGGCTTGCAGAACTCGCTAACAGGGGTGCAGGAGGTCCTGCTCCAGGTTTGTCTCATGGAGAGAGGGAAGGAGGTGGAGGGGAGCAGCAGTCTGCCCCCTGATGAGGCCGAGGTGGCTGCCAGTGCTTGACCTCTGGCGTTTTTCCCCACCGCACTGTGGAAGGCTCCTGATTGTCCTGTCAGACCTTTGCTGACAAGTACTTAAATTGAGTGAGTTCATCCCATAAAATTTAAGGAAGAAGGGAGAGGACAGAAGAATGAAAAGCAATGTATTTTTCTTTTAGCACCTCTCTTTTTCTCATTTTCTCCTGAAGTGTCAGCGCCTTAAATAAAAGAGCCTTTTACTGCCTCCCTGCTGCCTGCATCCAGTCACAAATAGCACACGCGATTGCAAACAGGCCAAGGTCCCAGCCAGCCAGCTCTGCCCTTAAGGGTGTCACCTCTGTGTCAAGCCCTTCGTTCTCCTTCCTCTCTCATTTCTCCTCTGCTGTCACATTCACTCCTGCCAGCTCGGAAAACACTTGCTTCCAGAGGTCACAGGAGGTTGAGGTCAAACCCTGTTCCAGAGGTCTGCTGTTTAGCTTCCATCCCAGCAAGACAATAGCCAGGAGGAACCACATCACTGATTTCCAGGTTTTTTCACAGTTCATTTCCAGACTTGTGAACCACACTATGGCTCTGTCCCAGCTTCCTCCTTCCTTCCTGAGGAGGGTTGGCTAGAAAGGCATCTCCTACAAGTGCTGCTTCCTGGGGAGCCTCCATTAAGTAGCGTGAGGGTGCTGCAGATCAGAAACTCCCCTCTCAGAAAAAGAAACTCCTCGGTAGCCCCCAGAGTAAGGATGCCCCATCACTGGGCAGGAGGATGATGAAAACGGGGTCCTGAGTGGGATGTGTCACTGGGCAGAGCACTGGGCTGACAGATTGCTCCTAACCACACAGATAAGCTTGGGTGGTTGGGGTTTTTGTAAGTGGACTGCATTTTTGCTTCTCCTGACGGAGCCCAGACAGCATTGCAGCAGAACAACCAGCAACACAGGACCTGAGTTATGGGGGAGCTGGGCAGAGGGGAAGCTTTGACCTCTTGTTCCTCCTCATATGTTGGAAGACTTGTGTTGCTTTTAACAACCTAGTGGGAGCCCCTGTGGCCTAGGACTCCCCTTGCTTCTCCTAAAACTGGCTGGACCCATCATCTGTGATGTATTCTCCACAGGAAAATAGTCATAGGAAAGTGTAACCCTTACAGAAGGGTCCCACAGCATGAATGGGGCAAGGACAAGGGATTTACAAGCAGTCATACCAGCAGAGGGGGGATGTTATCCTCCAAATTCCCATTTTATTCCTTCTTCATGGACTTAGGAGAGTTAAATATTATTTTTTTTAAGAAATCTTATTTGTTATCTCTTCACCCACTTTCCTGAAAAACGTGCATGGGTACTTCTACGTTTCTATTATATTTGAAGTAGTACTGAATTATTGAGGTAACCTGCATATTAAAGAAAAAGGGCTTTCCGTTATTTGGCAGAATATGACATAGAAAGGGGCCTGACCAGCACAAAAAGGAAATGACCAGTAACCTCTCCTGAGTCCAGACTAAATCCAGGCCCCTCTCTCTGCCTCGTTGCTCTCACACGGTAATTTGCACTTACGCACATGCACGTAACGCACCGTCTCCTCATTGATCTGGTGGCACCGGGGTTACCTCAGTGCTGGATTTCTTTTTTAGCTCTTTGGCTCAGCCTTCCAAAGGGGTCACAAACTCATCTGTGATACTCAGAAAGAATATTTTCCAGGCCAGAATGAACATTAAATGTAAGAGTGGAGTTGATAAAAATAGTGGAGTTGGATGAGGGTATTTTTGATATACCCAGAGAGGAAACAGTCATAAACGTTTCCATCAGGTGTGCAGTGTACCCATAAAATGTTCCAAATATATTTTCATGCATTTGCAGCTGAAAAAAACCACCACCCTAAACCAGCACCACCTTACATTTGTCAGCAGTTATTTTACCAGTGAGACAAATGATGATCTGTTGTTGGACTAGACAGTGTGGATCAAAGCTAAGGAAGGGAATTGTTTTGATACGTGATCAGGTGGCTCTGTGCAGGTGTGACAGAGCTAAATATAATCTGGCATGGCTGGTAGGCACCAACAGCTTGAAAATCTATCTGTCTGCTCTTCACATATGCATTTCCATTTACTTCCACGAGCTGAGGGTCTGCCTCAGACCTTTTGAACACGGATGCCCCAGAATTTCTCTGTGCTTTTACTCTGCTTGGTGCAACATCAGGAGCTGCTACCTGTCAAGAAGAAAGTGATGGCTTCCTGGTCCCATGCCAGACCACCCAGTATATCACCTGGAAGCATCTGACGTACCCAAGAGATGCTGGCTCATTGTCACAGTGTTCAGCTTCACCATGTATCCAGCAGCCCCCCAGGCTGGCCTGGGAGGGAACTGGTGTTTGCCATGGGAATCCAGCAATGTTGTCTCTGCTGAGAGGTCTCCCCACTCACAAGGGGAGGGCTCTGTGAACATTTCTGGTCCTGACCGTGCCTTTTCTGTGGTAACTGGGTCACGTAAAATGGCCAGACTCTAGAAAAGAACCCTGCAATCCAGATAGGATTTTCTTGAGCTATTCTAAAGTTTGCTCAGAAAAATAGCGGGCAAAAAAGTATGAGAACAATCTTCTCCAGAATTATCCATCACTGACTGTGAGTTTCAAAGTTAATTTAATTGCTATTATGGTATATATTTTTATTGTCCTCTCTTTGCTTAATGAATGTTGCAGTTGTAGTAATAAGATTGTCAGTAATACAAAGCAGATTTGCAGAATGAGGAGAAGATAATTAGATGATACCTTGAGGGTGATTTCTGTTTAAGACACAATAACTATGTCATGGAGTAAATAAACTTGGTGAGGGAAAATATCAATGACTATTAACCTAAAATACAATTATTGCCAAATTACCAGGATACACATTTAATTACGCTGAAATAGCTGATGACTGATGATTGGTCCAGGCTCTCCCATCCACTTGTGAGGCTGTGGGACAAACCTTGCCCAGGTGTGTGAGCAGGCAAGCAGCTGTGCTTCCCCACAACCCAGGATGCGATGGTGGAGGTGGGACACAGCACCCACACTTCGAGATGACTCAAAGTATTTACAGGAGTCCCGCTGCCAGTTTTACTGTCAGTGGGGCTCCAGTAAATACATCGGGTCATGAACCAGGAGGTTTTGACAAGCCCAAGCAATCAAGCTGTGTATTCAGAAAGCTGCCTGGCTTTCAAAAGCGCTGGCTTAACGTCTTGTTCAGCTCCTATCACCCGTGTGTAACAGCAAAAACCTGACAGCATAGCAGTGACAGCCCATCACAGCTCGGCCATCAAAGCCGTAGTCTTAAGACCACATCTTCCTTTCTAAATCGATGCTTAATGACACTTGAGGATCAGCTTTAGTGCAGGGAATCTGCTGCTGCTGCTGCTGATTGGATCTGCAGTGCTGGCTTGGGACTATGCAGCGGCCTCTCCATGAACCCACAGATCCTGCGGCTGCTCACCTCTCCTGGATGAGACAACAGCCGCTTTGACCACTTCATCCTTCCTTTCTTGGGTTCAGAGACAATCGTGTAACAAATGGCGTGCTGGAGGGGACAATCTTCAGTGCATACACAGCTGCTCATGTTTTCATAAAGCGATGCTAACTAGCGTAGTACACACAAGCAGATACACAGCTCTCCAGCCTGCCCTCCATCATCCAGGTGAGCCATCTAAATCACATGGATTTTCAGCGTATATGGTGAGTTTTATCAACCTCCTCAGTGCCTTTAATGGTCTGTGGAATATTCTCCTGGCTCCTTGTTTAGATTTTTCAGTCCCTGAAGGACCTTCACACATCCATTTTGATCCCACCTGATGAGAGTTTCTACATAATTTGTAATAGTAATTCTGCTAATAACATTATTTACTTTCTCTATAGTCTCTCAGCTCTGGCAATCATGGTCCACCTTTTGTTCAAAGTTGGACAAAAGTTTGGGTATTTAGATGATTGGTTTTCTAAGTCAGCTCATGACACACCAAATACAACTTTTAGCGGCACCTACTGCATTTTGCACACAGGGAGAGAGTCTGGGACCCCCAGATGCCCACCAGCTCTGCATTTAACTGCAAACAGTAATTCCCTGGAGCGACTGCCTTGACCATCTCAGTGCGTGTGATATGGCCACTTTCAGCAAACACTGTTTTCAGTGAGTTAAAGCCAAAATCTCTTTATTTGCTGGAATGGGCCAGTATCACGTTTCATTGGCAGCGGTGGCGCAGAAGCCACTGTTTTGCAGCTTTGGGAGTAGCTTTGCAGCACCACAAAGAGTGTCCTTGGAGAAAGGCGTGCATAGTTTCACCCTTGTGCTGTGAAGCTTTGGAACAGGGTCTCCTAATCAACCCCTCCAGTGTCTCAGACTGGACTGCATTACTATTGACACTGCACAGCCGTTAATCATGACCACTCAACAGTGCTCCAGGTGGTTGCTGCAAGCAGTTAGATTAGGGGCAAACATCTCCATGATACCAACCTTCCCCGTGCGTGAATCTTTAGGCATTTTCCTCATCTGTGCGGACAAACCCTCCTCTGCAAATCTACTCATTTGACTTTTTAGGTTAATGTCATTTATTTGTACATTATTTGCATTGCCTAGAATTTTCTGCTTTGTTTGCTTAGCTCTGCCCTGGTAGTTCTGGCACCAGAAGATAGTATGCTTTGTCCCTACAAAAATGAGTGTGACAGCACCTGTTCTATCGTCCTCTAGCCAATGACCCTGTTAGCATCCCCTCTTCGGCTCTGATTTAAGGGTAACTCCTAAAGAGAAGAATTGCATGGAGGAGGTGGTAGCACAAGGCCGAGGGAGGGAGACTCTTCTGAGTCTGCTCTCTATTTGGTTGAGACCTTTCCTGGGTCACTGTTGCAAATTATGCCTTTTCTGATGAATTTCCCACTTATTTTCCAGTTCTTTCCACATACATATGTGCTTAATAAGCTCATCACTGTCCATTCTGGTTTCCATATTTACTTGCTGCTATGTGTGGCTCTCCTACGAGCATCTGCTGAAATATTTCTGGTAACACATTTGTTTCTGTAAAACGGTTAAAAAAGAAATGTCCTATTTACTTCCAGTCAGACCACTTCATCTTTGGCTGCTGCGTTGTGCATTTTTGCTATTTAAATTCCATCTGAGCAAGCGGTGCTGTACTTGTTTTCTTTACCCATCCTGTGTATTCCTTCTGTTGTTATTCACACATTTTTGTGAAGCGATGTAATCCCTGGTACTCCTTCCACCCCTCGTTACAGAGTGGACATCATTCCCATTTATGGTACCCACTAGAGTCTATATCAATCCATAAATGCTTTCACATGTTTGGCTTCTCGAGTCTCCCCTTTTCTATGACTTGGAATTCTCCAGGTATCTGTAATGTCAAAGCCCTGTCTGTCCTCTGCAAAATTCACTGTGAACCAAGTCTCTTGGCAAGGCTTATCTTCTCTGTTAATTCTTAACTGTAAATCTCCTGTTAGCTGGCTTCATTTTTTTCACTCATGGTATTTCCTTAATTTACTTTACTCCAGGTACCTTATGGTATTCAGTAGTTAAATTACTTTCCCCATCTGTTCTTAGAAAGGGAAAGCAAGAAAACATGTCACATGAATGGAGTCAGTAAGGCTGGTGTGTTTGGAGAGCGTGGCTAACAAGCAGGGGCTGGAAACTGTGGCTCAAACCGCTTTCATTTAATCTAAAATCCAAGGCTGTTCTAATTGAGCCCAGTCAAGTCCCGGAGCCTTACACTGCCCTCAGCGTCATCTTATCAAAGATCCATAAAGCTGCACGTTAAGTGAAAAGAATGTCTCAACAGCACAAAACGCAAAGCCAGCCTTTGAACCGACACCAGATCACAACGTGACAGGGATGAGAAGAAAAGCAGTGAAAGAAACTACACAGGATTCAGAAGCAATGCCTGCATCACAATTAGCAAATCAATTAATAACACAAGAAAGAAACCAATCATTTGTAAAACCACGCCACCCAGTAACATTCTGCAGTATAAATCCAATGTAAGACTGTACAAAAGCCAAACTAGCCACAGAGCTTGATGAAATACATTTGCTGAAAATGCTCCAGAGTTTACACCGAGCACGTTTGGAGGAACCCTCAACTGTCTCCCAAAACCTAAGGAAACGGTGTATGGGACAGAATCTGAAATTCCAGTGAGTTTTTCTCATGGGAAGAGTAAAAAGATGGAGACAGTGAAAAAGCAGACTATCAGGGTTTATTCTAATTTTACTGATTAAAAAGAAATAAAACCAAAGTACTATTATGCACTGACCAACACCTGAAGACTTTTATGCCACAGACTGACAAAATTGCCAGAAACAACTCATAAGCAAAGGTCATTGTCAGTATTATGTACAGGGTATCTCTTCTGGCAGGCACCAAACCAGACCCATTTATACTAACTCAGCAGGACTATACTTTTCCTAAGTGGCCACATCTTATGCTCCAGAATCCAAGTCAGTTAATCTTCTAGCCTCTATAGAGGCAAAGATATTTTGCTGGTGAAGAGGAATGGGAGTGGCTCGCCATTACAGTGACGGACCTTCTCAGCCCGCCTTTCCCTGTGACTGATTCTGTTCTTCCCCCAACTCCACCTAAGGATAAGGATAAACCAACCTGCCGGCAAGGGGCGCCGCTGCTGACTTTGGGAGAAGTGAAACTCCGAGCAAACAGAGTAATGTGCTGGGTATGCGATCTAAGATGTCAGCCAGATGTGTTCAGTGGGCCATGGTGATGCACACAATTGAGTCAAAACAAAATGAAAACAGAAGCATTTAATAGGAAACCAACTGGGAGTCTCTTTTCTCCAAACTGTGGCTGTTGCTCTTTGATTACAATTGCCCAAGGCCCCACTCCATCTGGTCCATAGATTAGGATGTCACTGCCTCAGTGAAAAATGAATCATGGCTAGAGATGTATTAGTTTTCGGGAGCTCTTCTGAATATAAGATCATCTGCCTACAGGATGCAATCAGGATGGTATGCCGCAGCGGCTGGGTTTTCAGGTGGGTGATACCTTAATGTAAACATAGGTAAGGAGTACATAATGCCACATTTGGGGATGCACTGAAATCAAGAAACAGTATAAAAGCTTTAATTTCCTTCCCTCTCTCTCATCCAGCTGTACAACAGGGATAAGTGGAGAGAATATGAATTGACTTTAATTTTTTATTATTTTTTTTTATTAAACAGCGTGCATTAATCTCTGCCAGAAGCCAAATGCCTGTGTGGAGAGACTCAGGGTTTAAATCACCCACTCAAGTTCTGTCTGCAGAAGTAAAATACCTGATTGCAGATGGAAGCCCAGGAGAGGTTAGGTGCTACCAGGGTGTTGGATGACGGCTACCTCCCTTCCAAGCAGATGTTGCCTAGAGAGGCGTGCCCAACCCATGGGCATGTCCACACTATGCCTTTGGTCTCAGTCCTCTCTCTCTCTCTCTCTCCCCCTGTATTGCACTGTTTTCTATGCAGAGCCCCTTAATATGTAGCAACACCAGCTCAGAGGTGAGTAACAGTATCAGCTTAGAGAGGAGTGACCTTAGCCTAGGTCAGCAGGACTTTCTTAAGGGTAGGAACATGTACCAGTAACAAAACTCATGTCCCCATTGTAGCTGTTGCTGAGACCTCCATTGAAAAGCAGAGTGTAGAACAGTTAGTATTAGCACAGGAGCTGCTACAGATTTTTCTGTGCAGGGAGCTGTGCTGCTGAGTGAAGGGATCAATCCCAGTCCCAGGGCACTGTCCTTGTTCCTTCATTCGGAGCAGACCCAGAGGAGATCTAACTGGTGCTAGGAACAACTTAATATCTCTGGCCAGCTCTGGGAACTAAAACTAAGAGAAATTTCTGTCTGTTGCCTCGCTACATTTAAAGCTTAGGGTCCAGGGCTGCTAATGCCTCAGTGGCACCTGAATTTACTGAATCCAAATAGTGCAGAGCCTTCTGAAACCTGTCTCTGCTAAAGGAACAAGTTCCCGACAAGATTGCCACAGAGCAATTTAATGGGTTTCTGCTGCTGTTCCAAAGCTGTGAATATCTCTATTCATTCCCTTGGAAAAAAGGTTAATAAACTCTGAGAATCAGGGAATATTTCTGTGTAATAGTTTGGTCGTGGGAAGAGAGGGCAAGGCATAAAAGCGGTGGGTTTTGCGGTATAAATATGCTGGGCACGCTCCTCAATTTCCTTCTAGGGAGGGTAAAGCTCATGTCATGTTCTGCTTACAGAACAGCCAAGAAAGAGCGGGGAGGGGAAGGAAGGGGAGAGATTATTCTCATCCAGAGTCTGAGTTACCCAACCAAAAACCCTGCCAGTGCGATTCAGATCTTTCTCCAAGTCAGCAGAGCAGGCACTGACTGCAGACAAGACTTCCCTGGGGACTCACACCTCCAGGCAGAGCTGGAAATGAGGGCAAGAGAACTTTCATGAGAACATCATGAACTTCCTCTGCTCTGACAGGCAGGAACTTTCTCTGGTTGGCTTCAGTGGCTGCAGCACTCCCCTCTCTTACGTGGGACAGTGGCCAAGGGTGGAACGCAGAGGGACCTGGAACACAGAGTAGAGGAACACCTTCAGGCCCTGAACAAAAAACCTAGAGAACAGAAGCATCGACTGGGAAGCCCAGCACAGATTTCAACTAGCACAGGAATGCCCCCAGATGGAGAGAGAGTGAGCCATCTCTGCAACCCAGCCTATGCCCACAGCTGGTGGGGAGAGAAAAGCTGGGGGTGGATGCACCTGCAAGGCTGGAGCTCACATCCCACAGCCTGCTCTGGAGAGACACTCCACCTGCTCCCATCCACCAAAGAAAAGGGCTCTCTCCCATCTTAAATCATGCGTGGTGGTCAGGTGTTGTGGAATAAAAGCAAAGCAAGTTATAACCTTCCTCCCTGGGCCAGAGGCATGGAGAGATTTAGAGTCTGGGGTTTTTTCATCAGCTGCACAAAAGCTTGAAGACTGTGTGAAGATGCTCTGCCCATAGTGATGTTAATCATGTCTAGCAATGGAGGGGGCAGGAGGGGGGCAGACTTCAACTAGAAACAACGCTGCCTTGGTCTGGCAGAAACATGGGCTGATGCTGGTGTGGCAAACCCACAGCTCCTACAGAGCAATAAATTCCGTCTCTGTGCAGGACAAGGGGCTACTTGCACTTTTCTTGTAAGGAAGCACCAGAAGATATACGATCACCATGATGGCACGAGATGTGGTGGACAGCACTGCTATTTGAGACCCTCAGTACCTGAGTCACGAATGCCAGAATAACCAGCAGGCAGAGGGCTCTCAGTTCTCCATTGCTGTAAGGACAACAGAACTGTTACACTGGACTGGGTACATCCCTTTCCCTTATGCAGACACAGGCACATATCCTTCATCTTAGCATC
This sequence comes from Jacana jacana, assembly GCA_013400555.1. Lineage (NCBI taxonomy): Eukaryota > Metazoa > Chordata > Aves > Charadriiformes > Jacanidae > Jacana > Jacana jacana. The sequence goes on along the minus strand of VZTM01035042.1, from coordinate 314,717 downwards.
AAGCAACAACTCTCCTCTGCCTTTATACAGTGTGATATGGAGCTTACTGGAGACACAGGATGGGGTCATCTAGTTCAGCCATATGAGAACATGGCTAGAATTAGTTGTCAGAGCATGAATATGAATAATGCCTCACTGGTACTAAATGGTGGCTGTCAACAGGACTTCTGCTCCTGATTTCAAAGATCCCGCTCAAAACTACATACCAAGTGACAATAACTAGTGACTTCAGTACAATGATTACATACTCTCAATCCTGTTCCCAGAGAAATGACCACAAGAGAAAAGCAGCAGCCCAGATGAGTTAGCTGAGGTGAGAACTGAAGACAGACTGTGCTGGACAGAAAATGAGACTAAATCGTTCTCTGACCTTCTCAATTGTAGGGCATTGCCAAGCAGTAGACAAAAATGTCTCTACTGTTTCACCCATGTTCTCTGCCTAAGAAGAGAACTGAGATGGTCGAGCATGTGACTTCCCTAAAGGTACAAGCAAATATGTCCCCGAAGCCTGGTCATATATCTGAGGCTTCTGCTACTAACAGGCTTGACACTGATGTTAGAGATAGGATGACAAAAAGATTGCTCTTCAAAAATGGGTCAGACATGAGTAAATGGGATGAGGCACCCACCCCTTTTCACAAACAATCTGTGAAATAATTCTAGGTGACACATCCCTGGTCAAGTATTAGAGTTGCAGAGCAGCTTTTCAAATGACTCTTTTTACACAAACCACCTAGAAATCATAAGAAAACAAAGCACATATTCTAGCCTGCTCTGAGCAGTTTTTCTGGAAAATATAGCTGTTTTACCCAGCCTAAAAAATACAACTACGGTGTATAATCTAGAGGATGTTCAAGATCAACACTTGGAGAAGATACTCTCATTTTCCATTGCACCTACTCTAATACCTACTTTTATTGAGCTGACATACCAAAAACTAGGAGAGCTAAAAGGGTACATGCAGCAGCACAGCAGGTGTGATCTACCTTGAGGGCGATCAGACAGCCACAGCCAACAAACTAGGACATAACGTGTTTGCCAGGAGGGATTTCAGAATGGACGCTGCACCCTAAGTAAAGCCAAGTAATCAGACGAGTGCACAATCTGTCATTGTTGTCTGCAGTGTTTCTTCCTTTGAAGGGCAGTTCTCTCACCAAATTCTCAGATAATATCACACAAATGGTGGAGGTGGGACAGGACCTCTGGAGCTCATCGGAACAGGCTACCCAGGGAAGTGTCTGAGTCACTGTCCCTGGATGTAACCAAAATACATGTAGATGTAATACTGAGGGATATGTTTTAGGGGAAACATGGCAGTATTAATGTTTGGACTTGATGATCTTAAAAGTCTACAGCCAAAATGATTCTTGATTCATCCAGTCCAGCCACACTGCTGGGTGCAGCATTAAGTCCCTCTGGTAGGGATTTTTGAAAGACAAAATCTGAGCAGAATTTCTAATTTATACTAATTCTGATGTGTTTTCATGCGTATGAACTCAGGAAAACTTCCACCCAGGCATCTTAGAGATATTAATGTCTTTCGTACATTCAAGCATTTTTCTGACTGCTCCAAACATGTATTGGCACACTAGAGAGGCTTTATTTTAAAAATTCAAGCTTGTTTTGGAAGCATCGTTAATAAACACAACTGTACTCAGTAGAGTTGGTTGTGAAATAGGAAGTTACAGATGCTTATAAATTATTTGTGGCACCTCATGGGAATTATGAATTTGACAAGTATTTATCAGCACACCATCTTTTCATAAGCTAAGGAAAGCAGGATGAGAGTACTGTACTCTTTGTACAACAGAGAGTATCTGTTGCTACCATTGTTGTTAGCAGTTGGCCACACCACCTGAATCCTCACAAAAAGTAGGACACCACCAAACCCAAAAAGTAGGACATTTAATCACTCCACACCACCTGGAACATTCATCAGTGCATCTCAGCACATTGAGAGGCACTGGACAGATGAACCTGGAATATCTAAGTGGGAAGCAATGGCTACTGGATGAGGGTGTGCCTGAAATATTCATCAGGAGCCAATCATCTAATGTTTTTCTTAGAAAAACAAATCCCAAATCTTCTCCTCTACAAAATGAAGGGAAAAGAAAACCAAAAAACATAGTGGGGAAACTAATCCATAGGGTTTAACATGCTTGCTTTGTCACTAACATCAGCATGTCTTCTGGCCTTCTTCTGCATCAACTTGATTCTTGCAGAATAGACTTTTGCATACCCAGAGTCCCAAATTTGCCTTCAAGCAGACCTCTTATGTTCCTACTCTCATCCCATCTGGACTTCATTAAACAGAAGGATTTGGGGAAGCTTTTTCCACAAAAGCCATTTTATTGACTTGGATGTAGTTGTAAATGTTCAGACTTTGCTGAAAATGACGTTTTGTGAGAGGGACAAAAAGACATTGTGAAAAAACATTCTGTCCAGCGTTATGTTCATTATCCTGACCTGCTGGTCCCTGCCAGACTGCATCCTTGTTGCCCTGAGTCCGCAAGCCTGGGTCCCTGTCAAGAGGTGGCCAGGGGTCTGCTGAAGCAGTGTTGCTTCCTCCACCACTGGTTTAGCNGACCAGCACCAATCTCTCTACAGTGCCCTTTCAAGCAGTTGTAGAGAGTGATGAGGTCTCCCCTCAGCCTCCTCTTCCTCAAACTAAACAATCCCAACTCCCTCAATCGATCCTCATAAGCCTTGTTCTCCAGGCCTCTCACCAGCTTTGTTGCCCTCCTCTGTACTCGCTCCAGCACCTCGATATCTCTCTTGTGCTGAGGTGCCCAGAACTGGACACAATACTCAAGGTTCATTTGGAAGGGCCCACCACCTGCCTTCCTTTCTCATAGGATAGGGTCTCTGTCCTCCACTCAGCACTTTTGTGAAATGTCTGAGGCTGTTCACCATCTTTCGGGCCTCATGGGAAGCCACAGCTAGAGTTCACACTAGAAGGGGTCACCACCACTGGGTTTTCCCTAAAATTCTCCCATCATGAGGTCAGGTCTTGCTGCTTGGTCATGTCTCCATCTTTCCCAGGCAGGATGTTCACACCGTTCACGGCTCTGCAACGTCTTTGTGAGGATGGTCTGTCCTCCGTGCACAGATGGAGATACTTCTCTTGGTCTAAGCAGCAAACCCTTGGTACTTCCTAGACAGCTTTCTTCTGGATAAATCTTCAGAAATATTTTTGAGTCACCATCCTTGGTGGTACTTTCTGTGTTTTTTTTTTTGTTTGGTTGGTTTGGGGTTTTTTTGGAAGGGAGCACCTCAGATATTTCTATTTGTGGAGAAAAAGCACCTCTGCATGTTTGTCCTCTGCCACGCAGAATACCTCCCGCTCCCCTTTGCTTCTTTGTGGTGGCTGGGGCTCGCTGCCAAGAGCCCACAGCCATGGGTCACCTCATGGGCTGGGGGACAGCCACGCAGCGAGGCTGCGAGGGCTGGGACACGGGTGGGGTGGAACACTTTTCCTCGGGACCTCTTGGGATTTTTAAACTGCTTTTTTTTTTTCAAATAGAGAGAGGGCGGCCTGGGGGCACACAAGGCCCAAGGCCGGTTCACAAGAACATGGATGGGGGGTGAGATCTCCTCAGCCCCATGCTCCATACCGGGGGGCAGCTTGGCCAAAACCGTCACGGCGGGGGCCGGAAGAGGCCTCCCACACGCACACTCCCACCCCTCCGAGCCGGGGGCCGGAGCCTGCCGGGCACCGACCTCCTGCCCGCACCGCGGGGACGGGAGGCGCCGCTGCCCGGAACGCCGGTGCCGGGGGAGCCGTTTCCAGCCGGGCCGGGCCGGGCGACGGGAGCGGCGGCGCCTCTAGGTTCCCGCCGGAGCATCCTGAAGGGAGGGGGAGGTGGCCGGTGGCGGCATGGCTGCCGCGATGAAAGTTCTGACGACGCTGAGGAATCACTGGAAGAAAACCACGTTCGGGGTTTGCCTGCTGAGCTGGGGCGGGCACTGGCTCTATGGAAAGCACTGGTAACTGCCGGCTGGGGGGTGGCGGAGGGAGAGCGGGGCTGCCGGCCCAGCCTTGTAGGCTTGTTGCCCGGGGGCTTTTCACGGCGAGGCCGTGGCAGCCGTGTTCGCCTTGGGTGCCCGGGGCCTGCTGCCTAAGGCCGGCTCCTCTGCCGGGTGGTGGTGATGGTGGTTGTGGTGGGTTTCCTCCCCTCTCCTCCCCACTCCTCTTCCAGCAGGCATGAATTTAGGAAGGCCCAGAGCCTTTTTGTGATGTCCCGCCTTGGCCTTATGGGCTGGGGCTAGGTCAGGCGGCAGTTTGAAACCAAGTGTTGTCAGGGTGGGTTGAGTCACTCTGGGGCTGGATGGAGAGGAGGAAGATTTTTCTCCTCTAACTTAAAAACCAAAAATGCTGTCAACCAGGTGCGTGCCCTTGGCTTGCTTGCTGTTAACCAGTATTATAAGGATGATTGGGATCAGAGCCCTCCATCTGCTTGTGTCCATTCAGGTGCTGCGTGTCTCACTTCCCATTGGCACAAAGAGCGGGGTGGAGGTTGGTCTCTTCGAAGTAACAAGCAATGGGACAAGAGGAAGCAGCCTCCAGTTGTACCAGGGGTGGTTTAGACTGGATGTTGGGAAAAAAAATTCCACTAAAAGGGTTGTCAAGCATTGGAATGGGCTCTCCAGGGAAGTGGTGGACTCACCATCCCTGGAGGTACTTGAAAGATGGGTAGACGTGGTGCTGAGGGACATGGTTTACTGGTGGGTTTGGCAGTGTTAGGTTCATGGTTGGACTTGATGATCTTAAAGGTCTCTTCCAACCTAGATAATTCCATGATTCTGTGGTGCCACTGGTACCTGACTTACAGGAAGCCACCTTAATGCCTAGAAGGCAGCCACCACAGCATGATGGTGGTTGTGGTGGGTTTTCCCACCCGTGCCCGTGAGTGTGTTTTCCCACTTTCTCTTTTCCTTTCTAATGGTGCCGCACACCTCATGCAAGATGCCAGATTTTCTGTTATGCCTCTCTTAAGGTGTGGCACTGGCAGTAGCCATCTGTTGGCCCTCTCTGGTGTACCTGCCTTGCTGTTGTCGCCCACCTGTCAGTGAGGAGCCCCTCAACTGCTGCAGCATCTGTACTGCTAACATAAGCCGAACCCAGCAGCATGTCATTTCCACTCTGTCTGTGGAGTAAATAGTCCTGATAGGAAGCAAACCCCTCCTTCCCAACCGTTAAATAGCTAGGCTTATATTGTAATCCCTGTCCTTTAAGATTAGAGTTAATGCATTCCACTAACATGCAAGTACAGCCAAATCATTTTTAAAATCTGTTAGTTTTGGTGATGCTGCTTATTCTGTCACTGTTCTAATGTCTCCTTAATTGTTGAGTCGTGATTTTAGCAGTGGTGTTCTTATTGCATTGAAATGCTGCCGAAGCCTCAGTGGAAAACTTGGGAAAGTAAATCTGTTTATATTGTTTGTTATACTTTCCTTCTTTGCTTCTTCTTGCCTAGGGACTTTTTGCAGTAAATCAGTCTTTGTTGTGAATGGTACATCTGCTTCAGTGGCTTATTTTGTACCCGAAGCACTAACGCTCTGTTGACTGCAGGGCAAGCAGGCAGCACAAAACCCTCTCACTCCAGACTTTTTCCTTTGTAGTTGCTGATTGGAGGGTAGGCTCTGGTAAGACAGAGATTAACTGTGTGAAAGTGGTGGTGACAAGGTCACAGTTTCATGTGTATACCTGCGTGGACCAACAGACAGGAGGACAGTTCACAGTAGACGGCTGTGTTGTAAGAAGTATGTTGTAAGTAGAACTCTGAAGTCGAGCATTAAGAAAAAGGCTGTATCTCCTTGTGCATATGGAGAGAAGGCACTTGAGGAGGCCCAGGAGCAGCGTCAGGCACAACCGGTCTCCCCTTCATGCGTGTTTCTTCTGGGAATCCATGTGTCTGCACTGTTGGTTTCAGCTCTATTGATTTCCTGTGCAATAACTGTGAGAACACGTTATCGTTGTGGGAGGTGTGAAGCGTACCATAGGTGATGTGATAGTCAATAAAGGGGAAAATATGAAAGGCCAAACAAACAAAAAAGGGAACCTTTGGAATCCAAATTTCAGTGCTTAATGTTTATTTACACCAAGTGTAGGCCCAGTGCTTTAACCCAGATGATGGGGCAGGAGGGGAATGTTTATACAGCTCATTCTTAAATTTTCCCAATTTTCTGCAAGGGAAAATACAGCATTTCCTTACCAGACATTGGAAATGCAAAGTAGGAAATCCCGTGACAACAAACAGCTCTGTGTGACTTTCTTTGCTGTAGCCTTACAGCACAACTGTAAGTACTGCTTTCGGAGATTTACATTCTGTTTGGAAAAAGTGGCAATCCTTTAGCTGTTTCGTGATGTATGTGGAGGATTGTTTTACCCAGGGAGTAGCAAAACAAGGAATGATGGAAGAGGCTGATGGGAAGAATGCAGAAAATCAGAGATGGTGTCAGCAACCCTACTCCGTGCACAGTGAAGGCCTTTTACCTTGTGGCTGCTGGACAGCAGGGATTGGGCCAGGATCCCTCTCTGTAGCTTCTGGTTTGCTTCCAAATGTGGCAATGGCTTTTGGTGGGCTCTTTCTCCACGTTCTCTCTCCCCAGTTTCTTTGTTTATGTACCAGCTGTGTTGGGGATCATGAGAGGTGCCTTTTGGCCCATGCACAAACTGCTGCAGGCAGCACTTGAAGAGGTTAATGAGGGCTGTGAGACATCAGGGGCTAAATTACTATGCATGAGGCTTATTTGACTAGACTTGTATTTGCCCTTTTAGAACAGATTAAAGGTTTAGTGAAGTCTTGTGCTTCGGTTTCTGGCATCACTGGAGCTTCTGACGAAAGGGCTTGCTTTAGCACACCATCAGTTTGGATTAGCTTCCAATTTATTGGAATTAGCTGTCTGAGATGTTGCTTGTTTATTTGCAGCTGAAGAAAGTTATTTGTTGGAGGTTTTTTTCCCCCCATCCTGCATCCCTCTTCTTGGCTTTTCTGTCCTCGTGGATTTTCTAAGGTATTTCCCTTGCAAGGAGAAGATGGTTTGCTTTTTTGACTTCTCATGGTTAATTCTTTTTTTGTTTTGGATGCAGAGGCTATGACGCTTGCATGAAGTGCAGCTACTGTAAATAACAATCTGTCTTAAAAATAAATGGCAAGTCTTCTATGGTTGGTGTCTACGTGCCCATAGGGGCAGACAAGCTTGGAGTACTTCCTTAAGACTTTGGAGGATGCTACGTGGACGAATACGGCCAAGAAGAATGTTACCTTTTCCAGACTTGTTCCCCGTACCTTTCCCCTGCCTGAGAATGGACCTGAGTGTCCCACTCTTGCACCCTGCAACTGTGCTGTGGGGTCTGATGTGGATGCCCTTGCTCTGTAGAGGAACGAGGGGCACTGGAGTGTAATGGTTCTTTGCTGAGTTAGAGTAAAGGTTGTGGATGACGGTAACTGTAAAGGTCGAGAAGCTTCTTAACCCGATCGTGTATGATACTTTCTTCATGCAGCATTTAGTTTCCAGATCGGTGTGGTGGCCTTTCATCTTGTTTGTTCAAATACTGGCTGATTTAACAGTAAGGGGTTATTGGATGAACAGAGGAGTAAAGAGGAAACCTTGTGCTGATTCCCTCTCCCCATTTGTGATTCACCCATTCTCAGGATGTAATAAAGGGGTCTCTTCAAAAGAGACATCGATCAGGAGATGGCAGAGGTTTTTCATGTGTAAAATGATAAGTATTATGTCTGGTTGAACTACTGTTAACTAAAACCATATTGCTATTCTGTCGTGGTTTTGACCAATCCGACAGATGATGACCCCTCCTCCCCCCCACCTAAGGAAAAGAGAGGAGAGGAAAGGATTAAGAGATTCAGGAGTTTAGATAAAAACTAAACTACTTTAATGAAATATCAATAACAATAATATAATAAACAATAAAAAGAAAAATTAAAAAGTATAAAAGAAAGGATAAAGAAAAAAAAGTATACAGTCTATACAAAACCATATNTTTCAGACTTTAGTTAGTTAGAAGAGGCCCAGCTAAAAAAGTAAAACTACTGAACAGAAAATTGGTTTGTTTTGCCTCAAACCAGGACATATTCCTACAAAACCTTAGTGAGTCTTAAAATTCTTTCTAATAAAGGAATGTGTTTTTAAAATCTATTGTCTTTGCTATTTAGGATAGCGAATACTCTTGTAGTATTGGAGAAGATAGCTCAGTGTTGTCACATTTGAGGTTGTTTCCCTTTAATTTCTCTGGATTGCAAGAATTTATGTATCAGCATCATTTTAATCTAGAGCGTATCCTACTACAGGTGTGAGGGACACTGAATTTCATGTACTTGATGGAAGCTGAGAGGGTATGCAGATTGTCAGATACGTGCTCATACACAGTAACATACTTCTGCTTAACATACACACGAGAGGTTGATTACAGATCAAGATATCATATGAGTGTCTTAAAATTTTCACCAGGTTTGGAAGCCCCTCTCACCTTTGTGTCCTGAGTCACCTTTCCTGAATTGAGCTTTTCCTGTTCTTTAGATGTCCAGTGGTACAGTGAGTCACCAGCTATGTTAAATCAGCAGAAATTTAATCTCTGGCACGGTGGACGTCAACTTAACTAATTGTCAGATTTGGCCAGACTGTTACAGTGGTGTCACTGGTTGAATTGATGGTCACTTTGTCAGGTTGAAGACTCTTGATAGTGTACTGATGCAGTGGTCTCCTCGGATACTCAGTTTTACTCTGTGTATGTTAAAGTATTGACTTTCTCTGTAGAAAATGCTGGCAAGGCATCTGGGCCATTGACTGCCTGCCAGTAATCCCAGTGTTATTGTTATCTATAATTTGAATGTTAGTGTCTGTGTGTTTGCCAGCTGATAACTCACTTTGTCACCTTTCTGCATATACTTCCTGAGTAACTGACTTTATTTCATCAAACTTTGTCAAAAAAACCCCTGAATTAGAAATTCTGAGTCTTAGTTAAAGCTGATAAAGGCTAAGAGTTGTCTTTCATGCCCTTCCAAAGCCAAGCTGGAGGTAAATGCTGATATCCAGGAAAGAGAATGCTGTGCTCTTGCTCTATTGGGGGCAGCTGAGATACTCTCTGCTAAGATAAAATCTCTTTTAAGGAGTTCCCTTATAACACTGGAGGAGTCATCCTGTATGTGTAGCCTTGGTGAAATTACTCTTCACAAAACTCTGTTTTGTGTTTTGGTGCAGACACTGAACTAGAGAGTTTTTAGGCTTCATCTTGCTTGAATTTATTTAATAGTCTTAGGTTTAATCCTGATAACCCTTTTTGAAATAGGGTCTCACACCTTTCATCTGGGGAACCATCCTTTCAGATACTTAGGCAAAGGATGGCTAGAAGAGTTAGGAAGAAATTCTTTACTGTGAGGGTGGTGAGACACTGAAACCGGTTGCCCAGAGAAGCTGTGGGTGCCCCATCCCTGGAAGTGTTCACAGCCAGGCTGGATGGGGCTTGGAGCAACCTGCTGTAGTGGGAGGTGTCCCTGCCTGTGGTAGTTGGTTGGAACTGGATGAATTTTAAAGTCCTCCCCTGCTGAGGCTGCATTGTAGAACGGCTTGGGTTGAAAGGAACACCTGCATACTAAACTGTGCAGCTCTCTGTGCTTATATGTAAGAGTGTTAATTCCCTATTCTGGGTGGAAGCAGGAGCAGCGGCCTCCAGCCCGTGCTGCAGATGTTGCAGACTAATCAGAACAGCCCCTGTTTGAGTGGGTCCTGTGGGTGTTGTGCTCTCACAGTCCAGACTGTGACACCAGCCTTGACACGGCTGGTGCCTTGTGAGCTCTGGATGGTTGCTTTCTGTGTTAGTTCCTTGCTTTGCCATAAGCCTGCCCTGTTCTCCAGAGGGTCTGCGCTGCGGTGGCTGCTGGCCTTGCAGAATTGACCTGTGTTGTTGTGGAACCAGTCAAAAGTTCTGTCCGTGGGTTCAGCTTAGGACATCCTCTTCCTTCCATTCCCCACTGCCACTGCTTGTTCCTCTCGCTCTCCCAATTTTTTACTGCTTAAGCAAGTTAGCCCAGTTGTAAGCTGTGTGATGCTTAATTCTCACAGCAGGAAGGCAGCCCTGGGTTGGCCAGCAGATGCAATATTGCTCGTCGGTTTTGCTTTAAGGCTGGACTTGTATCTGTAAGCCCTCAGAGGAAACATAAAGTAAAAATGGATTTTTAGTTTGCTGTGGGCATGGGGCACATCAGAAGGAATCTCTGTGTGCAGTGCAGCAATTTCTCTCAGCCTTTACCTGTTTGTGGTGTAGTGTTGTTGAAAAGGCATAATACTACATATATAATGCTAGTCAATAAAGTACCAAAAAAACCCAAACCTACCAGAATCTTATTATTAAAGTCTTTTCTTCTCTAGGAGCTGGTATGCCAACATATTTTGATAATCTAATATGTACCATGGCAGAAGACTTCTGCCAAAAGTTACCTTTTTGCTACTTTATAACATTTTCCTTGCTATAATTATTAATGGACATGTCCTGCAGAGGACTTGTAGGCCCACTTGTGGTGGTTTAGGTGATCCGTGTGGGATGAGTACGAGGTGCATCGCTACAAGCTTGGGGCAGTGTGGCTGGAGAGCTGCCTGGCAGAAAAGGACCTGGGGGTGCTGGTCGACAGGCAGCTGAACATGAGCCAGCAGTGTGCCCAGGTGGCCAAGAAGACCAATGGCATCCTGGCTTGTATTAGGAATAGTGTGACCAGCAGAAGTAGGGAGGTGATTGTCCCCCTGTACTCAGCACTGGTGAGGCCACACCTTGAGTATTGTGTCCAGTTCTGGGCACCTCAACACAAGAGAGATATCGAGGTGCTGGAGCGAGTGCAGAGAAGGGCAACAAAGCTGGTGAGAGGCCTGGAGAATAAATCTTATGAGGATCGATTGAGGGAGTTGGGGTTGTTTAGTTTGAGGAAGAGGAGGCTGAGGGGAGACCTCATCACTCTCTACAACTGCTTGAAAGGGCACTGTAGAGATATTGGTGCTGGTCTCTTCTCACGGGCAATGAGCGACAGAACAAGAGGGAATGGCTGGAAGCTGCAGCAGGGTAGGGTTAGGCTGGACATTAGGAAAAAGTTTTTCACAGAGAGAGTGGTCAGTCAGTGGAATGGGCTGCCCAGGGAGGTGGTGGAGTCACAATCCCTAACTGTGTTTAGGAGTAGATTGGATGTGGTGTTGAGGGATATGGTGTAGGGGAGAACTTTGTAGAGTAGGGCTGATGGTTGGACTCAGTGATCCCAAGGGTCTCTTCCAACCTAAATGATTCTATGATTCTAAGGTGAGAGCTGTGATGGAACACTGCTGTCCTCTCAGACACAGCCCTCTGAGTGCACTTGTGGTTTGGTGGGGTTTTTAGTTCCTAAGTGTGAAGATAGTTAAATATTTTAAGGAAATAAAAGTTTTCCTGTTACCTGGTACCTTTAAACCAAACTTGGGACATCTTTAAGTCAAACTCAGATGACTTCTTTGAAATATGTGTCCTGGTTGAATCAGTGGGAATCCTATGAGCATGGCTGGGATGGCATGAGTTGCTGGGTGCTGTGCTGATCGGTGAGACAGATCAGCTGTGAATTACTCAACATTAAATGGTTCTTCTGGTCTCAGAACCTAAACAGTTCCTTTAACAACAAAATGGTATGTGTCAAAGTAGACGTTTCCTCTTTCTGTAAATAACTTCAGTGCAGGAAAAAATAAGCTTAGATGTTGACATCTAAACTGTCAGTCCGAATTTTTGTGGTTAAGACTCCCTTGAGCTGAATGAAGCTTGCACCCTTGGCAGTAGTTTTGAGGGCGCTTGCAGGCTGGGAGAGAAAGCGCAGTCTCTATTGCTTGCGTTTGAGGAGCTGTGCCGGACTCCCATTTCAGAGGTGATTAACGCTGCAGCATGAGGCGGCGGGCAGCAGGAAAACCTGCTGGCTGGTGATGTGGCCCAGCTTGACTTTGCAACAAAACAGCATCCATGTGAAGTAAACAGATAACGGGGATTGGACTGGAGTTTGTTAATAAGGCTAGGACGGCAGTAGTTCAGTACGTCAACCGCTCAGCTGCCATCCGATGGTGGGGTTTTCTTGGTATCCCATAATTTTTCACCTTTACCTCTTGAAATTGCAATTGCTTTGTGTTTGCTCTGGCCACACATAGTTACAGAAGGGGGAAAAACGTCCCTATATGAAGGCTCGTGCCCTCAGCAGCGCGGTGGGGTTTTGGCCTGTCACCTCGTCTTGACTGAACTGGAATTAACTGTGACAATGTTGTTTAGCTTGGAACACAAACCTTTTCAGAGACAGTTATTTTAATTAGTGCACTTCCATTGTATTGGTGCAATCAAAACCAAGTCTGTCACTCTGCTAAGTGATATTTCAGGTGCTTAATACGGATGACTTAGCCCTTTGGTTTTAAGGAGTAAAGGTGGCAGGTAAGCATGCCTCTGAGGAATGACTCTTTTTTTTAGACTTTCAGGTTACTTGTTGCCCTGGTGAGGTTATTATTCACATATTTTCTTTCTTCATGCTTGAGTTATTCCTTTAGCTTTTTATTATTACCAGGAGTAAATCCTCCTCTTTTTTTGCTGTAGAGTTATTTTCTCAGAAGCTGACTTTATATCTCACCTGAAGTAGCCCTACTTCCCCTATGGCGGCATTGCAGCCGCTTTTGGTGATGCTGAAGAGAGCGGCTCATAGGGCTTCAGTGATGGATACGTAGCATAAACTCATTGCATTGAGTAGGTGGCACTCAGGTTTGAGTCCAGAGGTCTGATCAAGGCCTGGCCTTCTATTTTGCTGTTTCCATTGCAGGGTTTGGCCTGATGAGCCACGCTGTGTGGCGGGGGTGTGCTGCTTCCCGTGTCACTTGGTTTTCATCATCAGATCTTTTTTAATTGCTGAAGTGTATTCATTTTGGTGTGCTGACTAGAATTGGGTTTTTTGTACTTGGTATTTTTGAGACAATAATACACTGTCTTGCCAGGCATTAATAAGGGCAAGCTGAAGGATTTATTTTGGTTTTAGCAAGGAGGGGGGAGTGATTTCTAGAGCCTGATACCTAGAGGACAGGTGAGACTTTGGGCTCTGCAGAGCAGGACTCCTTGTTTGGTCTGCAAGGGCCAATAGGGCATTTTTTTTTGGTCTGGGGAAGAGTGGAATTTTGTTCCTCACTCAGTAGCTCTGTCTCCAGTTTCCTTGCCAACTCTAACCCTCCTTGCCACCTTGCCAAGGCTGTCTGTCACCAATGACAAGCACAAGGCTTAGTCTGGATTTTTTTTTTTCTGAAGTGACCACCAGTGGCATCTCTAATACTGGTACTTTCTCCTTTATTTTTAAACCTCACTTAGGCGAGTTGAGTAATCGTCACTGCTCTGAGTTACTGCTTTAGGCCCTGCTGGCACCATGGTGGCTGGTGGGTGCTGCACTGACACACATTTGGCTTACAAACTGTTGGGAGAGGGGTGTTGGTGATTATAATGCACAAAGATTTAAGTCCATAGAAGTTACACTGAAGTCTACCTTAAATCCCTTCTATACTGCCAAAACGGTAAGTACCTTCAGTGTAAATGAAAGGCAATATTAATCTTGGGAAAACCCCACACCTTAGATCTGGAGTATGGTTAGGCAGCACTGTAAAAATAAATCACAGTTACACCGTGTCTCGGAATTTATGTCATCTCAGCACAATTGGCATTCTGGTCTTTGTTTTCTGCTTTTCTTTACTATAGAAAGGGTATTGGTGTGCACATGCAGAAAAAAAATATTATTAACCTGTGCTTAAATGGGTGTGTCTCATCTTAAAATGTCTTACATAGGTCTTAAAGAACCTGTATTTATTTTTTTTAAGTGTGTTTAAAAAGGGTATGTACCTACATTTTAAAAATGAGCAAACAGTTTTAAACCCACACAACCTAATGTCCGCTCTCTTTTCTCCCTTACCTAATAGTGATAACCTGCTACGAAGAGCTGCATGCCAAGAAGCCCAGGTAATACCATTTAAAGTGATAAAATCAGATTAAAATCTCCCTCTTATCTTGGTTGTGCAGGGCTCCTGAGATTTTTCTCAGCGGGTCCTTTATACGTGACAAGCCTTGAAATGATGCCATCTGTGTTCTTTTGCTGAAGTGCCAAAAGGTGGACGCAGCCTCCAGCCTGCAGCTGGGGTACTGTACCTTTCATGCCCTTATTGGGATGGATGGTGCAGTGTTATCGTTGGGGTAATCTTAGTTACTGCTGTAGCTACCCAGACCTCCATTTCTGCAGGTGTGATTGCTCCCTCTCTGTAAAGTTCTGGTGAGAAGATGGTTTGTTGATAAGACAGGAGACTGAAATCTCAGATCCACTGCGACGGGCAGAAGCAGTACAAATTGCTTCATGTTAATGCTCGGCTAGAAAGACCTTGTCCTTGTCTATTTGATCTTGAGTAACTTTATCAAGGACCTCTCTTACAAAGACAGGCTGAAAGAACCCAGCACTGAGTTGGAATTTTGCAGCCTGGAGAAGAGAAAGCTCCGAGGAGACCTCCGAGCAGCCTTCCAGTACTTAGAGGGGGTTTACAGGAAAAATGGGGAAGGACTCTTTATCAGGGAGTGTAGTGGTAGGACAAGGGGTAATGGTTTTAAACTGAAAAGGGTAGAGTTAATTAGGTATTAGGAAGAAATACTTTAATCTGAATGTGGTGGGGTACTGGAACAGGTTGGCCAGAGAAGATATGGATGCCCCATCCCTGGAAGTGTTCAAGCTCAGGCTGGATGGGACTTTGAGTAACCTGCTCTAGTGGGAGGTGTCCCTGCCCATGGCGGGAGGGTTGGAACTAGGTGATCTTTAAGGTCCTTTCCAACCCCAACCATTCTATAATTTTATGATACTAAGTGTGATGACTGACCTAGCACTTTTGATACCCATGTACTTGGAACTTCTTGGAGACAACTCATTTGGTGATCACTAACAAGAAAGACAGTATTCAGAGTTACTCTCTGAGTAGGCTGACTATTGCATTTTGTAGTTTGCAGCCTGTGTGGGCAACCAGCAATGAACAATTTCCCATACAGTAGTGTTCCTGTAAAGAAATCTTGTCCTTAATTAGCAGTGGTTAACAGGTATGAGTGCTGCTGCTGCTGCCCCCCATAGATGTCACTGCACAGGTACTGCTTAAGAACTCTGATCACCCTGATGGTGTGTTATAGGATTTTAAGAGTCTTTTTAGCTCCTACAAATAAGGTTTGTTCTAAACCTGCTCCTCCATGTCGGATCTTAGAGATTTTGCGGGGTGTAACATTGCTTCCATCACTGCTGTGTACTGGGGCCGGAGCAGAATGGTGATAATTATTTTTCTCATTAAAGAAATTCCTTGGGATTACCCTGTTTGTTTGGTGCATCTGAATAATCCCAATTTTAGCCTGCCTGCTGTTGAGAAAAAATATTCACGGTGACTTGATTTGGGCAAGGGAACTTCATGCCAGTTGAAATGTAAGGGAGCTCAGGTTTCATGAAAGAATAAGAAAAATCTTTCCTTCAAATCCTGCTTTCATAAATCATACTTATAGCTTCAGAATCAAATGCATTTCCAACTCACAGTATCAGATTGTTCTTGATTTTTATGTTTTCAATACTCATTTTTACTGCATGATATCAAAGTGATGGAAGTTTTTTATATCGCCTAAAATAGCAGTTAACACCTCAGTATTTGAAGCATGCTGACCAAAGGGTAAAAAAAAAAAAATAAATTTAAAAAGGTACTGATGAAATGATATAAAAGGGGAAGTTAAAAGATCTAAGTGTATATGCTGTCAAAAAGGTGTGACTGCTGAGGATAGACTGGTACAAGAAGATAGTTCTCTTGTGGAAATTCTGACCTTCCTGTTTCTTAATTTCAGTCATTAAGTCATGGGTGTATTCTATTATGACTTACTCTTGTAAATTCCTGCAATTTCAGTGGTTAAAGTCTGGGAAAATAGCCTGCAGAAGATGCCTGCATTAGAAAGGAGTGAACCAGAAAGCCTAGTAATCAGTTCTTGCTGTAATTTCCATTCTCACTGATGTGTCAGTGCCAAATACTGCTTTAAAAAGCACAGCAGTAAGGCGTTAAATGTCTGATATGTTCTTCAGAATAACAACCATCTGTAATTGTTTGAGCAATGCTACTTGAATTGATAGTGCTGTGGAAGTATTGGGGGGAAAAAAGAGAGGCAGACTCGCCCAATAGTAAGTTTAGTCTGAGTGAAGCGTGGAGGGGTGTGCCTGGTACAGTTACATCAGATTTGTCAGTTTTTAAGCCTGTTGCAATACCAAATTGACGAGGCGCCCACCTTCCTGCCAAACTGTCTGCTGCAGCAGTACTTCATGCAAAGACTCCAGTATGCACCTCAGAGTTTTAATACCAGTTTATGACAACAGCCTTGGGGTGGCCAAATGATCATAGATTCGGTAATAAAGAACCCATTTATCAAATTTAAAACCTTTTATGCTTTCTCCTCTGGAATAAGCCAGTGGTAGCTGACTGCGAACTTCTTTTGCAAAGGTGGTTTTGCTGATTGACCTTGTTCTTCTTAACTCTGGGCATGTATTAAAGAGGTCCTGGTCAGCTGGCAAACAGTTCAGTCTGTGAAGCAGGGATAGTTTTCCATGAAGGAATGCATTCTCTCTGTTAGTAGCCATAGAGCATTACGAAGCCTTTGTATAAAGCATTTTTCATAGCTGCAAAATAGTGATTGTCATCTTAAAAGTCCAGAAATGCGATACTTGGAAGTGTGCATTCGACAACAGAGTGAAAAAGGCATTAACTTTTCCAGTATAAATTATACCTTCATATTTATATTTAATAAACACTTTTAATTTCTGGCTTTAAGTTGTCTTTCCTTATGTTGTGCTCTGAAAAAAGAAAAGACATATATGTTGCAGTATTATTTGGTTTATTTCCTATCTTAAAAATCAGCATTTGCTTTAGAAATCACCCTACATGTCACATAAATGTCTTGAGTATATTACATAAAGAAGTGCTTACTTAGAAATTCTTTATATGCCTTGTTAGGTTGTGTAGAACAAGCAAATAATTAATTGTTTCTAACAGCTGTAACATGCTAAAAGTCTCCTATATTTCCCAATTCCTGCAACAGAAAGAAGTTGGTCTGTTTTCCAGCTGATTTTAGAGTAAAGCTTAAGAGCTGTTGGTTTGTTTCCCTTTCTCTGAAGATTCCTGTACTCTCAGAAACTTCTCTCATCCTTTTCCTTTCTTGAAGAAGACATTGCAACATTTGAAGCGACATAGGCAGCTGCACACTTCTTTAACTGAGGTTTCCTGAGCAAAGGTGGCAAGTGAAATCAATTATAAATATAAGCAGCCAACGATCACTAAAATCTACTGTGCTTTGTGTACAGTGTCCACCTTCTTCAGTATAAAAATTCCTTCCAGGGGGATTAGCTTTCAAGATAAAGGGGGGGGGGAAACCCAACAGGGACAGTTGACTCTCGCTTGTAGTTCAGCGTTGTTGTCTTTTGTCTCTGTTTCTGGGGATTCTGGATAGTACTGCTGAATTTATTGTGATCCTTGCACTCAAAACTGGTTTGATTTGGTGTGGTAGTGAGGATGCCTTTAGGTGATACAAGTGAGAGTTAAAGAGTCAAAGTAGCATGTGTGGAAGCTTTGCCTTTTCTTGCCTCTCCTGTGCTGAAAAGCTATGGAAATAGTTATAAATGGCTAAAAGGTACAAGAGGCTGTATGGAATAACTCTTGAAGAATTTAAAATTGAGGCATCTCTTCAGACTTGGATTAAAAGTTGAAGAGGATTTCAGCAACTTTTGTATGGAGCCATTAGGAAGAAAAAATGTCTGAGAAACAGTGAGCTTGCTTATAGGTCAGGGCAAATTCTCTGGTGATAATGTTCTGTGTCTTCAGAAATTTAAGCATAGAAAATCTAAAAATGAGCAGAAGAGATATAAGAAATGAAGGACAGGAGTGGAAAAAGATGCAGAAAGAAGGTGACTGGGATGTGTGTGAGAATTACATAAGGAAAGTCAAGTAACCTTGGAGTCAAGGCTAGTTCCCTGGATCTCTGCCCACGCCGAAAAAACAGAGGTTGACAAAAACGAAATGGTAGTGGAATTGTAAAAATGAGCTAAAAAGTACTTGTGACAGTGGTGTGAGGTGTTGCTGAGAGCAGAGGTCTTCAAGTAGCAGGCCTATACAATGGTGGAAGATGGAAGTCATTTGGGTGCTGTGAGGCTTGAAAGCCCATTGACATTTGGAGAGATGCGTTATTTTGAACTGTTTTACCAGTGTGCTTTAAAGAGAAACTGAACTCCGCTCTTTTTATCTCACTCAGGCTTTTGGCAACGAGCTGATCCCCTCCACTGTGCCACTGAAGAAAGCAACAGTGTTCCTAAACCCAGCAGCTTGCAAAGGGTAAAATTACCTCTTCCCTACACTCAGATATGAGGCACTCATTCTGTTATTTTTGCTCTGCCATCCACTATAAAAGCCAGCCAGATTTTTGAGCTCATTTTTGCCTCCCTGTGATGCCAAGCTGGTGCTGTGTAACTATGCCAAACTTCAGTTCACCAAAAATATTGGGATGAGAAATAGAACCAGATGCTTCAGTTAAAAGCATTCCTAAACATATGTATATTTTTCGTTTTTCTTTTAATCCCGTGTTTTGGCCTTCATCGTTCCTTTGTATGTGGAATTCCTTTGTATTGCTTCCACACTTCTGTATGTGACATTTCTGGTGTCAAAAGCCAATAAAAATAAGAGATGACCTTGATTGCTTTAAGTTAGCCAGTGGTGATCTTACTTCTGTGGGAACCTGTCCTTGAAAGGGATGTGCCCACAAACTGAGAGGCTAAATATGGGCTCAGAGCAGGACTCCTGGAAGAGGTCAGCTGTTATTTTTGCATAGTCATTAAGCACAAAAGATCCAGTTATCTTGGGTAAGGTGTGTGGCTGGTTTTGCTGATCAGCTAAGCTTCGGAGCGTTTGCATCTTGTGGAGGGGCTGTCAGTAACAATATGAATGGGATTATGGATCTGACATGGAAGTGCTTGGATTTTTATGTGCTTGTGTTCAAAACACCCATTGCCTGGGAAAACACAAAGTGTTAATAAATTAACTCTCTGACTTCTAGTCTCACGTTTCTACTTGTTGTAAGCAATGTATACTTAATGGCACAATTATTTTATCAGGCAGTTATAGGCAGAAAATGCAGGAGTCCTATAACAAAAGAAAGTAAAGTAAAACTTTCTTCTAAGCTTATTTAATAGTATGTAACAGTAAATATTTTTTTAAATGTTTCTGAAAACCTAAATGGGGCTTTCTTTGTGGTCTTAAAGCCTACTACTCTGTAAGTCATTAATTTTCTAATAAATTTATTTCTGGAGATTTTTTTTTTTTGGTTTGGGTTTTTTAATTATTTGTAGAGAAACCTAGGTAACCTCTTCCACGTTTATTAGAGCTATAACAAAAAGCTGGCATCTGAGATAGGAGTCTAGAAATGTAATACATTTGAACCAAATGAAATCTCGTCTTTCCTGACCGGCAGGTTGAGTGACTGATTGTGTAGATTTTATGCTCTGTTTTTAAGCAGGTTTCTTCATGTTATTCATTGCTTTCTTTCCTTTTCGTTTTTTTCAGCCACCAGACTGATGAAATAATTTTCACTCTGTTTTTTCTAGCAAAGCCAGGAACCTTTTTGAAAAGAATGCTGCTCCGATTTTGCACTTATCTGGCTTGGATGTAACTGTGGTTAAGGTAAGAACTGTTCTGTTAATATAGATATATTGTCTGCTCTGCTGTGTCCTCTTGAAGAATTGAAATTAAATTTTGGATGCATTTGAAATTCTCAGTTGTCCTGTAGACATCTCATGAGAAGAAGTAAATACTGAGATATTAAGCCGGTGCTTAATCTTTTTCTTTAATTCACACTTGCTTTACAAACTGTGTTCTGAATTTTTAATTTTCAGCTAAAGCACTACATGTGCTTGTCAGTGTGTCTACAGCAGCCCTTCTATAATTCATGTTTGAGAGAAAACCTCTAAATATTTGAGTGCTGGCTAGTGGTGCGTGCCCATCGCTCTTGAATTGTCGATTCTGCCTGAACTTGCAGAATTCAGAAATGAGGAACTTTGATGTACAGTGGAACTGTTCGAATTAATTAAAAATAAACTTTCCTTTTTACACTGAAAATACCTCAGTGTATCCCCAGATAATTCGGTATTCCCATCAGCAGAGCGCTGGGCTCTAAATGGTATGAATTAGCAGAGAGGTTTTCTTTGGAAAGAGGGAAAGAAAAGTAAATGCCAATGGATTCTGGTCTTTCTGCAGTTTTTTGAGGCTGTGGTACGTGGATTGTTTAATAGTCACCGTGTCCCTACTAGTGAAGTACCCTAATATGAAGCTTTCTGTCCAGGAATCTTTTTCATGAGGCTAACTGTTAAAATGCTGGTTTAATTAATGCTTGTCTCTGATTCTTGAAAAGGCATAGTCCTACCCCAAAGGGAAAAAATTATTTTGCAAGACTTAAAACACTGATGCTTTGTAGCTTCAGACCTGGCAAGTTAGCAAAAAGGTGAGGGGCCAGTAACTGAGGCTGAGATGTCCCTGGAAAAGACATTCATTTTGCAGAAAACGATTTTGATGATTTAGAAAGTCGGTGTACTCTTTACTGCTAAACCAAGTGCCAACAGCTTGCTGTCGGGCAGTAGCCTTTTATGTAGCTGATTCTGTGTTTCAGGAGATGGCACTTGAGCACTTTGGCTGCTGAAGATGTTGGGATTTTTTTCTGTGAGAGCGTGGTTTGCTGGTGATGGTGCTTCAGTATAAAACTGTCTGGAAATACGATTATTGCTGCTATATTCCAGATCCATTGAGCAAGATGCACTCTGATATTTCATTTAGCCTTTGCGTGTATGTGTTTGCTTGCACATACTGTATTAGGCAGCAGACTTGTTTTAGAAGTAAACTGAAGTAATATATAGTATTCTGTGGCTGTTTGAGAATAATTATTAAGCAAATGGATAGATGATTCTTTTTTGGTTTTGTTTTTCTTTTTCCTTTAGAAGAGAAATCCCAGAAATAGTCACTTGAGTTCTCATGTTTGGATTTCTGTTTCTTCAGACTGATTATGAGGGACAAGCAAAAAAGCTGCTGGAACTGATGGAAAACACAGATCTGATCATTATTGCAGGAGGAGATGGCACAGTACAAGAGGTACTGCGGGAGCTTTGTCCTGGTTCGTTGAGAATCGTAGTTAGGCTGAGGGTGAGAGGATTGAGTCTGTGTAACATAGCAACATCATAACAGCTCTTACTGGAGATTTGTACACGTTAGCATCTGTATTTTCACTCAATGTTATAATCTTCTGGGGATAAGAAAACTCTGCTAGTTGTTATTAGTCTAAAAGTGATGGTGGGAGATGGGAGTGGGGGCAGAACGAGTGTGTGACATAACTGTCTCCCAGAATTTTATTTTAGAAGGAGAAGTTTATTTGGGGAGATGTGGTTCTAACTCTTTCTGTGTAATATTGCTGTAATAGTTTAATTTTCACAGCTTTTTCCTATCTGTGCTCCCCAAGAGGAATGCATATTTTGCTAAGTGGGAATCAAGTAATTCAAAATTTATGTGGGAGTGATAGCAAAGCGTTGTATGTATTTAATAAATGCCTATTGTCAAGATGATTAATGACGGGAGCAAACTACCAGGAGAACTAGGGGATACTCTATTTTTCAAGGAAGGTTGTATCTTATGAAAGCCTTTCCTGGAATGCTAACTACTGGCTTCATAAGGCAATGGCTAAATGGAATGCAATGACCTTAAGAGAAAGTGGTCTGAACACCTTTGCAAGTTTCTGCTGGCCTTAGGAGGGATCAGTGTTAATTGCACCCTGAGCTCTGCTGTTCTTGCGTTATGCAGAACCTTATCCAAGGCTAAAACATCTACACTGGCGTTGGTTGTGGTGCCAGCCTGTGCTCACACCACTCGTAACCCTGTTCCTTCCGCCACGTTTACTCACTGAACGTGCCTCCTTTCCCGTGCAGCACCTTCCATGAAAGAGTAACTGCTCCCCAAACCTTTTCCGAACAGCGAATGCGGGTATGGATTTCACAGCTCTCTGCTGTAACTGAAAGACACAAAGTTCTCAGAGCTGAGCGTTTCCCGTGTTTTTCAGGTCATAACTGGACTCCTCCGCAGAGCAGATGAGGTGAGGAATTGTCATTCTATTTAACTAGTTAATTGTTTTTCTTAGAGGAAGTGTCTTGTGCACCCACTGCAATCTCTTGGCCCGAGCTGTCTTCTGCAGATACGTCGCTTACTAATGCGGAGCCGGCTTCCCGCCTAACGTCAGCCACGCTGGTGTCTCCCACTCCTGCCCCTTGGTCTTCCTTCCTTCCCGTTCTCAGGGAGCGCAGTGGCTCCCAAGCTGCGGCTTTGGGAAGTTTCCAGCCTCGGAACAGGGATTGTGGAGAAGCCAAATGCGCAACTTCCAAAGACCCGGGGACCAGCTGTGTGCGCTGCTTTGTTTGGCAGAAGCGTCGGGCGAAAATAGATGTTTTCCTTGTATTTGTAACTGGCTTGAAAGCGAGTCCAGCTATGGCCGTGCTCCTCTGGCTCTCTGATAGCTCTGCCGTTTTGTCAAGCCGTGAACACCTACCTATGCAGATGGCTGCAGAAAGCAAATTTTAACCTCTCAAGGTGGATCCCTCTGCATGGGAAGGAGAGAGATTTTTCTTTGTAAAGAGGGAGGACAGGGTGATTGAAGAAAGGAGGGAATCGTTGTTTCCAAAACCTTCTGGCAGGAGCTGGCAAAAACTCAATTAAATGATCCAGACAAGATTAGGATGATATCCTTGGCAGCTGGAATTGTAGCTGTTTAGACAGTTGCTTTGTCTGAATGTGACAAGAGAAACTCTGCAACCAAATGGGTATTTTTAAAGGGCCACTGGCTGTATCAATTCCGAGACATCCATTTTTTAAATGTATTGATATTATTACAGTTGGCTCCTGAGACCTCTATAATCTAAAGATACCGGAAGAAAAGTTTTAGAGGCTTTTACTGGCTGGTTTTTCTTCTGTTGTTTTATGACTTAGGCTCTTGATGTAGCTTGGGATGACTTGCAGCAGCCTGGAAAATTCTGCATCCAGGGCTATTTTGGGTGGAATACTGCATTGTAGTATTGCCGCTGTGTCACTTGATGTCTTTAGCCAGGGAATTCTCTTTTGTCCTTCGTGTCACTCTGTCCTACGAGTAGAGATCTGCAGTTCAGCCCCCTCGCTCTGTGCCCTGCTTCCCCTTTTTCACTCGGGTACGTCACACTGCTCTTGCCTGTGCGAGGCATTCCAGAAACGCTGTTCCCAGCAGCCGGGGGGAGCAGAGCGTGACCGCGTGAGCTGCAACCAGCCTGTCGACTGCAGGCTGGGAAACAGTCCTGAAGAAAATGAGAGAAGGGTGTTTGAGACGTGTATAGGCTGGCAGGTGACACAGAGGTAGCAAGAGAGAGCGGGTGGGCATGAAGCGAGAGGGGTTGTTATGTAGTCGGTGGGCTTTGGGGTATCCTGGTGCCGCTGGCTGCAGCACCCAGGAGGGAGAGGGTACATTGTGATATATGGTGGTTTACATTGATTTGCTGATGCAGTTGGAGAAGCACAGTTTATTATGAGGGATGGTGTAATAACCTGCTCCTTCAACAAGCCCTTTTGCTGAACTGTGGTACAGAAAAATAACACGGTCAATGACTTCCAAAAATTAGACCTTCTGCTGCTTCATGATTTGGATGCCAGAGTAATCAATTAATTTCCTTTCCTTAACTGAGAAAATCTCTTTGCCATGCAAGGTTACTCTATCAGAGGGGGATTTCTGCAATGGTAAATGAGATTCAGAGCTTGTGATGCCACCGTCAGTATTAAGAAAGATGGCAGATTGCTGACAGAATCCGTGCGTTAGTTAGGACACGGCTGCCAACCTGCATGTAACAATGCTCTTAATGATTACAGAGAGCTCCTTTGTACCCAGTTGGCAGTGGTAGCTTCGCAGATTTGGATGCCATGTTCTGAGTCATTATGTATTACTGCCTCATCTAAGGAAGTGCCTGGCAGCTTGGTGCCAAAGGGTCGATACCAGACACAGCTGTGATCTCCTAGCAGGAAGCTCCGTTCAGCTGATGATGCAAATGTTAATTTACTCTCCTCCTGTGTCCAGGCTGTCTTCAGTAAGATTCCTATAGGATTCATACCTCTTGGGAAGACCTGCACTCTGAGCAACACACTCTATCCCGAGAGCAAAAACCAAGTGCAGTAAGTACTACATGTTTCTTAAAGGGGTTTTTTTTGGTTTGTTTTCAAGGAGTAAGGCTTCTCAGTACCTTGATACTTTTTCTCCTATGTTACATAGAAGTTGGTGGACTCCGGGCAGAGCCTGATGATTCTCTGGACTTGCCTGAGCTACTATCTTCCAAAACCTGACTAAAATTAAAATAGGAAAGTGTATGTATCATTACAACACGAACTAATTTGCCGTGGCTAATTTCTCTGAGATCATGTGATGCTCAGAGTTTAAAAAAAAAAAAAAAAGTCTGAAAAGGATCAAACCTCTTAGGAATAGTCAGGAAGAATATGACAAGGACATGACAAAATAAAAGAAACAAAGAAATCCTCTTTCTGTCTTCTCTTCAGTTTAAGAATTCTAGAAGCCAGTCCATGTGTAACCTGGTTAGGACCTGCAAAGTAAGGCATACAATAATATTTTTATGGGAAAGGTTGGCTCCCATTACTGACTTCTGCAGGGTTTCTCGCCAGTCCCTGGGATGGGATTGACGCTGGCAACTCTCCAACAACCTGAGTTTTAGCTGTCAGCATCCTGGATATAATCCAGTCTGGCAGTATCTGTTGCCTGCATTTCTGTTTGTTGTAAGTTTGGTTTGTCCACTTCTAAAGGAAAAAGGCGAGTCAAGTGTGCTTTCTTTTCCCCACACTTCATTTCTTTTGAGTTTTTTCCCATCCTCTCCTGCCATGGTAATGAATATATTTCTCCTTGCTCCTGAAATCTGCTCACTTTGGTTTTCCCAGTAACTCATTAACATTCTTCTTTGCGGAACCCTTGCTGGTATCCATCATACACGAAACCCATGAGCCAACTGGCATAACATCTTTCATTGAAACTACCAGAGTGCTTTGAAGCTCAGCAAGATGGACAAGGCTGTGATCAGCAGCTAAGATTAAAATAATAATTTATGTTTGGGTTCTAGAGAGGCTGTTTGAAATGAATGATCATCTTGTCCCAAGGTAATGAACTGTGCAGGTGAGACTGCAGCATATTGGTGGAGTTGAAGGGAATTTGGTCAATAGGCTGCTTAACAACCCACACCAGTAACAGAACCTCACTTAAGAAGTACAGAAGTGATATTTTAAAAAGAAATATTTGGGCTTTAGTTCCTTTGGCACTATTAGATCTTACCTTTGGAGTGTAGAAACTGTAGAGGTCTTACAGAAAAATAGGAGAAGAGAAGGGCTGAGAGAAGAACAGCTTCCTTCTCTGACTCACTGTTCTAAGCCTGATGAAGCCAAAGGCAGTTTTTCCTACTGATTCGATACTGATTGGGCTGGATTTGATAACTGTATTTGGGTTGGTTTGTTTTGATTTGTTTTGTTTTGTTTCATTTTTTCCTGCCCTTCAGAGACACTGGAAATGTGTGCAGTGCGAATTTAAATTTTACCTAACTTTGAAAACAAGGAAAGAGTTTAAATGAAATATATGCTTTGTGGTCTGAACACAGAGACTTCTTTATGAACTTGAACGTTTTGGTTACAAAACCTTTAGTGCTGTGCTTTATGGCTTGAAATAAGGAAGTGCCTTAGCTGCTATTCATAACGTAATGGAGACCAAAACCACCTGAGCACTGCTGATAGGTGGATTTATGTTGATTAAAAACTTCAAAACAAATTGATGTACTAAGGCAGTTCCCAGACACGTGAGTTGAGACCAGTCTCGTGACAGTCCCCTTCTCTCCCAGGTTGTTATCCTCGCCACCAATAAAATCCAACCATGATTTGGGTCCTTAGTGTGTTAAATACCCAAACCAGCAAGTGACAGAGTTGGTGTGTAATCTACCAGATGAGCTGAAGGAGGAGGAATCTCTGAAAAGCTTAGGCTAAGAACTTCCTTTTGCTTTTCAGGTCTTTTGTTGTTTGTTAGAACACAGGCTTTGTCATGTGTTGCAGCCACCCACTTTACTTTCTTGTTTTCAAGGAAGCACAGCACTTTGTCAGAGTTCTTTCCCGTCATTGTTGTGTTTGATGCAAAAAAAGATCCACGTGGACTCGGAGTGGGGATTGCTGAAAAAAAAAGTGTAATTTTAAAAGTTTTTCTTCACTTCTTCCCTGTTTGTTTTGCAGACACATTACTAATGCCACTTTGGCCATTTTGAAGGGAGAGACAGTTCCGCTTGATGTCTTGCAGATCAAGGTAAAAGCATGTGCTTATTTGGCACCCAACATTCCTAAAACTTTCCTGTTCTCATGTTGTTCTGTTTGCATGGGCAGGCTGCTCTTCCTGTCTGTACTGCTGACATGAGTTGATGTTACCGGCAGTTCTGGTGGCGGTCGTTTCTCCACTGATGCTGGGACATCAGGTAGTCTGAACTGGACAAAACACAAGAATGCCTGAGCATCTTTTTTTGAGGCTCCGAGGGAGTATTGATGAATACACAGCTTACACACACTGATGTTTCTGTAGAACTGGTGAGAGATAGCAATAGCTGTCTGAGCTGATTTCATGCATTCATATGTATTGTGGAGTTAATAGCTGTCTTTTACTAACTGAAAAATGTGAAATGGGGGAAAAAACCCTTTGGCTGCCGCCTCCTATAGGTTTTGAATATAATTTTCCTGTTATGTTGTAGAATGGACATTTCTGCAGCGAGAACTTGGTGTCACTGTGCAGCTTTTGGCTGACAGTATTTACAAAATGGAAGGGCTGCTGCTGGATGTTCAGTCAATCAGAAGCACCCTCTTCAAAACTTCACCTCTTATATTTCTCTCTGGGAGCAGACGAAATGTGTAACACTTAAAACTCTGCTTAGCTTTATTGCAGTTAGCTATTTATCTTACCTCTTCTGTGAAAGTTCACTTCTGGGATTAATCAGAAATCAGCTTTTGTATAGAAATGGTATTTTTTCCAGCAGCAAAAAACCCCAAAGTTGAAAGATAAGAGAAATCAATTTTGCAATGTTTATTTTTCTTTACAGGGAGAAAAGGAACAGCCTGTGTTTGCAGTGACTGGCTTAAGATGGGGATCTTACAGAGACGCAGGAGTTAAAGTTAGCAAGTAAGAAAATACTGTTTTTTGAAACGCCACCTTTTTTAGCATCTGTTGCCTAAAAAGACATACTTCCTTCTTGTAAAGAAGCCTTTTTTTGAGTGTAGGCATTTGCCAGGCAGAGGCACCCACACTTGGGTCTGCACCCACCACAGCGTCTTCAGTTACGCACATGGGAGCGTAAGACACTTCAGCATTTTCACCATTTGAAATAAACAGTTGGTGCTGAGCTGTTCTTTCAAGTATTTACTTCCAGCTTGCCTTGCGGTGCCCACTTCTGGAACTTTATTCGGATGGCATCAGTGCAAAAAGCTCTCCCTTGAGTCAACTCTGAGTAAAGTAATTGGCCATCATTTCTCATCAGTTGCCAATGAAAAGACGTACGCAGACGCTGTAACTCAATTCCAACAAGGGACATCAGATGCAGTAGAAGTGCCCTTCAATGCCTGCCAGAAATGGCATGGATTGTGCTGTCTGATGACTGTTCTCTGAATGCTAAACCAGCAATTGTTGGGCTTTCTCCAAATGGACATTTAATATGCCGCTCTCTGTGTATCAAATGACCAGCCTTATCTGGTGAAGGAGCAGCCGGGCCAAGGCAGTTCGCTTCTCGGACTGCTAGGGAGGAACTGCAGCACATCCCTCTGCTGCACAGCTATAAGGAAGAGATAACGTATGTTTTCGGGGTGAGGGAACAAGAGGTAGCAGGCCTCTGGAGTCTGACTGGCAGAAATTTGAGCAGTATTGAGGGGAGATACAGTAGATGCCCAGGGTGTTGTCCCTGGGAAGCAAGGGACATGCTTGGTAGTTTCTGTAGATGCTGACTCGGTTGTGCTGCAGGCTCTCCTGCTAATTGCAGCCCTAAGAGGAAGGAATCTCGCCTCTGCACTCTCTCTAGGCTTCCTGCATGTGCCCTGTTTTTTGCCTGGTGTCAGCCTTTGTGTCTTTTTCTGCAGCAGTTCCCTCTTGCAAGAGTCTTTTGGACCCAGTGCTGGAGGGTTGATAGCATCTTTTGTATTTGGGGCAGCATGAACTTTTTCCAACCTCATTCTCTTCCATTAATGTTTTTGAAGGCGTATAAAATGTGCCCAGCTTGGAAAGCACTTCACCCACAACAAATGGGTGCTCAGAATGTGCTTGGGACAAGGAGCGTGTGTGCTTGTCCTGTTTTTAACACTTCTCCCTAAGCCTCCACTTTGATCCCTACTAGAGATGCGTTATTGAGCTAAATGAACACTTGGTGTATTCCTGGACGACTCACCTTAGACTTAAAAGAAGGCACCATCTATAAAGGGAATCAAGCCACGAGCCACAGTTTGATATCGAGGTGCTGGAGCAAGTACAGAGGAGGGCAACAAAGCTGGTGAGAGGCCTGGAGAACAAGGCTTATGAGGATCAGTTGAGGGAGTTGGGGTTGTTTAGTCTGAGGAAGAGGAGGCTGAGGGGAGACCTCATCACTCTCTACAACTGCTTGAAAGGGCACTGTAGAGAGATTGGTGCTGGTCTCTTCTCACGGGCAATGAGCGACAGGACAAGAGGGAATGGCTGCAAGCTGCAGCAGGGTAGGGTTAGGCTGGACATTAGGAAAAAAATTTTCATGGAGAGAGTGGTCAGTCACTGGAATGGGCTGCCCAGGGAGGTGGTGGAGTCACCATCCCTGACTGTGTTTAGGAGTTGATTAGCTGTGGTGTTGAGGGATCTGGTGTAGGGGAGAACTTGTAGAGTAGGGCTGATGGTTGGATGTGATGATCCCAGGGGTCTCTTCTAACCTAAATGATTCTATGATTCTATAAATTTGTCTGTCTGTCCCTCTGCTAAGCACTGTCCTGGTGGAGGCATGGTGCTGTTTTATGTTTTTGAAGTTTTATTATTTTACGGACAATTTCATGACTTGATGGGAGTGGTGTGGCAGTTGCCCGCCTTAGTAGTTAATGATACACTTAAACCTGCGGTACTCTTGAGCTGATGGTGTTTAATGTGCTTTGTTGACCTTCTTTGGTGGAAGATAGTCATCAAAATATGTGCCAAGCCTGCCTAAATATAGTCACATTTCTAGATTCTATACAGTGCTTTAGGGCTGGCAGGATTTTTATTTTGTAAAACATTTCTTTTTGATCAGAGAATCCTTTGTGGCAAATTGCTGTTTGCTGGCTCTGTTCTTTTGTCACTGAAGCTGTAGATTTTTGCTTATTTGTTTGTTTGTTTCTTCCAACCACATTCTTTATTGGATATTGTGAAGACTCGTCCCACCAGCTGTTAGACTACAGACCTTTAAATCATTCCCAGTTGTGTCACATAACTAGGTAAAATTCCACTACTGAGGTGTCATGCTGCCTGTAGTGAAGACTCTATAGAATTTTTCTGATCTGCAGCTTGGGAAAGGGATGTCACTGCTGAGCTGCTGGTGATGTGTAGAAACTATCTTAGAGTATCACAAAGCTAAATGTTGTAGGGGAGCACTAACTTCAGTGGCAAATAAGTCTGTGTGCTGTGACTCGATGCGAGATTTCTCTCTTTCCCAGTATCGACCACTGGATATCTTAGAAGTTCTATCTGCCATCTTTTTTCAGGTACTGGTACCTCGGGCCTCTGAAAACCAAAGCAGCTCACTTTTTCAGTACGTTTAAGGTAAAGAGTAATTTCAGGGCAAGTGGTTTTGTAGGTGGGAAATGAAAAGGCTGACAGTGCTTTGTATTTGTCTGCAAGTTCTTCTGAAGGTTTCTGGTAACAATATAAAGTGAGAGTGAAACTCGACTTGTTGAAAAAAAAACGACCAACTGATAGACTTAACATCTGAAGACGTGAAGGGAGGGAAGGAGGGAGGGAGGCAGGGAGGGAGGCAGGGAGAATACTTAAAAATTCTTTACCGAGGATCTTTTGCTGCAAGATCACCAGGGGGAGCCAGTAACCACCTTTGAAACTGAAGCCCGGTAGCGGCGCCGAAGATACCCGTTGAAGTGCTCTGGCACAAATTTTCAGCAGTCTTTCTTGTGATAACATTTCATTCCGGTTTATTCATCTGGCTGGAGTGTCTGTAATTAGACTGCTCACGCACGTTGATAATCAGGCTTCCATGTGTAATAAAATGAACATGAAGATTAATAGCTTATCTCACCTTAAACTTCTGGGTTGATTAAAATTGATCCTGGAAAGATTAAAATTTGACCTGTGTGAAAGGTGAGGCATTTTCATTCACATGCTTTTCCTGTCCTCTGAACATAGAAGGAGCCTCATGAAAATCTGTGGAAGTACCCAGGAGCTGGTTTGGTAGATCAGAGTGGGCAGTCCAACCATGCTGTCTGTGATAGTGCCAGTGCTTCTGTTGTAAGAAGCTCCTGTTGAGGGCAGTTAAAGTGTAACGTGTCCATCAAAGATTTTTATCTATTTATTTATTTTTTGCCCCTCCATCCCCAGGAAATTTGAGCTGATGATTCTGTGTGCTGATTCTAGGTAGAAATCTATTCTTTGCTTCTCTCCATCCCCTTTCTTGCTCTTGCTGAGTCCTTAGCCACACTTAATGGCAGGGATGGTGGATTTCACTGGTGGGCCATTATTCATTGCACATCAAAAAGGTCTGTTTGACCTGCTGAACGTTAATGAGAAGTGCCCACTTCGTCTGCTATTTAGACAGAAAAGTTTCTATGGGATCTCCCCTAATTGTGGTATTCGTTGCTTTGTATGAATGTGCCTCTTGTATTATCATATTGTTAATTTCTGTCAGAAATTGTGGCTCCAGCCTGTTGAGCTCAAGACCTTCCTGGCTTGTCTTTCCTGTTGTGCACTTCATCTTTTCTGGTTTTGCCATAGCTGTCGTTTGGCATAGGACGGCCTGTACCTGAAAACAGTGTAAGGGGAAAGAACTCACCTCTAGTATCTGTAGGGTTATTGTTACAAGTGTTATCATCCCTTCTAAAATATATAGGCATTATCACAGCATTGCTGCATTTTCCTTTAATCAGTAGGCCCATATACAAACAGTGAGTATTAACGGTAAAACTGCTGTTTGTCCTGTTTATTATGTTAGTGTGATAGTGGAGTCTTTCCTTGCTCTCAGAGCTGTGAGGTAAATTAGTTTAACTTGTGCTGTATGATCCAAAACTACTGCTGAAGTCTTGTGCATAGAAAAATGATTACATTGTGTACATGTGGGCTCTTGGCTGTACTGTTTTAGTGTATACATTTTTAAATTATTCATATTATATCTTCCATAAGTCCTATCTTTTGAGCTTTTCAGAAATTATTTTTTAAACAAAATGAGAGGAAACGAACTTTGTCAGCATTTGGAAGTATTACAGGAACTAAGATTCATCTGTAGCCCAACAGTTTCTGGCAGTGGAGTTTGAATATCCCTGACAGTAATGTCTTACTATTTCTTTTTCTTTTTCTTTTTTTTTTTTTTACCTTTATTTTCCCCTTGGATGCTTTGTAAAGCTCACCTGACTTGCCTTAAGACCTGTTGTGTTGCTGTCTATAAGCACCTGCCTATCAGGTCAGATCTTGATTGTTTGAGTTGTTGGAGATGAAAGGCCTGCCAGGTTTTAGTGCCCCTTGGCTGCACACAGCCCCGTAGTCTTTGCCTGTTGGCACTAGACCCTGCTGTGCACTTACTCTTTGAGGTTGCCTTTGCGCCGTCCAGAAACCAATTGTGCTTTCAAACGTTAATGTTAGCATTGCCGGGTTTTGGATGTTCCCTCCAGCCAAAAGCAGCTGTGTCACCCTCCCACGCATCAGCAGCGAGGAAAAAACATCCCTTTAGCCTTTGCTTTTAGAGGTGAAAACTCCTCGCTTCTGTGTGGGGAAGGAGTAAATTGGTGGGCTTGGAAACTGGGGGTAATCTTTTTCAAGGTGCAAAAATGTCATCTTGCATATGTATCTGGAGGCTGGAGAGCAGTATGGTAGGCTGAGGCAGTGGTGGGATCTGGGTAGCTCTGAAGGAGTACTTGGGAGCACAGAATAAATAGTGTGAAGAACTAATGAGAATAAGCGTGTTGGTGCTCAAAAAAAAGGCCTTTTATTTTTTCTTTCCTTTTCACGTAAATCCAAGGAATGGCCCCAGAAACACCAAGGTGCTCTCATGTATCTGGGTCCAACTGAGAGACCTCCAGAAGAGCCAGAGGAGAAACCAGCCAGACCTCCTTTGTATGTGAGGATTTACAGACGACTTAGGTCGTACTGGGCGTCTCGTCCAAAAGGTGAGATTTGTGTATTTTGGCATAAACTCACAGGCAGGATTTACTCCTCTAACAGATCAGAGGCAGGGGGTGGGGTTTTTCTTTTTTGTTCTCTTATTTCTATATTAATATTAAACCCGTGACTTCGTCAAGGTAGCTGTGGTGATACCTGCCAACAATGGAATGGAATACTTAGTGCTTTTGGTCTCACAAACAAAAAAAGTATTTGTAAACAACCCAGGGTGTTTCTTGGGATCACAGTTGCTTGCCATTTCTATGGAAGCCTCCATAAGGGACACTTGGCTCTTATGGGAGAGCTTCTTGAAGTTTTTCTCCGGTAGAACAGTTTCTTAGTGGGCTGATGGAAGAGGAGCAGCCCTTGTTTTTCTGTGTGGGGGCAGCTGCTGACGCAGAGAAACAAATGTTACTTAAAAAAGAGCAATAAAACTCAGGCCATGCAGAAGCCTTAAGTTTCTCCTAGTACATGAAATTTCTCTCTGTAGCATAAATGTTATTCTGTGTGCTCTGTGAGCCTCTCTTGGGTTGGGTTGTTAGCTAGGCAGCGCGTGTGGCAGACTGCAGAAGGAAGAGGAGCATGTATTTTTGCAGTCTGATGTGATGCAAAGTCCTTCTCGTTCCTTCTCAGTTTCAGAAGGGGGTTTAGGTGGAAGCATGGACTAAATGGACCTGTATATTAGAACTGAACCCTGGGGTCTCCTCTTATAGAAAATATATGTTACCACTGCATCCTCAACACCAGAATCCTGGTTGTTGTTTTTTTAAGTAGCAGTGCTTTCTGTTTTCTAAGTGTTCCTGTAATACTAACCCTGGAGATCTGTTAATCCCTGGGTACAGGGGCTCGCAGGGCTGCCTTGTAATATGCTTGATAGTCTTTCTTGCTGCTCTCTGAATATTGGTGGTATTTTTTCCTTTCCTTCACTACAGTACTCTCAAACTCCCTTTTCCTTTTTTTTAAGATTTTGATGTTTGAAAGAAACAAAGCTAGTGGTCACAAGGGGTCAGAGTGGTTTTTGCAGTCTGATATTTCATGCTTCATGGCGGTGAAATGATGGTCTGTGTAATTAAATTCCACTTAATGATGTCTTCTCTTCTGGATTTGCAGAAATCCCCCAGGAGGTAGCCCCAGAGGACTGGGAAGAACTGAAGCTATCCACCATTGAACTTTCCATTGCAACTCGGAATAGGCAGCTTGATCTGAGAGTAAGACCATAGTATAACTGAATTCCAAATGCTGCCCACCTGCACAGTTGTTTTTTTGTCTTGCTAAAATCCTGGTTTTGTGGCTGTATAAATAAAACTGACTACCCCATACAAGGAGGGGCCCATGGATTGAATCCAGGAATGGGCAAGTTTCAGGCTAGTGTAAGAGCACTAGAGAGCCATGTAAAACTGGGATGCAGTGGGATCGAGAAGAATTTATACAATGAGAAGGCTTCACTAGCTGAACAGAAGCTTTATGATTGCCCAGGAGAAAAACAAGGCATTGGCACAGGCACTCTTTTCCTTTTTGACCCATGGGAGAGCGATTCTATTTTATCAGCTGGTGCTGGAAGGAAGCTCTGAGCCTCAATGTATGCCTGGAATTGTGGCTTTTTCTCTGTCTTTTGGCTTGCAGAGCAAAAGGTTAAAAAGAACTTGGATAATAGAAAGGACAGGGACTACAATGAGTAGGACAGGATAGGACAGGGGCTATTGTGAGAAAAGGCAGGAAATGCAGGTCGTTGTGGAAGAGTAGAACCAAGTGACCAAGGGAACTGTTCCTGTCGTAATCTTCTGGACGTGCTTGTGCTGTTCATTCACTGTTTTAAAACCTAAACCTGTCTTTGGCTTAGGTCTGCATTTTGGTGTGATTTTATTTCTGTGAAAGCTGTTTGGGTAGATGTCTGTCTCTTAGTTTTACTGGAAAATGCTAACACGGTGATCCTGTACTGGTGAGCTGCCCTTTGTGCCTTCCTGAGGGCTGCTGGAAATCACTGCCAGTACACCCAGATGAGCCAGAGGTGTTGAACTTGCTGCAGGGTGTATCTTTCTCAGAATTCAGGGTCTTAAAGAACCTGAAAATGTTGTTATCTCTGTAGGATCAATCAAAACAAGACAAAACAGGCAAATCTAAACTTACATTTTCCTCCTGTTTACTCCTTACAATGTACCACATGAATTTTCGTTTCTTCTTTATCAGTGGCTTATGATTTGGACTGCCAGCATCCTAGTACTGGGAGAGGCTAGACAGAGACCAGTATTAGGTTTTTTGCCTGGTTTCTAGATGGTACTTGAACAGAACAGTGAGCTGGATTGGAGTCAGGGATGTAAACTAAAGCCAGACCTACCAGGAAGTAAAAAAGTATCTCATCACCACAGAGTAGCCCTTTTGTCCCCTTTCCTCCTTTTTCTTCCCCAGCCCCCTGTCCTTTACTCCTTCAAGATGCAGTTTATTACCATTACAGAACAAAGAAATGTCAGGTTCTCGGGTCTCTGGCATAGCTGAGAGAAACGGCCAAGTTTATGTTAGGGCAGCTGTACTTTTCTGTTTCAATGTCTGGAAGTATCTTGATGCTGCATCTTTTTTTCCTACAGGCATTTTTTTCTCACCCTTTATAGCTGCTTTTAACTTTGGTTCTTGAAGCCATTGTCCATGTAGCCATCAAAGCTGAACAGCAGCTCCCTGAAATCGATACCAGGGCATATCTGCAGAGCGTTGTCAGCCGCTCCTGTCTGTCTGCCTCACCTCAGATTCATGCCTAGGCTGCCCTGTTGAAGAGAAGCTGATGAAGCTGTACAGGTGCGGCTCGGGCAGCACCAAGCCTTACCTCTGCAGATACAGCAAAGAAATAAGATATGTTATAGGAGTAGTTGCATTTATTTTTGCTTTTGTCATTGTGATTGCATCTGCACTAGGACTTTGGCCAGGACTGAAATGTTAAAATAAGTAAATGAAATAAATAAATAAAAAATGAATTGCATCTTAAAGTTGCTTTCCCGGCAAAAGCTGTCCTGTATACTTGGCTTAAGGGCAGGCTGTAAATAGAAAAGCAGCTAAGTAAGGAGTGTCTAGACCTAGAATGAGGTCTAAAACAGTTCGACTTCCAATTTATATTGTTAAAAATTTTCTGAATGTTTGGCAGCCAAATGTTGCAGCATTGTACTAGTGCTTAAAGTCACTAAAGACCCATTGATTAGAAATCTGTGTGATCAGAAGGAAACTCTGCTATTGATGCCTTTAATAAGTGTGTGGAATGTAAGAAGCAGCCAAACATGTGAATCACTATTTCACTTCTTGCAGTATTTGTTGTTGAATACTATCAGTCAATAATAATCCAGGAGAAACTGCTGTCTGTAATTTATAATCTAGATTTTAAGAACAGAAAAAGGCATGAAATGCATCTTCTGCCTCCTTTGGTGGGACAAAGGACTGGGCATTTTGTGAACATATTGCAGTATCGTGGGTGTGGCATTTTGAGGTGTTAACTGCTTCATTTCTGCATCTCTTTTTGCACAGCGCACAGAAGACTTCATGGATATTTGCCTCGAAGCAGACACTGTCAGCAAAGGGCAGTTTGTAAACAGAGGGTGAGTATGGGAAGCTTGCAAAAAGGTGACAGAATCTGTGTGTCGGATCACTAATTCTGAGAAGTCTGCTGCTTTTCTCTGATCTCCTGCTGCAAAATTCAGAAGCAGAGGACTGCAAAGGGCACCAGTCAGTAATGCTCCATGAGGGTTACTGATGTAAAATTTAAAATTCTTTAAAATTTGTACTAATTTTCTCTCTCTCTGGAAACAAGGTAGGGCAGTTGGCTTGGAGTTATTCTAGCTTCTGAGTTTGCTGTACCTTTCATCTTTTTCCTTATTGCTGTTGATTGGTGCTTCTTGGATAATACAGACAGCTGTACAGACTTATCCCCAGAATCCTTTAGCCCTAGCTGCTAGGTGGATTAAGAGGTGGGTCACAGAGCTGATACGTTTGTACTAATGGTACCAGGAATTTTTGAACTCTGATCAGACAGGCCCTTCTTCTAAGTGGAGGGCTTCCTTGACTCAATACCTCGTGAGAAATTAGGTCTGAACTGGACAAACTTTTGGAAGATGAGAACTTAAACAGAGACTTTAAGCAAATGTATTAGTGCTGCTTGCACATGGAGTAAGCAGGCTGTGGGTATGAAGCAGCAGCATGCAGAGAAAGAGGGAACATATATTGCTTCCTTTGTGCTTGGAATGTTGTCTTCCTCCTGCTCTCACCAGGCACAAATCTGAGCTGCTTTTTCCAGCTCCTCCATACAGTCCCACTAGCAAATACATTGCATCTTTAGTGCAGTTTTTGCCAGCAAAACTAAATCCTGACGTGCTCTTTTGCCTGTTACCATTTTGTTTGCTTACTGTTTTCTAGTCTTAAAGCTCCCTCTAGTGAAATCAATGGAAAGGTTTCAACACATTTTTGCCTGCTTGTCGTCACCCTAATAATTCTGCATATATGTCTTGTTTATGATACTACGTGCAGCAGCGGGCCCCTTGTTGGAGCATCCCGCGAGTCTCAATGGGTACAGAATCTTCTGGCCTGTGTGTACCTGGTAGGTCATCTTACCAGCTGCAACTGCTTTTAAATCGCAGTAGCTGAGCAGACCCTAGGTTGCTTGCCACTGAAATCTTTGCTTTGAAGGCTATGGAAGGATAGGAGGAGAAGATTTTCCCATTAGCAGCAAGGGGAATCTGGCCTCTTAAAGGAGGGGGACAATGGAGATGCTGTGATGGGTTCTTGGACGCTTTGCTAGCGGAAAAGAAAAAAAGTGGGTGAATTTGTGTGATTTGAGGGAGGGATATTTGAGTGTACACCCACTGTAAAGCATGTCTCCCATGTGGACTGGACACGCTTCACACAGTAGTGTGTCACATTGTCTGACTGCAATTACACTGTCATGCACAAAAAGCCTCTGATGAGAGCTAACATACCCTGCTGGCTAGAACTAATTAGAGGCAGTACCAAAAGCTTTGAGTTGCTGTTCAAGCAAAGTTCAAAGTAACAAGCTCTTTTGATTAAATAGTGCCCAAAATCTGTAGGTAACAAAGAAAGAGAAAGAGGGGTACCTGGGGTGGGGGAGCAGCCAGAAGGACTAGTTAGTCCTACAGAGAGGAGTTAGAACAGAAAAAACATGCCCTGTTTTTGCAAGGCAAAATCAGGGTGTTCAGAGAAGCTTTTCACTGCACCATGCCCTTTGGCAGGTAGGTTTGAATCAAGCCCGTTATTAGAGGCTCCCTGTTGCCTGGCACCAGCAGCGTTTGTATTTTGAATGTGTGAAGAGTGTCTGTCTTTATTTTATTTTCCTTTTTTAAATTTTTTTTTTAATGCATAGTTTTAAACTGCAGCAGAACTAGGGGGGTGTGTGTGTGTGAAAAGTTCTATAAGGACAATACCTTATCAGTGCAGATAGCAAGGGTTTCAGTTGTTATCTTTTTTCATATTGAAGAGGGCACTGGCACAAGCTGATCAGAACTGATGGATCACACAGAGTAAACCACGCTTCCAGCGGGAAACCACCATGCAGGCTCAGGAAAGGTGTCTGCCTGGGTCCATCAGAGTGCTGGAGGGCAACTGCTGTTGGATTTCAAAGAAAGGAGTAGGTCATCCCAGGTGTATATAAAAGTGCCCTCCGGCTGTGGATCAGATTTGTGTGAACAAGAGCATCTGCAGCAGGGGTAGAGCTGATGTTTAAGATAAGGTAGGGGAAGAGCAGGCAGTTACAGTGTAGTGCTTACTAAGAAGTGCTGGAGGGAAGGAGAGTGGGGATGGTAAGTGTAGCATCAGTAATCCACATCCTGATAGCCAGCTTAGGTCCTGTATATGAAAATACGAAGAGCTGTCACTCCAGGGCATGAATGCAGTTACCAGCTACTGTGCAGAAGACTGGTTTTTGTGGTTAGAGAGTCTTGCTCTGAATCATTCCCTACTGGCCGCTTCTGGGGACGAGAACTAGGTTAAAATTATGTGTGTTATCTGCAGTGGGTGTTGTGGCGCTCTCTCTGCCTGTACTTTTGTGATTCAGAAAATGGAGTGAGATAAAACGATCAATGTGAGCTGTTGCTGTTAAGCTTTTGTCTTGCTCCTGTTTCACTTGGTTGTTTTGCCTCGAGTAAGGAGCGGAATCAAACGGAAATGCCTTCCAGTCCTTTCATACTGGCTCACTGGAGAGGCAATCACTGCAAGTGGAGTTGTGTCTATTTGCTTGTACCAGCGCTCTCCTTTGACTGATCTTTTTAGTTCCCTGTCTTGTCTCCGTTGAGCTCCCCTTGACCCCATAATTACATTTATGGAGAGCCTCACTTACCTTCATGGACCAAAAAAAATCTACGTGCTTACCCTAGCGCGCTAGGACCGCGTATGTCAAACTTCGAGCAGGGTAAGCCTCAAGCGGGAAATTTTGCTGCTTGTTTGTACAGCACTGTATAAACTGACAGTATGGCATGCCATCAATGATTTATAATTTATATTGCCAGGAGGTTGCTTAATTCCCTCACATGCGCTCATTAATCTTTTAGTATATACATATTTGATTAAAAACAAACTTTCCACAGTTAATCTTGCTTCCGTCCTTCCCTGCCCTTTCCTTTGGTGTCTTAGTTTTTCTTCCTTTGTCTTTGATTATCATCTCCTGGTTCAGCCCTCTCTCGGGTTTTTTTCTCTGGGATTTTCTGTGATTTTAAGGAGCGCTTGCGTTCCTCAGGGCATGGAAGCCTTGGTGTAGAGGGAGTTTTTGACATGATTTTGTGCCTTCTTTTCCTGGGCAATATTTAAATACACCCTTCTTGTTCATATCAGTCTACAGAATAGACAGAAAAGTTGGGGACAGCTGGTGTTGCCTGTTGGAGGAATATCTGTGATAATTTTGCTGTGCTTGAGAGCTGTGATATATTAACGCTGTAGCTGTAACTTTGTGCTGTCCCCTTTGCTTTTTGGGTGTCGCGCTCTGTCTGAAGAGGGGCCCAAACTGAGGGGTCACTGCCTGGGGTGCGGTGTACCCTTTGTCAGAAGTCAGCAGAAAGCTCATGTGTGCTCTCAGCCAGGAGGCCAGAGGTAGGTCAGTGTACCCAAAAGCTTGTGCTTGCTCTGCAGCAGTGCACCTTGGTGCTGTTCTTTAACAGTTGATCCAGTGAGAGGACAGCAACCTAAGTCTTGAAGAAAACCACATGACACTTGCAGAACCAGCTTTCTAAGACAGGCAGTTGTCTTCTGCGTGTTCCCATTTGACATTCACAGAAGTAGGAGAGTAGCACTTGTGTAAGTGGAGTACATAAATGAGAATCTCACAGCCACCGGAAGAGAGAGAGGAACTGACAAAAATGGGTGTATTATTGGAATGGGTAAAAATATGATGTTTGGGAGGGGGGCTCTTCACAAGAGTGATACAAAAGCAGGTAGTAAGAAAGCTCATGCTGACTGGTGCTGACGTGAGGACTTTTTGACTTATTTGTTTTTTTCATGGTAGTTTAGTGGTTCCATATAACTAATTCTATCAGGCGTTTTTTTGGCTTAGGGTTGCTGAGATTGCTGGTAAGTTCTATGCATGCATGGGGCATGAGAAGGCAGTAGTCATTGATTGCAGGGATTGTACAGTACAGTATCTAAATGACAAATGCAAAACTGCTCTGGTTTCAAATATATAAAATAGTTTATTCAAATATATTCAGTAAGCCTCAGAGCTGATGCTGGTTGGATGCCATCAATGCATACTCTTATATGTATTGACTGCAGCAGAAGAGGAAATACCTATTTTATTTTCTCACAGTTGAACCCCAAAATATTTGTCAATGCACGTAACCTCTGAGTTTCCCACGTGCATGGTGACTTACCAGCCACAATGACGTGTCATCCCTAAAGATGGCTGTTTCCCAGAGAATCACCTCTTTACCTTATCTCTCTTTTGCTTTGAACAGAAGTCAAAAGATGCGTGATCCACATGTGTGCCCTGAAGGGAGTCAGTGCATCCAAGCCAGTAGATGCATCTTGCAACTTCCAGAGGTGAGAAGCTGAGGGAGTTGGAAAACTGTCACTTTACTTTCTCGTGCCTGGTGGTGCTGCACGTTAAGAACTCCCTACTCCAAACCTGGGAGGTTGATTACGCTGCCAGTGAGACGCTCAGTTTCTCAGTGCAGCAACTCAGTCCCTGGCTAGGAGATACATACTGGAAGGTGGTCTGTAAACCAGAGGGGCAACTTCATACTGCCAGTAAATAGTGACAGACCTTTTATGTAGACAGTGGTGGTAGCTGTTGCATGTACACACCTCCTTCTTCTTAGTATTGAAGACTGAATTTCTCATCTGCGTTTTACCCTAGGAGGGATTTTGCTGTAGAGAAGAGAAAGACTAGAAGCTTTATGGAGAGCAAGGAGGGTGATACAAAGCAGTGGGGCTCAGATCACTGTAGAGGGAAGTGTCTTGAAACTTTGAATAGATGAGGCTGAAAAAAAAGCCAAAGCTATGTCCGTCGGTGTAGTTTAGATTACTCTTTTGCTGCCTCTTAGAAAGAAGGGGCTGTTATTGTAGCCTTGAGGAGGACTGTGTCATATTTTACCAAGGACGCAAAATCAGTTTCAGATAATTTCTGTCTTCTAATGACCTATCATTCAGCAAAAGACTTTCATATTCAGAGAGAATAGAACATGGCAAAAGGTGAAAAAAAATCTATGCCTACAAAGTGAACATCATGAATTGTGATGTCATGATTGTCCAGCACCCTAATACTTCCATCAGACTCATATTACGGCAGTTTTGTTATTCGGAAGGAATACTCTAGAATGCTGGGCTAAGTACAGCTGTGCCTTAGCTGGGCTAAGTAAGAGCTGTGGTATAATATGAGCTCTTCACACTGCAGCTGCTGTGAAGACATTCAGAGCATGTGTGTGCATGGCCCAAAGCTGTGCTGTTCAGTTCCTTGACCTGGCTCTCATGAAGGCAGCACCGATGAGTCTCGCTAGCTTTGCAGAGAAATGGGATATGTTGATCCAGGTGGACTGCTGCACCTCAGTCTTCCAGCACCTATCCTGCTTTCTCTGATCTGTGCTCTTCTGGTGTTTGAGTTCACGTGGAGCTAGTTTGAGTATGCAGATAACATAGCCCTGCCTTGAATCAAGTGCGTGCACAGCAGTCACCAAATTTGTTTAGATAAAGTCAACCTGCCATTTTGATGAATAGTTTTAATCATTGGTGAGTCTGTATCAGCGTGACAGAAAATGCTCTAGAAAATTCTACTGCTGAGTAATTCCTGACCCGTGAATTGCTTTGTACTGCACGATTCAGATCGATAGAGTAAAACAGAACCAAAAGGTGTTCGTAACATGGATTTAATAGGAGTGACTTAACAGGCACTTCTGCAGATTAGCTTGTGTCACCACTGGCAGATCAAGATCTAAGTGCATATGATTGTTCTTCCAATAGCAAATAATCCATCAGGAGAAACAACGTGGGTCATTTAATTATCACCAATTAGCAACTAAGTGAGATAACATGCAGCAGACTTAAGATATTACGTGCAGTGAAGGATAGCTCTCGCTGTGTTATTGAAACCAAATGGGCCGGAAGGTGTAGGGAGGAGGGTCATCTCTGTGGAGACTCAGCTAAATATTGGGCTGTAGTCTGTTAGTAACATCAGCTGTCGGTATTTCAGCATTGCTGAAGTCATCTGTTGGATGTTTAACCCTGGCCAGCACTGTTATCTGTACGCAGGGCACTGAGGGATCCTTTGGCATTGACAACGAGGAGTATGAAGCTATGCCCGTGGAGGTGAAGCTATTGCCCCGGAAACTCCGCTTCTTCTGTGATCCCAGAATGAGAGAGCAGATGCTCCGTGCAGCAGTACAATGAGAATTCATGTCAAAAGGGGCTGGTGTTCACCTGTCTTATCAGAGCCTCTTCAAGGCATGTGAGACCTCACCGACATGATTAATTCTACTAGGCTGATAAGCCACTTGGCTCTTTTTATGCACAAGGTATTTCCAGTGGAAGTGGCTAATCTGGCTGGTCTCACAGGGGTTAAAAATGCAAATGACAGTTCTGAGAAATGCATGTTAACTTGATGGCATCTTTTTTTTCCCCAAAAAAAAAGTCATCAGTGTTCCATTTACAGCACTGCAGGCTGAGTGCTGTGTGCCAGATGCTACTGCTTTAATGCAACTGTATATTAAAGTAAAATGAAAGCACACTTTTCCTTGTGTTTTAAGAACTCGGGTCTACTTTTGCCTATGTATAAATCCTGCAAAACTGGAATCTTGGAAAGATTTCTTTTGGAGAAGTAGTGCAAAGGAGGTCTGTGAAATGTTGGAATTGCCACATTGAAACAGGTGGTTGCTTATCTACTCTGTCACAAAATAACTTGATACAAAGCTTTAGAGGAAGTTTTAAAATTCTCCACATGTATCTGAATATTTATGTTATTTTTTTCACCCTGCCAGATTCAACAGCGCAGAGTTCCAGTTAATAATGTAGTAGAAATGCATTCCTTTGATCAAGTTTAGGTATGTTATACAGAAGCAAATAGGCAAATGTCATCATTGACTCACAGCTGTATGAAGTACAGGTGGAAAGACTCTAACAAGCCAAATGAGGGTTTTTTTTTTGAAAGTATTTCATTTATTCCTGTAGTAGGATAACACCAAATAAGGGTATCCAAATAATGTTTTTATTCCTTGTGTCTGGTTACTGTTCCCTTTAACATACACAGTTGCTTATCACTCCTTATGCAGCCTATATTCCCTGGAGCCCCGGTACTGTAATTAGTTTTGTTTCTTTTCTGAGCTATTGTTTATAGCCTGCCTTTGATTGCTGAAAAGAAATATTATGGACTTGGGCAAAGTTACCTGTTTTCCCTGTTATAACTTAGGAGTTCACAATTCTGCCTTGCTTACCGGGAGGGAAAAAAAAACTTGATCCTCATTTTTCTGATGTGATTGTTGCTTGTACATAGTCCCCGTTTTATGCTCTGATCTACTCTTAAGTTTATCTGTTGATTCTTTGCTGTAATGAAAATAAGGGCATTAATGAATTGAGTTCCAGCGGCTTTGTTAAAGGCTGCATCCTGGCCACATGCTGCTGCAACAGCATCCTCTGCTGGAAAGTTGCTAAGGCAGAAATGCTTTGAAAGGGGAAGTAGAACTTGTTTTCTGGGTGATGCCGGAATCAAACTGCTGTCCTTCCCTCTACTACAGTAGGAAGAAACTAATCACCCAAGCTGCTGGGGCAGGCACTCATCCCTCTCTTGACCAAGAGCCACAGGAGCGTAAGTCTGCTAGTTCTTTCTAATAGTTACGCTATGGATAGGGCCTGTATTGTGCTGCCTTTCTTCTGATCTGCAGCAGTTAATGGTGCCCAGTGGACCCCTGGGGTACTCTCTGAGGAACGTGTTGGCTGTGCTCTGCCCTTTTTGCTTGCCACAGAGTCACCCAGAACGTTGCTCTGCAGCCGCTGGCTCAGACTCAGAGGTGGATCTCAGCAACTGAGTTTTTCCATCAAGCCGATGCTTCTGTAATAAAGTTAGCAGTGCTTCTGCTCAAGGGGCAGGAAAGACAAGGCAGCAGCCATTTCAAAAAGGTAAGCTTTAATTGTATTTAAAAAATACCCATGTTTTAGTAAGCAGTTTCTCTACACAGCCACAGGCCTATGGGAGCAACCACACATCTGCAAGATGCAAACAACATCAGAGCTGTTAGGACTACAACCAGCCTGCTGCAAGGGGTGAGATGATAAGAACTAGCTTCTGGTTCATCTGTACCATTTTACAGGGAAAATGACTAATTCTCTTCCACAGCATCACACACACAGCTCCCACTGCAGTGTGATTCCTTGC
The DNA here is from genome assembly GCA_013400555.1 of Jacana jacana. Lineage (NCBI taxonomy): Eukaryota > Metazoa > Chordata > Aves > Charadriiformes > Jacanidae > Jacana > Jacana jacana. The sequence continues at coordinate 270,393 of VZTM01035042.1, read as the reverse complement.
TTGAGGGTAACCAGGAACTCCCTTCAAAATTGGACTTGCTAATGATGCTAAAGTACCAAGGATCACCCGAGACAGGCTGATATTTAAATATGCATATCAGCATAAGTTGAGTAGCTTATATGAATACCAATCAAGTAATTTTTCCCCTTTCTTTTACAATTCAGAGGTCTTCCAGTGTGGAATGGTTCTGGACCTTGGAACTGCAATATTCACAGGGGAGATGTGGGAAAAATATTACATAAAATAAGCAGGGGCTGAACCTGCTGTCTACAGTGTTGAGGAGAGGGCTCAGTTCTTATGTTTCTGTCTGACAGCAAGACAAACAACTGTCTTTGTATGAACTCCCAAGACAGGAAGCAGTAGAATCCTAGGTCCCACTCATGTAAACACTTACCCTGGCTTCAACTTACAGTCCATTCTGGAAAGACTTAAAATACCATAACATAAATAGAAAGGAAAGATAACAACCTAATGATGGACCAGCCCAAGGCACCTGTTTATTTAAACCATGATTAAACATTCCCATTTGAATGGCATGTTGCATTAACCAGGACCTGAAATCCCCGTTCTTAGGCATTTAGCACCCTCTGTTTTAGACAGACATATTCTATTAAGTCACTGCATTACACTCCAGTCCCTCGTAAAAGATGCACGTGTTGTCTTCTGCCATAATCGTTAAGACCACTGGCTTTTGCAGGGAGGAGCAGAAGGGAGACAGCAACTAACTTAAAATAGCTGTGATGAGAGAATTTGAATTAGTACATGTGCTTTGTACCTAGGCTTTTGCATTTAGGACAAAGTGCTCTTGCCCTGATATTCCAGAAACTGCTGCCTGTCCCCCTCCCAGAGCAAAACGTGCCAGTCCTTTGCAGTCTGTCACCAGGAGGGCCACTGCTAGGCCTAGCTTTTTGCCCATTAACTTTGGCAGCTCTTAGAACGAGAGAAGTATTACAGTAGCACTACTTTACAGAACAAGCTGTACAGTAAGCTGCTTCCCTATGAAAAGGTGATGGAACTTTCTTCTGCCCTTAAGGATGATGGATAGGTGAGCTCATCTCCTGTGTCACCTGTGCCCATTAGCTCTGACATACATTAGAGTAACTACTTCATGTATGCTAGAAAAGAAGGTATTAACATGTCTCTAAGACAAGTCTGAACTCCAATTCAGTAACATGCCTTTCTCTTAATATCCATTATAGTGAGTTGTACTTGGCTCTATGCAGCTTGGCCTTGCAGTAAGAAGACATTTTTTTTGCATGCTTTAAGTGTCTGGCATGGTATCCCTTGATCAGATTGAAAACCTAGTTTTTTATTTCTCTCCCAAGCTTTACCCTCCAATCCAGATAGTACAAGTACTAATAATTCAGTACTTGATCATATGTTTCTATGCAGCTTGTGTTAAAATGCAGCTAGGAAGCTCTTGCTCTCCTGTTTAAGGTCAGGCAAGTACCAAGTGAGAGCCTGCACTGGCTGTACTACACTGTAGGTGTTAGGAGAGGAACATACCAGACTGTGTCTAGCAGGGCACTGGCTACATGCATGGTTAGTGTAACCACCATTCAACCTGGGCTCTAGTCGCAAGCTACTGACCAGAGCCATCACACCAAAGAAATTGAAGGCACCACTGTAAAGGCAAAGCACTCCCAATGGAGAAGAGGATTTTTTTGCACTAATCAGCAATATCCTACCTTATGCCATGCTTTCCTCCCCCTTTTAGTTCAAAATACACCACCTAACCGTCTCCCTTCCAGTTGCTAGTATTCCAAAATGCAACTATTAAGTGCCAAAGAGGGGATTTCAAAGGTTTGCACTTCACTGGTTTACCTGGAATTGTGTTATCCCCCAGAGAGAAAAAAATTCAGTGAAGTTGGTTCCAAACAAAGCCAGCCTGCTGAACAAGCCCTTATGGCCCAAGCTGTAGCCATTTGTTTGTATTATCTACCCATTTAGCAAGGATTTTCCACACATGACAACAATAAAAGCAGTATCTATTAGAAAAGGAGCACAGGTGGAAAGTTCTTCTTGCAACAAATCAAATAAGGAAGGGTTAGGACAGAGAAGTCTTTTTGTTATGTTTTCTGTCTTTTGTAGCAGTCACCTGCCAAGAGAGGCTGTAGAGAAGCAAAATTACAAGGAAGAGCAAAATGGGCTGCAGGCATCCAGCTGGGACGTAGCCCAGAAGCTACTTTTACACTAATCTGCTTGCTTTGATGCTTCTGCACCCACCCTACTGCTAGCAACTGAAGTTCTGCTCAGTGGGCTCCAGCAGTGCTGTCTAGTAGTCCTGCTGTCCTGACAGCTTGTGAACAGGGATGGCACTCTCATGCAGGGTGTTAGAAACCCTCTGACGGCAGAGGCGGTAAAATTTGAACAACAGATGAAAGGTTTGTTCCTATTTAGCTCAACAAAAGAACTGTCGCTGTCAAAGGGAACAGAAAGTCATTAAGAGCTGACCACAGCTAAACCTTCAAGAAAGTGAGAGGAAGAATTGCTAGAGTTTCCTTTTTTACCTTTGAAGGAAGTTAAGTAAGTGACAGCCGTACAGCGCCAGCCGTACTTCCTCAGTGATCTTCTCTGCAGACAGCGTGTAAAACTCAAGTGGAAGTTAGAAAAAAGCACAGAGATGGCAGGGCACTTTGATAGTAGAGGTGTCAATTTAAAGACATCATACTTTCCTTAAGGAAAAGGACTAGTCTTTCCATTAAGGGATACTCAGCTCTGTTTTTTCCCCCAACCTTCTGAAGATGATTATGTTACAGTTGTGAGCAACTGGCAATGTAAGCAGCAGCATGATTTCTCCTGTACAAAAACATCCAAAGTCCTGAAAAGGCAGGCAAGGGAGGGACTCCTCAGGGACAAGCCAGTCACAGGAACAGAATACACTGAAGCTCATAGTGATGAACTGCGCAATAAGCCTTGAGAGGCCCCTGATCCCACGCCTCACTGAAACCTCCGAATCCACAGCAAGCAAAACTACCCCTTGGCTGCAGAGAGCCTTCGAAGGAAAACCAGGACATGCCAGCCTCCTTCCTTCCAGAGGAAGACAATCCACAGAGGACCTACTTGGAGAACATTTGCTTCACCTGTTTTTAAAAGAATTGGCAGGTGAGACTTTGGTGGTTCAGGCTCTGTCTCATCCTATGAAATGCTAGGATTAATGGATACATCAGCTACAGTTTGCATTTCTACAAACTGCAGAAAGGCTCTAAGGGTGCTGAAGTCTGTTATGGTAGAAGCAGCAGCTAATTAGCTACAGCCACAGTTCAGGAAGAACAGTTAGCTTAAAGCTGATGTTGTTACTGGCTGAAGGCTTTTGGGCAAAGCAGTGTGTCTCCTCTAGAACCCACAGAACTGTTCTTGGATTTAGCAGGATAAAAGCATCGCTCTTACAGGGATAGCCTTCCTGGAGGGAGCCACTGACCCTACATGAACTGAATCCTACTCTTTCCACAGCACAAGAATGAGAAACACTCTTCATCTGGGTCTACAGCTTCTCTGCTCAGGACAAAAAAAAGGCTTGCTGCTAGATGTTATGGCTGGCTGTGTTGCTGTGCCAGTTAAGAACACCAAGCTCTAAAGGAACCTCCTGCAAACTGCAAAGCTGGTCCAGCTGAAGGGTCACATACTGCTCTTGGTCTCACATAAAGCTGAGGAGGAGAGTGGCAGGCACTGCTGAAGGCTGCGTGACAAAAGGAGGCTCAGCAGACAATGTTAAAGCAAAGGAGTGACAAGTACTATCCACTAACAAAGGAAGGGCTAGTGACATTAGTTAAAGCATACTTATTCAACCCAATCCTGCCCAGCACCATCTGAGCTGAGGCTGGAGAGCATAGCGACTGCAAGGTGGCTCAGTGATGTTGGTCTCTGTTAAATAGGAGACCATCTTGCTGGTTTGAAGATTTTGAACCAGAGCAGCAGGTATGATGCAACTGAAAACCAGAGGAAGTGGAAAGTAGGTTTAAGTAGAGATGGTGCTCTTCTCCAGCTATGAGATCGGATAGGTACAGTCTTTGCCAGTTCATGCCATCTCAAATGCTGGAAGTGAAACCGTGCTGCTCTGGTAAGTAAAGTCATAAGATCCTGTAGCACCCTCTTATCCCAAACTTGCTTCTGTCACTGATGAGGAAGGGTGGCTTTATTCCAACTCAGCTGCCAGAAGTTGGGTGAGGGGTGTTTAAAGGAGTTCTAGATTTTATCATTGGTTTAACCGTCCCCACCAATAAACATGGTAGGACAGGAGATGTTTTATGAGACTGGGCCACTAACAGCCTGTGCTGAAGCTCTTTTCAGTCCCCAAGCAGAAGAGGGGATGATAGGAGGGTTTTCCAGTCACGTCTTGAGAGCTCAGCTACAGCATTTCTTATTGGTCCCCATCAGACAAAGTGCTTTCCTGAAGTCATCAGCGCTCAGGTATCCAGGCTAGGCCAAAACCTAGCCATCACTGGCACCAGTGAGGATTGGTGCGAGGTGCCACCAATCCTACCTAAACTGAACAAAAAAAAACCTAAAGGGAGACAAAACCAACCAAACAAAAAAACTGGAGGAGGTACTCATTGGGAAGTTGAGGGGGAGAGACCAAAATCACATTTTGTTTTAAAATTATAAATAATCTCCATATAAAGTTATTAAATAAAAGGAGATCCATCCAGTGGCTGTGGTGAGTTCCAGTGATCTTCCTAAGCAATGCCTGGTAGCCTTTACAAGTGATCTTTGCTCCCCGTCTCCCTCGCCCTTGGTTTAAGTGCAGCAGGGGTTGTCAATGACTAGCATAACATCAATGCCATATACTTCCAGCAGGTCCATAAGAAAACTTCGATCTCCTTGGGGGTCCAGGCCCATGCCTCGTGCATGGTCAGCTGTCAGCGTCTTGTCCTGGCTGGCCGAGACCTCCATCAGCGTCTGAAATATGCGGTTGTTCTGCTCCATGAAAAACCTATAGGATAAAGTCAGCTGAGATGATGGCGTACCAAACAGGTACTAGAGCCCCAGGACTGCATTAACCCTCCAGTTTAACCACAGATCCCGCTGCCTTAGGTGACACTTGAGTAGTTTCCCATCTACCCTATGGACGACCCAGAATAAACAACGATAAAGCAGTACCTTGTAATTTACAGAGATAATTTTGTCTGGCCAACTTATGGTAGGCATTTCACTCTGTAGAAGCAAGCTGTGTTATCAGCTAATGTGTACTTTGTGGTAACCAAGTGGGTACATCAGACCTACAGCTCCCACAGCGCGAAGGAGGCAACAGTGTCATCAGCCATCTAAGCAAGCCACTGGGTAAATAAATTCTCTATCACTGGTGCACAACCCAGCACTGAGAGCTACTTCTTACCTAGTGCTTTCCTAGGAACTGATGCGTTCAAAAGAGCTCTGACTCTGTGCAGGTCAACGATCAGAGCTCAGTTTCACCCCATTACTTCTCACCTGCTGCAATCTGAACAGCAGCAACAGGCAGTGAAGGTGGCTGAGGTGTGGTTTTCATCTAATTCTGTACCTCGGACCCTGCACCCAGTGCTGGTTCCTCTGTTTGCCAAGTACAAAGCCAGACACATCAATGGGCCAATCCTTCATATGCAGGTCTTATCTCCACTCTGTACCTCCCCCAGCGTGGTACAGTGCCTGCTTCCCACAGCCATTGTCCTTTCCTGAGCCAAATGTTCTGGCATGAGAAGTCCTATAGTACCTATGTTTTCAAAAATGGGAAGGGATTCTTGCAATTCTAATGGTGTTTTAAAAAGCCCCTTCTTCTCCCAGTACTTAAGAAACCCTAATGGAGACTGATACGGCTTCATTTGGCTTCTCAAATTGAAAGGAAGATGATCAGAAGAGAAAGAGATAGTTTGGTTCTTAGATTCCTAGAAGACGACAACTGAGTATGGAATTATTGTTAACCACCATGTTTCATAATATGCCAAACCAGTGCAACATGAAACCAGTGAAAAAGCCTCCCTAGACCTAACAGTGACCAACTATGTATTGGCAGTAACCACTCACAAGATGAAAAGGTCCTCTTCACAGGAGCTACAATCTTCACCCACTTCTTGAGAATACATTAACATCTGCCTGAGAGAAGGGAGACAGATTAAATGCACATACCTACAGTGAGCCTCAAAGCATTAGAAGACAAGGTTTACAACTAAGATCTCCACACTCCATTATTTGGAGACAAATCAGATTAACACCATTGCCCCCATAGCTGAGGCAACAGGGCAGTCTTTATAAGACACCGGGCTAGAAATCAGGCTATGTTTTCCGTTCTGCTACCAATCTGGTGAACTGACAGCGAGTCACAACCTCTGGTTCTCTTCCTGCCTTCTACCCGCTCCATCAGCTCACTGGCAGAGGGGCTGTATGTGTGCAGAGTGCCTGTGGACCCTCGTACCAGTCAGCCACAGTGGAACCAGAATCTCAAAGAGATGAGCTGAAGCAGTGGGAAACTGAAAATACTAAGACAAGAAAGAAAGTACAAAGGAGCAGTGTCCTCCTCGTCCCACATTGCACTGCTCTCCTCTCAGCGCCAGCACCACCCAGATGTCTGTTATTACCTCTGGTCGTTGAGCCGTCGGTACTTCTCCTTATCAGCATTATTAATTTTCAGGAGTGGTTGCAGGTGTTCGTGATGCGTCTTCACATTCTGGTTGTCGACATAGACATCATAGAGATCCCGCTTCTCCTCAAAGATCTTTTCTGTTGTACCTGCCAAATCAGAGAAGGTTTTCAGAGCAGCGTGCTGCTGCTTTCCCTGCAGACCAACTGTTCTCTCCTGCTTTTGTAGTCAGTCACTCCATTCACATCCTACTTCTCATCAGTTTTATGCCACAGTCTAGTGTATCAAGACATTTTGCAGCCTGGAGTTAAAAATGTCACGTCTAATCCATCATACTTACAGGCCACGTACGATACTTCTGTCTCCAGCATTTCTATGTCTGCCACATTCACATAGAAGAACGGTTTGGACTCTGGCACAGTTCCTCCAAGACCAGGTAGAGAAACGTTGGCAAGGCAACAGCAGCAATACACTGCGGATAAGAGAAGTACGTCCTGAGATGCTTTCAATATTCCCCCCATGGCCATTCTAAACCCTGCTTACATGGTTCTGCATGCTTTGAAATGCCCCTGAACACCAGAACTCCTCCAGTGGGGATATCCTGTTTGGATAGCAAATAATCGGTTCTCCCGTAGGAATCTCTTGTTCTAGATTCCACCAATTCATTCAGTACCTTAATGTCCTGTGTTGACAGGAACTGTATTTGACAGTGCTGGGTATGTCCTTACCCTAAAGGCCTGAAGAAAAGCATGTTGTAGGAAATAGGTAAATGCAGGCTGAAAAGTATCTTCACAAGGAAGATTTTGAAGACCTGCAGGATGTCCATCCCCTCAGTACCCACAGGCGTTTCTGCAGTGCTTCAGCCTACTGCGGTGTCCCTGGAAACATACCTCTGTAGCAGACAACTCCAACTGGGGGCGGTGAGAATATCAGTATGCGCTTGCGCAGCAGGGCAAACTTCCAGAGGACAAGGATCTGCTCACCAAAGAATTTGATGAACTGAGACATACAGCCAGCAGGGTGTGTGATCTGCAGGTGGAGGGAAAGGGAGGAAAACAGCTCAGAGGTGAAACAGGGACACGTGCACAGATGCTATGTCTAAATGTGGGATCAAGACAGCACACAGCAATGACAGAGAACTGCAGCTTGTAACAGCCCAAGCAGCAAAAATCTTATCTAAAGCAGCCTACAAAGTGCTGGACTGTCTGCTTATATCAAGAAGTACGAGACACCAGCAAGGAACAGCAGCAGCAGCAGCACACTGCACGTTCCTGCAGGCCTCAGAGCTCCTGCCTTACCTTCATCTCCGGGTACATGTATCTGTGGATGGATGGCAGCCAATGGACAGGTTGCTGAGAGGTGGGGGTGCCCTTGCTGTCAGGGAGAACTCCTTTCTTGTCATCATAGAACGCCTCTAGATGGGAGTAGTGCCCTGGCATCTCCAGCTGGTGCCTGGAAAAGAATGGAGAAAGCGGAATAGCTGTAGTGTTTCCAGACTTTACGTATTTAGTGCCTCATTCCCAGCCAACGCCTGCTTTCCCAGCCAGCCAAGGAGCCCGGGGTGCCTCAGATGTACAGACACATCCAGGAGGGCAGCCGAAGCATCAGGAGTAGTGCCGGCCAGAGAACACGGGCAGGACTGACAGAGAGAGTGAGCTGATGTATGCATGGGACTGATCCTGGTTTAAACTGTGCTCAGGTAGGAACAGCTTTCCCTTCTACTGCCCCCATTTTCCCTCCCAGGCCCATTCAACACAGCTGAGGCACACAGCTAGCCAGGATAACCGTTGTAGGTTTAGAAGCCTTCTGCGAGCCCTTAGTAAAGTGATTTTCAGGAGAAAAGAGGAACTTCTTGTCCTCTCAACTCTCCCCTTGACACTTGCATCCCCCACAAAGTAAGTGGGGTTTGGCTAACATTTGACTAGCCTGCTAATAAGTTCCCATTTCCTTTCTGTTGGAAACCTTCCTGCTGCATAAATCTTTCTGGAGAAGCTGTCATCCAAAGAAATCACAAGCTCAGCGTTGTAGCCAAATTCTCATTCATGCCTAAAATCACTCCCTGTAGAGGCAGTGTTGCCTCTCCCAGGCAGGGAGCAGCCTGTCCCATTCCCAGGGGAACTTACCTGACCTGGTTCTCCAGGAAGTGCATGTACCTATAGAGCAGGGTGTAGGAAGGGGAGAGAATCCCCACGGACTTCATGCGGGCACCACGCTCTAACTCACTCTCCACAGGCATGTTGGCAAAGCAGGCCAGGCCAAAACACAGGCCTTTCCGGAAATAACTGGGGACAAACGTTTGACAGAAAGGTTCATGTTAAAAAAGGACTGGGGAGGGAAATAAAAGTAACTGGCCATTAAAAATACCATTTGGGAACGCAGTTCCTTCTTTGGGGAACCCCCCTGAAACCCCACCCTGCTATCTGAAGGGCTGAGGGCAGGCCTTGGGTGTCCTTGTCTTCTGGGGAAGAAGGTAACATATTTAACACAAGAGTTCCCAGTGCTTCTACCACTAAAGCCCCAGCAACATCATGTTTTTGATAAGAAATGAAAGTAAGGAAAGAACTGTGGAATAACAGAGGATGGTCTGGGTCCAGTCAACCCAGTGCCCTTCTTCCGAGGAGGAAGAGTGCCAGCACATGGAAGTAGACTCTGGCTGAGAGCAAGGGTGAATTGACATGTCTTTGAGAAAGTAACTGTTATTCCTGAGCAAGAGGAATTGCGACACTCCAGTTCATTGCAGAGCATCGCTGCGTTGCAACGCTGGGTTTGTAAAGGGATGGGAAGGGAGAAGATTCCTAGCAGCGAAGGAAGGAGCTAGCGGAGAAGAAAGTGAGCAAGGACTGTTTATCGCAACATTTAAAGGATCCAAAGGCACTGGCAGAATTAAAAACCCTTTTCCAAGTCCAGTTCCTGCAAAATCCTTCCCATTTCACAGTTCTGCCATTCTCTCTCTTCACCCTAGGCCTCCGCTGAAAGTCCTCAGAGGGGCAATTCAGTATGATTTGCCCAATCCACAATAAAATCTGCACACCACTAAGAAGCTGCCCTGCCCCATTCACCGTTTGACCCCCACCGCCGAAGCTGTCATACAGCTGGTCCCACACAGCCAGCTGGTACTTGATATAATGTTGAGAGTATCTGAAGAGCGTCTTTGGCTCAGCTAGATACAGTTTAGCAGCACGTTTATGCAAGGGCTTAACTCGATAGATGGTATTTTTCTAGCGTGAATTAAAGGACGGTGGCGTAGATGTATAGCTGAGAGGAAGAGGTAATAATATAACTCAGACATACTCACATGAAATCTGACTGGATTTTGTGGGACCCGCTTGCCATGGATTTGAATTCCACACCTTCCAAATCAATATCTTGGGGTAGACACCACTCTACCATGTTGCCTGCAGAGAAGCAAATTTATTTGAGTAAACGTGGACACAGTACTCATTTCTAAAGGGCAAACGCCAGCAACAGCAAGTGGGAGCTTTTCCACCCCTGGGATGCAGTAACGGCGCATTAACGCAACTCCCAAACTCCTGAACTGTCACAGCCGGTAGCTGACACACCACACTCCATATAGCTGACACACTACACTCCATATAGCTGACACACTACACTCCATATAGCTCGCAAACATGACTTCTTGCTGCACAACACCCAGAGATTGCAGAACTTTTGAAAGCCGTTTCCGAAGCTAGTGCTGTTTTGTGGGCTGTCCTTTACGAGCTTAATCACAGAGCAGCTAGAGTTTCCCCTGACAGAGGAGGAGCTATGGTATTAACGCTGTTCCGCTCAGACTGTCTACGTGAGTATCCGGTAAGAACCCAAAGGTGTTGCTTTTTAGGATGAGTTTCTGTGATGGCTCGTACCACCGCCATCAGCATCCTTTGGCTTAGGTTTGGCAGGGCTGGTCAAACGCAACCCCCTAAGCCAGCATCCCAATTGTCACTACTTCTCCCTGGGAGCTCTCATGATTAGTTTTAGGATAGGAGGAGTTCGCTTGAAGCTTTATACGGAGGCTGAGGTCACCCAAGTACTGCAGCATGTTTGCGCATGCTGCAATCACCAAACAAAACAAGCACATAAATTACAAGCTAGATCAAGATTAGCAAACTTCTGTCACCTGCCAACCCAGTCAGAAAGCATGCAGATACTCAGTGGGAAAGGCCACCTGAGGAGCTTGATCCTAGAACAGATGATATCAGAGAAGTCACAAAAAGTCCCTAAAGCTGATGAGATCCTGCCCAGTCACTGGCAAGTTTACCAAGGACAAAAAAAGGAGGACTTCTCATGCTTTCTCATGCTAGCACTTCAGAGCCTAACCCACTCATCTGGACACTCCCACTGCACGGAGATGTGCTCCAGGTTTGCCCCCTGAGTTCCAGTTCCCTGCCAGCCTGCCCATAGCAACAGCATTTGAAGGAATGTGACTTCGGATCAACAGCAAAGCAAACTAACATTCTTCAGTATAAAGCAATGGCAGATGCACCGTGACGATGCTTTGGGGTGAGCATCCCAGCTGTGCTTGCACCAACAACTGTACACTTTGGAAGGACCTTACACGCAGCCAAGACTTGTAGAGACATTGCCGTGTGAGGCCTCCTTCCTGAAGCCTGTCTGTCGTGTCATTACTCACACTGGGTAAGTGTATGCATATGCATGCTCTCGCACAGGAATTGGGCTTAGCTACTGACATTTAAATAGGCTGTTTTTCTTCTCACAGACTTCCCCCAACCCTGCCTGGCAAGGACTTCAAAAAAAAAAACAAACCAAAACCCACCCAAAAACCCCAAACAAAAAAACCCAGCAGCGTGAAGCGTGGCGACAGGAGAGGTTTTGCACCCAGCTACCCGCTTCCAGTGCCCAGAGGGACCTCTCCCGTGGAGCCGGGCTGGCCGGGGCAGGGCGAGCGGCAGCGCCTCGTGACCCCACGCACAGCTCGGTGCCGTCACACACCAAACCACAGAGCTCCCGCTGTAAAGCGCCTTCGCCTCTCAGGCCTGTGAAAGGCTGGCAGAGAAAGCCAGTGACATCATGTCAGCCTGCGCGGTCCCCTGTAGGTTTTGCATATTATATACAGACCTTGGCTTCTGTTGTTCGGGGGGGGGGGGTTGTGCCTGTGTTTGCTTGTCTTTTTAAAGGCAGAAGACCCTGCCATGAAAGAGCAAGGAAGTCAACTTCTAAGACTGTTGCCTCAACCACAAAACTGCAGTTAAAGCCAGATCTGCTTTTAAGTCTCGCACTACAGAGAATCACTTACTGATCTATCTGTCATTACCAACAGGTTAATAGATCAATACGCAAGAGCGCCATGGAGCAAAGGAAACTGTTTGACTAATCCACTGTAGAGTTGTTGAAGTGGAAATGGCCCAAACCATGCCTAATGGCCCAAACAGCCCTAAGAAAGAGAAAAGACACCTTGGAACAGATCATAGAATCATAGAATCATTTAGGTTGGAAGAGACCCTTGGGATCATCGAGTCCAACCGTCAGCCCTACTCTACAAGTTCTCCCTTACACCATATCCCTCAACACCACATCTAATCTACTCTTAAACACAGTCATGGAGGGTGACTCCACCACCTCCCTGGGCAGCTGATTCCACCGATTGACCACTCTCTCTGTGAAAAACTTTTTCCTAGTGTCCAGCCTAACCCTACCCTGCTGCAGCTTGCAGCCATTCCCTCTTGTCCTGTCACTAATTACTTGTGAGAAAAGACCAGCACCGACCTCCCTACATTGCCCTTTCAAGCAGTTGTAGAGAGTGATGAGGGCTCCCCTCAGCCTCCTCTTCCTCAAACTAAACAATCCCATCCTTACCCTGTGCGTAGCCACAAAACCAACTCGGGTATCACACAGCTCTTTTGGGTTGTTCTTTTTTTTAAGTCCTGGGACCTGTCCCAGGCCACCCACACCTGCGCTCCTGGCAGCTCCTCGTGCCACCTTGCCCTATGAACGTAGGGCCAACGTGGCAGCCGGAGAGCAAACGCCGAGATGAAAAAAAAACAAACAACCAAGCCCAACATAATAAGAAAGTCAGTCTGGTGAAACGGGAGAGCAAACAAAGGAGAGACTTCAGCTGCGATAGCGACTGCCAGCCGGCCCGAGAAACCAGAGGAGGGAGCAATGCTGGAGAAAAACAGGAAGCATCGCCCTTCCCCACGCAGAAAGCGGCTCTTGTGCGCGCAGGAAACTCTCCAAGTGAGAGTCACCCAGGGTTAGAGAGCGGGCAAGTGGTTTTCCTGAAAGTCAAATCTGCAGATCTGGAGATGTCTCAGGAGCTAGCTATCTCCCAGCTCCAGGCTAGCTCAGAATCGGCACTCTCAGTTTCTGGTGTGCAAAGTTAAGAATATTCTCCCTCTTTCTGTTGTATTTTCTCTCCCCTAGATTTTCACACCCTTACAGCAATTATGATGGCACTAGAATTTGGCGGTGATGACGTGGCCCTCTGCACCATTAGATGTTTGCCAAGATCTTTAGGGTCCCCAACTGTGCAATGCCAGGACACACGCATAACCTAGCCATCACACTGGCTCCAATTCCTGCATGGAAGAAATACAGGACAGAAAACCAGCACATTTGCATGTTTGCTGGTGCAAAATGGTTTTCTTCCCTCTCTTCTCCCCGCATCTCCCTCCATTACGCATGTCACCCTTCAAATCAACAGACTCTGTGGGACCTCCACAAGGTTGACTGTCATCATCTCCACCACAGGGAAAGGGCTAAGAAAGTTCAGCCTCTCCTCAGCCTCTGATCTGACAGAGCTGTGTCCACGGACTTTCCCTCATCTTTCTTTATCTCCCTCCCAAAGCAAAATTCTGGTTTTTCACACCTTCTGGTTTTTTCACTTGTTTTACCCAAGACGAGTCTTGGAAAGCACAGTGCTCAAACCCAATGCCCAGTAAGTCACACCTGCCAGATGTATCCCCGGGGCTGCTCAAGACAGTGTTGGGTCTCTGTCACTACCTGCCCAAGGGAACACCTGTACTTCAGCAGCCTCCTCAAAGCCCCTCATGAGGATGCTTTTTAAGGGGCGGTGTTTTCACAGACCTGGCGCTCTTTTTGAAGGGTCAGAGCATTCCCAACTCATTGCTCCCTGAAGGAGGGCACTGCCTAAGGGCAGGAAGCAACGAGAGGATGGCATGGTTGGCTTCTGGGCTGCCACTGTTCTGCACTTAACTTGCAGTGCACTATCTGCATTAATGCAAAAGCGATCACTGTAGTAACGGTGAAGAGAGCTTCTCAAGCGCCCAAGGTTCACCACGCTGGAGGTGAGGACAGCAGAACTGATTTAGAAGCTGCCTCTGGCTCTTATGTTTGGCTACTCGCACGAGCACCAACAGAGTCCCAGAGACACCCGAACAGTTACCTGACAACCCCACAACCTACCTTCATGAACTCAGCACATGCAACTGCTAGATAAGCTGAGCTTGTCTGCTTCAAGCCCTTCTAAATTTAGGAGGGAAGCTCTTACGTTCTTTATTAGTGTAGCCACCACTTCAGTTGAGAGTAAAACATCTCTGCTTGCCTGCATTTAAGCAGACATCAGTTGGCATAACCACCTTCTGCCTTTCGCATGCCTGAGCAAGCTACCAAAGGAGGTCCGTTGTGCTTTTCTTGGGCAGAACCAAGCAGGTTTCCAGCTCAGACACTGACTGGACAATCTCCTTTAAGTCACACACAAGGACCAGATACCCTTATGAATGTTATGGACGTCCTTCATGCCATCTGATGTGGTGGACCCAGGAATTCTCACATGCTCTTTCTGACCCTAGCCAGTTCACACCGCAATAGCCTGAAGATCTTTTTTCCAAGTCCACATCCTCCACAGGGTACTTTGCCCTCCCCTTGTGAAGCTGGCATTAGCTGATGTGTTCTTCGCAGTCCCACCATGCTCCTTATATTCAGTATCAGCGCTGAGTAGCAGCGGGAGGCTGAATCTTCCTGGACTTGACAGACTACTCCAAGGCTGATGACACCCCGCATTAACTGCACATCAGATGCGAGAAGAGCTGTTTCCCAACTTTCTCTGGACTTCATTCAAAGCAACAGCTGGTTCAGGCAAACTCCTGAGAAAGCTCTGCTTTCTGCCAACCAAGAAAATCTCACCATTTCGTAGAAGGCATACGCTGTCAGATTGAAAGACAACCTGCTGGTACTGCAGTTATCCGGACTCTTCCCTGTTTTGGAGAACCACCTCCCCTTTCCCTCTCATGATGGAAAGATGACATCCAATCTTATTTTGAATTCTGATGAGTCGAGAGCCTCTGACCTCCAGATCAAAGACACCTCTCACTGGTGCGGTACGAAACGGGTAACTTCTCAAAAGGCTTTGGTGTTTCAGGACACAGTGCCCGTGCAGTTGAGCATTTCTGACACCACGTCACACTCAGGGCTCTGTTCTCTTCGCTGCTTCCTTGGGATTTTCAGTTCAAGATCGGGATTCAGTCTTCTCTGTCACGACCCTCTTGCAAGCAGGATGTCAGCTGCCTCCTCCTTCCACTGAAGAACCCCACCGTGCTTTACAGAGCTCTTTCCTGCCTCTAGCACTTACGTTACGGATTTGCTAGAGGACAGAGGAGCTTCCTGCCACCAGATCTGAATGCAAATGGGCTCCTGCATCTCCCAGGCTACCTTCTAAACTTTCCAATTGTACTAAGACTTACAGCTACGCCCCACTCTTGCCTTTGCACCCCAGGTTGGTGCCAGGCAGCCAAAAGACCCAACAACCTGTCTTGGGCCATCAGGTCCCTCAGCTTAGTACCTGTGTGAACGGAGGCGAGGCGGGTGTCGCAACATCCTGTTTCCTGCACATGGCTAGAGCAGCAAGACTACGAAAACAAAGTGAAGATGTTTTCTGAGAGGCAGATTTGCAGACCCAAAGCGAATAACCTCTATCAGTCTTCCCTCTACCAAAAGGGATACAACACCAAAGCCCGACAGTGCCAAGGGAGATGGGGGTGAAAGGTGGAAAACACATTCATCCGTGCCCCTCTCCTCTGCCCTCCTGGACTGTAGCACTTCAAAGCACCAAGAGTCCCAGAGATGCCACCAGAGGCCAGCCTCTAAGCACACAGGTCACCAAGAAATACACAGCCAGGGTTCACGCCTTGCGCATCTGCCAGATTCACGCCTGCCAGACCCACCGTCCCTCACTGGGAGCTGCAGGCAGGTCCACACCAGCCCAGAGGCAGAGGGATGCTCTCGAGATGCTGCTAACAGGTTGGTGCCCCCCCAGGCAGCTCAGCCCGACTCCTGGATGTCGTGCAGGACATCGGGAGTGCCCCAGCGCCATCCCCACCATCCCTGTCCCGTGTCCGGCTGCGGAGCCGAGCCACGTTCGGCCCTGCCCGGGTCACCGGCTCTCCTCGGAGCGGCACCTTCCTCCCTCCACGAATTCCTCCCAGCGGGATGGAGATCAAACGCGATCCTCCTCATACTCCCTTTTCGGCAACAACAACCGCCCCCGGCCTCGACTCCTTGTCTCCTGGGACACGGCGCTCCTCCGGGAGGCCGGACTGGGGCACGGGGGACCAGCAGCGTGCAGCGGCGGTCTCCCGCGGGGGCGGAGGGCAGCCGGGCTCCCGCAGGCCGCTCTCCACCGGGGTCCAGCGGTGCTG
>VZTM01035042.1:234224-254014 GCA_013400555.1 Jacana jacana | reverse complement strand
GGAGCGCCACTCCTCACTTCGCGGAACGGGGTGGGACGTGCCCGCGAGGAGGCGGGGTTTGGCGAGGAGGGGGCGTGGTTTTCAGCGAGGGGGCGGGGTTTAGCTGGAGTCGAGGGGGCGTTTTGGCGGGCCCGCGGAGCGGCGCTCCTAGCGATGGGTAAGCTGGCTAGGGTGGGAGGCTCCCGGCTTCTGGGCTCTGCTTTACCAGTTCCCGGAGGGGCACGGAAGGACTAGGGGATCCCTAGGAGAAGGCACGCACTCCCTCATGCTTCACCCCCTCTCAGAGGGCAAGGCCGGCCACCTTCTGTCCCTCCCGGGCTGCCACCCCAGTGTAGACCAGCTGCCTATTTGAGCAGGAGCGCTAAGAAGGATCTCTGCGGAGCCCGTCCTACCGGGTGAACCCAGAGAGTCGAGCAGAGCAGCTTCGGGGCCAGGAACGGGGCACTGCCCCCACCCCCAAATTGCCGTGCTGGAAGCTGCAAGCCACATATTTGAGTCAGTGGTACTGATCCAGTATATACCGGTGTGTGTATATATATACCTGCAGACATCTAGATATGTGCTGTAGAAGGATGTGAAAGTTTTCAGGGGAACATGCAGAATCAGCTTGAGGTTGAAAGATGGAGACACAAGCATGACCAAGGCATCCACAGGCAGCCAACTTCTGTGTAATTACCATCCTCGTTACGCTACCGCCAATGTCACTCAGTGTCATTAGGTTTTACTTGGTTCCCTAGGACTTTCTGATTAATTGGATTACTCAATTAAGCAGGCCACAATTAAAGGGAAGATACTGTCATAAAAGCCTTAATTGTCTAACTTTTTTCCTGTTGAGCAGCTCAGAGTGTTCAACACACCATTAAGAAACTCATCATCCATTTTCCTCAACAGTGGGGTTTGAGGTTTTTTTCTCTTCTCTTTTTTCCCCTCGGTACCATGAGCATCCATTTGCTGGGAGCTTCATTTCAGGCAGCTCCAGCACCGAGTGGGCTTTTTGCTTCACCAGGCCCGTGCACAAGTTTTCTTTTGCAGAGCTGTAAGCAGCAGTAGGTGGTGTTTAGCAGATGGAGTTTTTCAGGGAAGGTGACTGGTGAGAAAAAAAAAACAAACCCACCAAAAAAATCCCCCAACAAACCCTGCACAATATTTTGTTGCTGTATAAAGAAAAGGCAGATTCTGCACGTACTTGGCCACATAGAATCATAGAATCATTTTGGTTGGAAGAGACCCCCGGGATCATCAAGTCCAACCATCAGCCCTACTCTACAAGTTCTCCCCTACACCATATCCCTCAACACCACATCTAATCTGCTCTTAAACACAGTCAGGGAGGGTGACTCCACCACCTCCCTGGGCAGCTGATTCCAATGACTGACCACTCTCTCTGTGAAAAACTTTTTCCTAATGTCCAGCCTAACCCTACCCTGCTGCAGCTTGCAGCCATTCCCTCTTGTTCTGTCACTAATTGCCTGTGAGAAGAGACCAGCACCAACCTCTCTACAATGCCCTTTCAAGCAGTTGTAGAGAGTGATGAGGTCTCCCCTCAGCCTCCTCTTCCTCAGACTAAACAACCCCAACTCCCTCAATCGATCCTCATAAGCCTTGTTCTCCAGGCCTCTCACCAGTTTTGTTGCCCTCCTCTGTACTCGCTCCAGCACCTCGATATCTCTCTTGTGCTGAGGTGCCCAGAACTGGACACAACACTCAAGGTGTGGCCTCACCAGTGCTGAGTACAGGGGGACAATCACCTCCCTGCTTCTGCTGGTATTCATGCTTTGCTTTAACCGTGCAGACAAGTGCCAGGCTTCCTTTTGATGAATGCTGGTGATGCTAACGTGACAGCTTGTTTCTCTCCTTCATCCCCGCAGCGGTGCTGGCACAAATGGCAGTCTGTCCCCCGGCATTCCAGGCAGGGGAAACAAACCCCAAATAAAAGTGCCTCCGCCGCCTGCAGAGCGATTTGCGGTGCAGAGCCACCCCCGGTCCCCTCTGCTGTGCGGCTGCACCAGCAGCGCCCCAGCACAGAGGAGGGGACACAGCGGGGAGAGCAGCCAGTGACAGGGAGCAGAAGCTGCCAGCGCTGGCTCCACAGTCATCATGAAATGTCATCACACTCGGAGCTCTTGGCTTTTGGTGAAAAAGCCCTCGTGGGACAAGAGATCCAGCAGCACCGGAGCTATTTATGCTGCTTTGGCCGGTAATCTGAGCCTGCTGAGGGCACGCTCTTTGTTAAGTCAGTGCAAAAAAAAACCCCAAGGCTTAATTTTCTCCTTTATTATCTCATCAAGATCGAGAAGACCTAGGCCAGGAGAGAATATGGCCCTCTCAGAAGAAAAAACTCTCCGTCAAAAGAAAATGAACACATTTTCCCTCCAACTCAGGGCTAAGAAAACTGTCTTAGATCAAATCTTTGCGTAGTCCTCAAGAAAAGAAAATAAAAATCAAAAAGTGGTGGCTTTTCGTTGGAAGATGCGAGATGAACTCCTCGTTGGGCTTTCCTTACCCAGCAAGTTCAACTTTTCTCCTGTACTTATCACATTCCTCCTTGGAAAAACAAACAGATGCTGCCTATAAGCCCTGAGGAAAATGAAAATCTATGTTTCAGATGAGATTGAAAGCTGTGGTCTGAAGGAGTTTCATTGCTGGGGTATTAATCAAAGTGCAGTTATGGGGACAACAAGCATTATTCCTTCAGATTTAAAATAAAATACTCCTACCCGAGGCCCCAAGTGCTGAACATCTGCTTAGTCAGGTCGCAGCAGTACTAAAGTGCTCCTGTCACAAGAGCTCAGCTGGCCAGATGCTGGAGAGACAGCTTTTCAACCCAAAAAGCAGCCAGCACTGGCAATCCCAGCCTTTTGGACCTCACTCAAGGTAAAGCGTGGGGAGAGGCGGCAGCTGCGTTGCAGAAGGGAGCCTGCACGGCAGCAACAGGCTCCATGCCTGGAAGAAATGCTACAACCTCTGGGCCAGATGCAGCAGTAAAAGCAATACTGAGCTCCTGGCAGGTCCTCCTGAAACAGCTTTGGTGCCCTGTAGCAGATGAATTGCTCGTCATGGTCTTAACAGGCAACTTCAGAGACCCATATGGCTATATTTTTCATTCAAAACACCAGGTTAGGAGGGTTGAGTGAGCTGTATTTTCTGGTGGGAATTCCCCTTGATGTGTGCACAGGAAAGCACATGTTAGTTCTGACAAACCCCCATCTCCTCTGGGCTGTGGCCACTTCCAATTTCTGCACGTCCTTTTAGCAGCTATCCTCAACGTGAAGAAAACAAGCTGCCATAAACTTGTTCCCAGTCAGTTAGAGCTCACTCTGGTCCCTCTTGGAAATGCAGGCTCACAGAGGCAAGGAAAGATCCCTGTTTTTCACGGAGAGGTGCAGCAAGAGGAGACACTGCCCCCCTCCCAGTGAGCGGCAGAGCCACCCTACTTGGGGGGCTGCCTTCACTGATGCAGCCAGCTTCTCCCTCCTCTCCCTTGAAACCTCAAGATGGGAACCCATGCGAGGACCTGAGTATGGTCCCCACCTCTCTCCTGAGGTCTAGCTTGTTATAAATTGGGCTACTCCCCACGCAGGCTGCAACGCTTGTCCAAAGTAGTCCACATCTAAACGCAGAAAGTGAAATTCAGACTTGATGAAGATGGAAGCACAGGGCTTCCATCACCCATAAGGCTAATCAGTTCTACAAGTAAAGCCCACAAAGGCTGCATCTCTGATAGGATTAACATGCAGCAGACTGGCTGTCATCAAACATCACCTCCCTGTAGGCTCTGGGAAGCCGGAGGAGGGAAGAGCGTGCAGAAGCAAGGAGATGACTCAGAGGGAACCCTGGCTCCCTGCAGAGCTGGTTGCCGGCACAGCAATTCCACGTTCACAGCAAAACCCCTCAGTCACCAACTTTCCTAGGCAACAGCTGCTGCCAAGCTCCAGATGTTTCCCATTAGCAATGGTGCAGGTGTGTGGGGTTGTTATAAATGTGCCAGGGCAGGCAGAGGGTTGTCTGTAGGGCATCTAGGTACCTGCCTGGGGCACCCTCTGCTTTTACAGCTAGTATGTAGCATGGGTTCTTTTGCTCTGATTGAGAAATTTAAGGCAGAAAAGGATGAGGGGAGGGCTTATGTTTGTTGTTCTGCAGGATTTTATAGCTGTCTCTATGTGTGATGGGAGTAGTGGATGAAGTACCGGTGGGTGGAGAAGTTGCCTTGGAGGCTTACTGGGAAAAGCAGTGACTTCTGAGTTGTATCTGACTTGCACCGACCAGGTGAAAAGCAGAATCCATTCTTATGTGAACAGTAACGGAATGGATTTGTATTTGCTAATTCTGTGGTACTCTTCCTTAACCAGTGCCATCAAATGACTCTGTGAGTGATAAAGGCTTCTGCATATGTAAGAATGGGGTGGGGTAGCGCATGTGATGAGTAGAACTAATGTCTCTGATAAGGCAAGGAAGAGGGTGATTAGTCTGCCTGTGTAAATAACCCGATCTTCCTCTTCCTCCTACCCTTCTCTCTCTAACAAAGCAGGCCAGTGTCAGCTCTACCTGTTCCGTTTCATACGGTGAAATGGATAACTGGGACAACAGCAACAAATTCATTCAGCGCCTGGATTTTTCCAGCTGTGGTGAAGAGAGTGAAGACAGAAGCATAAACGAGGAGGACACCCTGAGCTCGAGTCCCCCCAGGAGCTGCGAGTTCCCGAAGTGGCAAGAAGGCAGTCCTCTGCCAACAACCCCTCAGAGGAAGCTTAGTGAGGTTTTCTTGAGCAGGACGAAAGCCTGGGTGAGTCCCACCCTGAATTCTTCCCCAGCGGTGAGCAGGAGCAGGGGTAATGCTGAGACACCATTGCACATCACCTGGAAAAAGCTGCAGCTGTGTGACACCCCACACACGCCCAAGGTAATGGCATGTTCCATCTGTGAGTAGGCAGGATCTGGGGCATCGCTCTAAGGGCTGGTGAGGGGATCTGTTGTTAGCTCAGTGGAAAGCACTTCTTTAAAGTTACTATTGTTAATGCCTACTCTTCCCTTAGAAACTGGCACCATGAGCTCCTTCACTGTGGAAGGGTTATTCTGAGTGTGAATAGAAATCTGTGTGTGGGAGCAAGTGTCTTGACTCTTTCTAAGCTGTTGTTAAAACCAACTGGTTGGTGCTGGGCCAGTCTGGCTTAAACAAACAAAAATACCTCAAAAAACTCCACAGCAACCATGTGCCTTGGCTGCCCACGTGCTTGTCTCTCTCCGCTTCGAGAAGAGAGCATCTGTAGAATATCTGTAGGAAGTACTGGGAGCACTGTACTCTGAGGGATAAACACATCTCCCTAAGGAACCATCCTTCCAGGGAGAGCTTGGAGACAGGCAGCTGCCCCGATTGCTCTGTTCAGCACATCTTTGAATGCAAGAGGGTTTTCTCTTAAAAGAGAAAGTTGGGAATAGCGTTGTGGCGGTGAGTCTGGATTGCCTCCAGCCAGCTTGATGTCCAGCAATGCTGATTCTTTTTGTGTAAAACTGAGCTGCTCCATGGATTTGAGAAAAGCAGGACTTTGTTCTCAGGGTAGCAAATTCCCCATGAAAGGGCTAACAAATTAACATATGCTAGTGGAAGATTAGCCCATCTTCCTCTGTCACTGTCCTAAAACGTAACTTGTCTATAGAGCTAGTTTCTTGGGAGAATGATCCCAGCCCCTATTTTCTGTGAAACTTCTTGTATAGAATGTAATACAACAGCTTTTTGTCTTCTGTAAGCACAAGTGGAGAGTTGTTCCTAGATAACTTGTGTGGTGTGCACTGGCTTTCTAGCATTCAAGACTTATAGTGAAATGTAGCTCTTTCAGGCCTCTCTTAATATTCCTGCTCTACTAAAAGATTGGTTGCTCCTTAGCTTAAGTGATACACAAAAGATCAGTCCTTTTAGTGCCTCTGAGCTATGGTTTGACTTCTGTCTCCCTCCAGAAACATGATTATGTGGGGAGAAGGATAATCCTATGGCCATGTATGACAAACTGTGCGGCCACAGTTAGTGAGGAATAGTCTGCCGCTCTCTAGAGGAAAGTGGCTCCAAATGGCATCAGTCCAAGAATTTCCTGTAGTGACTCTTTATAAGCGGTCCCCCCGAATCTCGTCTGAAAAGAGGTGAGAAGTCTAGAATCTCTTCACACCAGGTGGATTGCTGGTAGAGCAGGGTTCTTCATTGTGTGCTCTTGCGCAGGTAACGTTGGCTGGATGCTTCAAGACATGCTGCCTGAGATTTGTCACCTTGTAGTCCACAAGCAGCAATTGCACTAAATCAGCCATTTCATTTCCTTTGCTGGTTTGGGGAGAAAGGTCTTGGTTTCCAAGCATGTTGCAGAAGATAAACTCTAAGGGGCCTAAGCTTAAAAACATAGCTGGGAGCGTTGATCTTGGAATATTTGAAGGTGAGAAGCAGAGCCGTGTCTAACTGCAGACAGATGAGCACTGAAGCCCCAGGTAGGATGAGTGGCAGAGGAGGCAGATGACTGTATTTTGTAGACATAGCCAACCCTGGAAAAGATAGATACAGCTAGTTGAGGTAACTGCCGTACGCTGTACGGCAGCAGCTACTCTCAGGTGATGTTCCAGAAGACAAGTCAGATCATGAAATAATCCTAGAAGAGCAGATGGGGATTCTGTGCATACGACAGCAGGAGACAGTGGTATTTTAGATCCCTTTCTTGACTGGTGGCTAGACTAGAACATGGCCAGAAGTCTACAGAGCTTCTAGGCTGCTGGGTAAATTGAACTGGGACTTATGCTGCTTTTAATACATCCATATGTGGGACTTTTGCATCTGAGAGCAAGGAGATGCAGACCAGAGCTTGAGAGTGCTCAAGAAGTGCTTTCAGGGTCATAGTAAACCAGTAGCTGAATTTCTAAGTATGATATAGAAATAGAGGGATGTCTTAGAAGTAGCTATATCCCTGAGTGCAGCATCAGTTAGGTGGATGTAGGATACCGCATGTGGCTCTACGGTTTTTATCTTCAAAACCTTTGAATAAGAGAAGAGAGGAACTCTAGTTATGATCCTGCAGCCATGTCTCCACTCGTAAGAGTGAGACCACTGTTGGATCACAAAGATATAGCAAACATCTTGACCTTCATGATAGGGAGTGTTCTGGGTTCTTGAAGGGCCCTTGACTAGAGAGGTTAAAAAAAACCCCAACCTTTAGACCTTGTACCACTCTTGAAGCTTAAACCAGTCAAAACAAAACTCATATTTAAAAAAGGTGATGGTTCCTGAAGGGGTCAAATCATGGAAAGTAGAACTTTGTCATCAGAACAAGACTGGATAGTTCTCTGAAGTTATGCTTTACTTAGCCCATGGTTTTGGACAAGTAGGTGAAACTCAATGGCCTGTCATCTTTGGGAACTTGAACTGTAGAAGATGGAGAGGTTCCTTCTGAACTTAAGTTTCCAAACCTCTGTTTTTCTCCTCAAGGAGAGCTGTTTTCTTGTTGCTTTGTCAGTAGCTGTATAAAGATATTTCCACCAACTCCCCTATACTAATGCTGTCTATTGCTGGGGAGTCGAAAGGAAATCTGAGTGATGTTCTATTTTTATCTCCTGACAAACCTGTCCTGACCCAACTGATGCAGCCGTCTGCGCTTGGCAGAACTGGATCTTCTGTGTTGATGCAACATATGATGCAATTCCTGTGTCTCTGTAGGTGGGAAAGATGAGCAGCTGGCTCCTCTTGAGGACTGTGCTTGCCAAAATGGCTCTGCAGGCCTCATCCAAGTGAGCAGGGAATAGAGGCTGAAAGGGCTTAGCAAAGACTGTAATACTCTGTGCAAGGAGAAGAAAACAGTCAGGGCTAACTGAAGGATGCAGGTTTTTAATGATTCAGCTGTCCTGAGGAAGGGAGATGAGCCCTTGATTTGCAGGAGAGCAGAGATTTTACACTGACCTAGCAATAGCTTAACTGTTGTGGTTCAGGTTGTATTGTTTTTTTTTCCCCCACTCCTCAATACAGAGCCTGTTGTCAAAGACAGCTTTTCCTTCATCTGGGACAAAGGCCCCACCCAAAGGCTTCCGACACCTGAGGTTCACTCCTGGTGCTGACTCGGATGACTCCACCCAAGCTTCTCTTGTCAACATTAATCCCTTTACACCAGAGTCCTATCGACAAATGCTCTTTCTTCCTAATGGCAAGCGGAAGACCAGAGGAGAGCTGTAAGTAGAGAGGCTGGAAGGAGACTGTTTGAAGGAGATAAGTAATAATGGAGACAGTTAGTACCTGGACTTATTTGCTAACAATGAATCACCCACTCCTGTAGTATTCATTGGTGCAGAGCAAACACTAGCAGACATAGGAAGGTAATAGAGATGTTATGTTTCTGAACAATGAAAATGATTGATTTTTATTTAAGTGGGGGATTGACAGCTAACCTCAATGCTATGACTAGGAGAAGATTGTGCCTCTTTCTCAATCATGGGTAGAGTGGAGCTTGATTCAGTTATGCACATACCCACAACTCAGAAACGAGGTGTATGTTTGCGTGTAATAAAGCTTTTAAGGTGGGTGTGAGTTACTGCTGACCTGCAGAATTTCTGGATCTGGCCTTGGTTAACCAAGGCACACTTAATCAAATACCTGTGCATGACAATGATGTTCAGGTTCTTTCATAGCTCCAGCTGTAGCAGATGTTCAGCTAGGTGTCCCCCTTGAAAGCACAGTGGTCACTAGGAGCTTGTTGTGCAAGGTAATTTCCTGCATGCCTTCACCAGCAATAAGGTGGCCAGAAGAATGATGGCCCTCTGTCCTGTAGGCTGTACCAAAGTTGGTATGTGGAGGCTTTCTAAATGGAAACAGAGACTTGTTAGCCTGGAACCACAGCCTGAGGCCTCAACTAGAAACTCACTGTATATTGATTCTGTACAAACTATGTCTTTAATTAAACTATGAAGCAAGGTCTGAAGATTCTCTTGAAAAATGTTTTCATTTCAAATCTCAGTTGGATTGCTGCACTGAAATGATGCATCCAGGCTTTCCTCAACTTCTGTTACAGGAGGGATCCCGATCAAAGAAGCCAGGCAAAACAGGAGCTACCTACCAAGGTGAGTGTCTGTGGACTCCTCCCCTGCCCCCCGGAGAGGATAAGATGCTTGTGAAGATTGCTTGATAACTTTTATTCTGCTATTGGAGTATAAATCATGACAGAGGGTGACTACCTATGACAAAATAACTCCAGGCTGCATGTTTTATCTTAACATTGAGTCAACAAACTCTGAAATTATTCTTATCACTAAGGGAAACTTACACTAAAGCAGATCTGAAACTTTGACAAGTAATCCTAAAATTCATAGAATATTTTTTTGTTTTGTTGGTGAGGTGGTCTTGCTAGGACATAAAATAGAACTCGGGTTGCTGAGGGGAACTGTATTACTATATTATTGAGTTAGGGTTAATAGTGACTACTCTTGTGGCTTGCAAAAATGGATGTACTACTGTTCCTGTGAATGGCTCAGTCTTCAGATTTCTGTAGCACAGGTCCATATGTTATTTGCAGTATAGAAACCATGTCCCATTCACATCCAGAGATGCTCAGCACAGCCAAACAGCTCTGGTGTGGATAAGTACTGAGGGCAGGGTTTCAGCTGCAGTAGTCACAATGGCAAACTTCTGAAGCAGAGCAGCAAATCCTGTACTGTCTTCCAGTAGGAAAGTGTCCATCTGTGGGGTTTCTGTGTGCCTTGGGGGTCCAAGAGACACCCCCACGCCCTTTCTCAATTTTCCTGAGCAGTCCCTTGAAGGGAGTACCTTCTCTTGGGCAAGCAGGTGGAATTGTGCATTGCAATTGTGTAACAGTGAGGCTTACGGGAAGGATAACGGCACCCTCTAGCCGAGGAGACTGGTGTTGCAGAAAAACTGGTTTCCATGGAAAAAAAACTACGGCCGCAGAGTAAACCTGCTACCAAGCAGCATCCGGGGCTACCACAATTCTTCTTTTCCTTAGAAGAAAGCCTCCAATAACTTGGAGTTATTTGTGAGTGCTGATGAGATTATGTAATGTAGATATAAAGTTGTGTACTAGGAGGTTATTTCTATTCCCGAGCTTCTTAAGATACTGTAAAATGTAGGTGTCTTATGAAACGTGACTGGCCTGTTGTGAAGGGCTTCTGTTCCACATGGGCCACACCTTACTGTTTGTGAGGACCACCTATTTGTCCCCCACCCTTTAAGGTCCTATACCATATACTACAGCAACCCCAGCAGTGGGATTTGTGGAAATGGCCATGCAACATGAGCAGCAGCCCTTGTAAGGGACGTAGGAGGGATGAAGAAAAAATCACTTGGGCCACTCTCTTGTTGTTCACTTCATGCTCCACTGCTTATCTCTTCTTTACTCATTTCCCCTGCTGGTAGACATCACTCTACAAGCAGTAAGAGCAGCTCCTATTTCCTCAGTGACCATTACTGTAGCAATAATAATGTTCCAGCTGTTCTGCAGGCTTCTAGTCCTCTGTGGAAAAGTGGCTCCTGGGGAGAAATCACCGGCAGTACAAACAGATACATTGAGACCTGCTAATCTGCCATTAGTCAACAGCTGGTGCTTCAAACCTGATGAGAGCCTGAACTGATGCAGAATGTCCTTGCTCCAGGCAACCTTAGCTGCCAAAGTGAAGCAGCTCTTACATAGCCAGGGCCTCATTAAGCCAATGCATAAAGCATCTCCTCTGAGCTCAAAATAGGCAATAGCTCATATTTAAACACAAGCTCAGTATGTGAGTCTGGCTACTTTAGAGGCACTGGACTTCTGTCTACCAGGGTTGATAACAAGTTGTCTTGAGTCTGCAGCAGCTGGACAAAGGACAGGTGCTTTGTTATTGCCTGCTGTTCATCCCTGACTGACTCCATTCTAGGAACTGGGCAGGGCTGCCAAGAGAAGAGGTGTAATGGTAGCAGCCCAAGGAGGCATAGGCACATACAGCCAATTAGACTACAACTCTCCTTAGCTGCAATTTCTACCTCTATGACTGGCAAGCCGTGATTTAAAAAATATAAATCCAAAGCACAAAAATCTTGGCCAAACCAGGCCAAGATGGCCTTTGTTAGGTGGACAGAAAAACTCATACTTGTCTCTGCTGTTTTTGTGACCTTGTAGAGATACCCTCTGAAAGAGAGCAACATGGTTTCCCGCTACAAGAACGAGTTCCTGGAACTAGAAAAAATTGGTGTGGGGGAATTTGGCTCTGTCTACAAGTGCATCAAACGCCTTGATGGATGTGTTTATGCCATCAAACGCTCCAAAAGGCCTCTGGCAGGATCCTCAGATGAGTGAGTGTGCTTGCTAGAAACTGCCAGTTGATATGATGGGCATGTTCTTAGGAGGTGTGATGGGGAAGGAGGGAGTGCAGATCTAAAGGTATCTGAGGGGTGGCATAAGCGAAAACTAGCTCCTGTTGCATTCCCAAGTAACAGTTGGAAGAGTGGGGGAAGTTGCAGCTTTAGGACTATTGGATATAAATGCCTGAGAAAGGGAAGAAGTGACATGTATCACAGAGCGAGATGACAGTTTATCTGAACTCCTTGGGTCCATGCAGCCAGTCTCTTTAAAATAACGCCAAGTAGTTCATCTGTGGCATGCCCCTGCCCGGCTGGATGGCCAGCATTGGTCACAGCTATGTTGACCAGCTAGTGTTTTCTTGCATGCTAAAAGCAAAGGAGTTTGAAGCTGCCTTTGCCTCTTGAACACAAGACTTTAAGTGGGTTTTTGGACAGCTGCTCAGCACATTTGGGCAAGGGCAGGTTTTGCTTCAGCAGCTGTGGGAGTCAGTCTGCCAAAACCCAAGAGAAAGTCCTGAACACGCTCTGCTTTCTCTTTCTCAAGCTAGGCTGCAAACCATGGTTTCTCTTGTGGCCCCAAGCGGGACCCTGTCACCATTTCTTTCTCTGTTTGGGCTTCTCTAGGCAGCTGGCACTTCGTGAGGTTTATGCTCATGCTGTCCTTGGACATCACCCCCATGTTGTGCGCTACTACTCAGCGTGGGCAGAGGATGATCACATGATTATCCAAAATGAACACTGCAATGGTAAGAGCTGTGATGTTGTTAAAGGCTGAGATCTCAGGGTGGGGGCAGTTATCTCCTTTTGTGTTTACATGTGGGATGGTTTGGCTTATGACAAAGCAAACTGCACTGGGGCTGGCTACGCTTCCATGGAGAATCCAGTAAGGGCTCATAATATTTAGACAAAGCTCTGAATTGGGCCAATGTCTTGCAAGTAGCAAATATCTTCTCATTTGTGGGATTTTAACTGTTCTTCTGTGCTGGCTGTGAAAAATATTGTCCGTGCCAACACTTGGAGCTCTCTGGAACAGCCCAGGTAAAACCTGATAGGAATGACCTGAGAGCAGCTAACTCAAGTGCCATGTATCTTGGAAACAAATCCTTCTTAATGAAGGGGAGTAATGATTTGAAGAGTGACTGCCTGGTTGTGATGAAGGCCCTTTACATCTTGGCTAGAAGAAAGGGCCCAGCAGCTGTGGAGGAATACAATTAATAATGAGGTAAACTGTAAGTTGGGTGTTGCAGGCAGGTGATATACTCTTACTTGGGTTTGCCCTTGGCCACGCTGCTGGTTTGGAGACGTTGGAAAAGACACCTCTAGCTGCCAGGGGAGCTGAAGGCAAATACATGACTCTTTCATCTGCTCCTGCAGTCTTGGGGCTCAGCGATGAGTGGTGACGGCTGTTCACAGTAACGACTTCAAATCTGGAGGAGGCTGCTATGAAATGTGGTGATCCTTGCTTCAGCATTGATGCATTTCTTGTATAACCCCATGAACACCTGAGACTAATGAAGTAGTGGAAAAGCAGGCTGATGGGGAGAGAGACCATGGTATTGGCTAGTTCTGAAATAGCCAGAGTGCCTTAATGGAGACCTGCAAAACTTGGTTTCTGTGTCAACTGTTATATTCTTCAATTAAAAATCTGTTAGTGGGACCTTAGTTTCCCTGCTCCACCATTCATATATCTGCTTTCTGTCTGCAAGCCTGGCAAAAGCCACTAAGTTTTCTACTGTCCACTTGCAGCAGCATCCACTGCAGTTGCTCATCTTTGGCAAGCAGGAGGCAAGGGTGCTCTGAGGCAATGGAAAGGCTGAAGCCAAAGGTTGATGTCTAAGTTTGATCAGTAGAGCATATATAGCTGGTCTGGCTTGGGGTTTGTCACCAGGAAGCCTTCAAGTGCTCTGGGCAATAGTTTCTACTAAGCTATTTCAAACACGCTGCTTCATAAAAATCTTTGTCAGGTCTCAGACTGACTCTTTTCATCCAGGTGGGAGTCTCCAAGATGCGCTGCTGGAAAAAGCAAAGCTTGGCCAGTATTTCCCAGAAGCAGAGCTGAAAGAAATATTGTTACAAGTCTCCATGGGGCTAAAATACATCCACAACTCTGGCCTTGTGCACCTGGATATCAAACCAAGTAAGTACAGTGCCAGTATATCCTCTGAGGAGGGTCCCCCAAGTGACCCTCTACGGATAGGACCTGTAATAGGTCCTTCTGACTGGACCTTGGGGCAGTGTGGCTGGAGAGCTGTCTGGCAGAAAAGGACCTGGGGGTGCTGATGGACAAGTGACTGAGTCTGAGCCAGCAGTGTGCCCAGGTGGCCAAGAAGGCCAATGGCATTCTGGCTTGTATAAGAAACAGGGTAACCAGCAGCAGTAGGGAGGTGATTGTCCCCCTGTACTCAGCACTGGTGAGGCCGCACCTTGAGTATGGTGTCCAGTTCTGGGCACCTCAGCACAAGAGAGATATCGAGGTGCTGGAGCGAGTACAGAGGAGGGCAACAAAGCTGGTAAAGGGCCTGGAGAATAAATTTTATGAGGAACAACTGAGGGAGCTGGGACTGTTTAGTTTGCAGAAGAGGAGACTGATGGGAGACCTTGTCACTCTACAACTGCTTGAAAGGACACTGGAGAGAGGTTGGTGCTGATCTCTTCTGATGGGTGATTAGCAATAGAAGGAGAGGGAATGGCTGCAAGCTGCAGCAGAGTAGGGTTAGGCTGGACATTAGGAAAGAATTCCTCACAGAAAGAGAGGTTAGGCACTGGAATGGGCTGCCCAGGGAGGTGGTGGAGTCACCATCCCTGACTGTGTTTAGGAGTCAATTGGATGTGGTGTTGTGGGATCTGGTGTAGAGGAGAACTTGTAGAGTAGGGCTGATGGTTGGACTTGATGATCCCAAGGGTCTCTTCCAACCAAAATGATTCTATGATTCTATGACCTAGCACAGTGCTTCAAAGGAACAAGGATCTTGCCCTAAAAGGTGAATAACTTGTGGTTGGTTTTGTTTTGTTGTTTGTTGGGTTTTTTTCCAATCTTGCCACAACTGCTGCTCTAAAACAGAGTCTCTTCCGTTAATTGGCAGCATTTTACTTGTCTCATGATCTTCATAATCCTATCTCGTGGGAATTGCTTTCATACTGGTGGAGCAAGTAGGGCTGCAAAGGAAGATGGGGACTTCCTTGTTTGCCGCTGCCTTGTTGCGCAACACTTGACCTTTGCATGTGAGAGCTGGAGTGAGAAGGGAATATTTATTGTGCCTACCCTGAGGGATTAAGTTTCTGCAGAAAATAGTAACAAGCTTTTCCTCTCCCCAGCTGAGGATGGGCACCCCCAGGGCAATGCTCCCCCATACACACACAGTCACCCAGTCACAGCCTCACAGTGGAGATCCTTTCTTTTTTTTTTTTTTTCTTTTTTTCTGTCAAAATCGGGCTTCCAGCCTGGGGGGGGGGGTGCAGAACAGTTGATTATCCCAGGAAATTCTATGCACAAGATACTCAGCCATACAGGAGACAACTGTATGTGAGCTGGGTGAGAAGCACGTGTGTAACTGCTCTGGCTGCAAAGCTTAACTTGACCCGTGGGATTTTACGAAGCTGCTGGGCTGTTAGTGTGGTATCACTAACACCCAGTTAGTGATACCACACCATTGCTGAACTTTGCTGTCTTGCAGGTAATATCTTCATCTGTCACAAGCTGGCAGTTACGAGCCCTGTTGTGCAGGAGGAGAGTGACAGTGAGGATGAATTCTCTTCTGGTGTGGTGTATAAGATTGGTAGGTTTTAACCTGCTTTATAACTGGTTTAAGATTAGGGCTGCTCCTTACTGCTTGATGCTGCTCTCTCTGGCTGGCTGAAGAGATTTGTGCATGAAACTGATTGCCTAGTCCTGAATGCCTCTGCTACTTCCCAGAATTAATTCCTCTAAGGAGACAAGTCCTAGAAGACTCATGTTCTTGATTCCAAGCTCAGATTCTGTTAGAGGCCCAAGTAAAAAAGTAAAATTGTAAAACAGAAAATGTTTTTTGGTTTTACCTCAAACCAGGACGGCTCCCCAGTTCAAGAGAGACAGGGAACTATTGAAGAGAGTCCAGTGTAGGGCAAGAAAAATGATTAAGGGATTGGAGCAGCTCCCTTTATGAGGAAAAACTGAGAGAGCTGGGGCTCTTTAGCCTGGAGAAGAGAAGGCTGAGGGAAGACCTTATTAATGCTTATAAGTATCTACAGGGTGAGTTGAAGGAGGATGGAGCCAGACTTTTCAGTGGTTCCCAGTAACAGGACAAGGGACAATAGGCACAAGCTGGAACACAGAAAGTTTCAGTCAAATATGAGAAAAAACCTCTTTCTGGTGAGGGTGCCAGAGCACTGGAAGGGGCTGCCCAGGGAGGCTGTGGAGTCCTCTTCTCTGGAGATTTTTCCAGCCCCACCTGGATGCAGCCCTGCGTAATGTGTTCTAGGCAAGCCTGCTTTAGCAGGGGGGTTGGACTAGATGATCTTTAGTGGTCCCTTCCAACTGTGACAATTCTGTGATTCCTCAGTAGGAGCAGGCTTGCTCTCTTAGTGTTGTCCGACTGCTGTGTTGGAGCCTAGAAAATGCAGGCTTTAATTGATGGAGATCTACCCAGGTTTGCTCCATTTGCTTGTTCTTTGCCTCAGGTGACCTTGGCCATGTGACGTCAATAACAAACCCCCAGGTGGAGGAAGGTGACAGGCGGTTTTTGGCCAATGAGATTTTGCAAGAGGTACAGCTGATGGTTGGGTGGTGGGAGAAACGGGGTGGTGAGCAAGTGAGGGACCAGCTGCAGTGAAATCATTAGTCTGGCATATTCCTTGTCCTATTGCCTATTCCTTGTGTCTGGTCTGGCTGTGAAATCAGCAAAAAGAGAACACTTTAAGAACAGCATACATGTAGGTCCTGTCATGCAAATATTTAATGTACTTCATAAATAAGCTTAGATTGTTACAACTATTCTACCTGTGAGGGATGAATGGGGCAAAAGCTTCACCAGTTTGGAGATGTTTCCTGTTACACACTCCATCTGAGATGTGATCACTGAGGAACATATAGACCCAGAAAAGTGCCTTGTACAACAGACACGGCTCAGGCAGTGTGAAGAGGTGGGAGGCACAACACATTTCTCACTGGCTGCAGTTTTGCCACTCTGGCCAGTAAACAAAGGGGAATCCGTATTTCACAATTAGCTTGGGTATTGAAGACAGCATCTTTTTGTGCTGCAGGTGGATTTAGGAACTGTTAGGCTGATGTATGGCATGCAGTCTGTAGTTTGTTGGGCACAGCTGGCTTATTGCCCTCTGGTGAGGACTGGAGGTACCCATCTGCTGGGCTGCCCTCTGGGTTTGCTGCAGTGACACTAATGTGGGCTGCAAGCTCCTCATGGCTGGGTGAAAGCCAACATGCTATTACGTAGCAGTACTACCTCCTATCGATGGCTTTATCCTAAAGAGGAGAAAAGAGCTAACTGGGATGGTGAAGGTGGTGTCATATGTGTACTTGTTTGGCTGTTTCTTTGGGAGCTGCTGTCCCAACCCACCGTTGTCCAGTACAGCAAGATGCTTCCTTTTCTATAACTGTTTATCTTCTCTCTGTAGCAATACTGCTCCTTGCCAAAGGCAGACATCTTTGCCCTGGCACTCACAGTAGCTCTAGCAGCTGGCTCGGCACCGCTGCCTCACAACGGGGCCATGTGGCACCACATCCGCAAAGGCAATATCCCACCGATCCCCCAGAAGCTTCCTCATCGCTTTCTGGAACTCCTCAAGGTGAGGAAGTAGTCTTGATGGAGGCTTTTCCAGTTGGCATGTGACAGAGGGAGCTTTAAACCCTGAACTCCTTTGCCGTTCTAGCTCATGATCCATCCTGACCCAGTGGAAAGACCTTCTGCCACAGCTCTCACTAAACATCCAGTGCTCCGTCCTTCATGTGGAAAAGCTGTGCAGCTCCAGAAGCAGCTAAACGTGGAGAAGTGCAGGACTGCCATGCTGGAAAGGTAGGGCTGGCTTGGGTGTGAAGGGGAGAAGCCATGAGCACAGCAAGTGCTGGTCACCAGGTTTGGGTGTAGGGTGGTAGCACTGGGAGAGCCAATGTGCAGAACTAGCCAGTCAGCTTTTGTGCCTGCAGCTGGGAGGGTGATGGGGCTGTAGTGGGACTTGGAGTGCCTGAGCAGCTGTGGTTCACTCCTGGCTTTGAAGAGCTGGCTAAATGAGAGCAGGGAACCTGCACGCTTACTGCAACCACTGGTGAAGGAAAAGACTGACAGAACATGGAGCCAGCGGGCAGGTGAGGCATTGGTACTGTGCTAAGATAGCGGTCTAGCACAGAAGGAAGAGGAATACCAGTGGTGGCAGACATCCTCTTCCCCTTTGCTCTTTCTCACTGCGTGTTGGCCGTAATGTTCTGAGGTGCTGGGATCTAGAAACTGCCCCCTTAATGCAGTACTCAGCTGGGGAATGGGTTTTCCATGCAGACAGGAAAGCATGCACTCTAGGAGAGCGGCAACCCTCAGGGGAAAAGGCAAAGAAGCATGGGCCTTTCTTAGGAGTTTGTGCTGTGCAAGACGGTGCTGATCTACGTTCCACCATTCCCAAATATCTACAGCAATGGGAGGAAGAACTGAGCCTACGGAATCTTCATACTGGTGCCAGTCTAGGTGTGCATTGCTGACCCGGTGCAGTTTTCTGTTGGTAAATCCTTCAAAGCTGATGTATTCTGAGGTAGAAACTAGCAAAGCCTACAGTAATGCTTGTGTCACTCTTGGGGGTTAAAAGTCACAGCTCTCCAGCAATGCTGGAGTATTGCAGGAACCTCCTTGTGCGAGAGTGTTCAGAGCTCTCTTCTGTAGCTGACGGGCATTCATGCATGATGTGATTTTTCTCCCTCTCCTCTTCCTTCCATCTCCCCCCTGCAGGGAACTCAAAGCAGCCCGTCTTGCCCAGACCCTCAGGAAGGACCAGCCCTTAGGAAATGCCAAGTTGCAAGAGTCTGAAACATCTTCTAAGCAGAAGCGCCTGGTGGGAGGGAAGAGCTGTCGCTCATTTAGCTTCACTCTGGGTTACTGATCTTCAGGGTTGTCCACAAAAGCTCTGGCTGCTGAACAGCCCTGTGAAAGCGGAGGGGTTGCACAGACCAGTGCCCCGTGTTAGCTCTCCCTGATGTGGTTTGGTTTGGGGCTTGTATCTTTTTTTGTTTATTCCCTCTGTAGTTAGGATGAGCTGTCGGCTGAGGGAAGAATGGCCAGCTTACAAGTGTCAGATTGTGGGGTTCGGGATTGTCGTCCTCAGTCTTTTTTACTGGTTCAATTTCTTGTGTAACTGGTCTTGCTCTAGACTTGCTCTGTCTGTCACACAAGGATGGCATTTCCTCTGTTTGCTTCCCTCTTTCAGTCAGGCCCTATTATTGATGGAGCCTTTGTGGTCTTAACGCTCTGGCCACCTGCATGTCTTTGCCATCTCAGGTGGCATCTACAGCTGGGTCCTCCTGGAAGTGAGGAGGTGGAGACTATGGTAGATGGTTTTAAG
This sequence comes from Jacana jacana, assembly GCA_013400555.1. NCBI lineage: Eukaryota > Metazoa > Chordata > Aves > Charadriiformes > Jacanidae > Jacana > Jacana jacana. The sequence continues at coordinate 235,173 of VZTM01035042.1, read as the reverse complement.
GGTCATCTCATCAAGAGACAGACTGGTTACGTGGCAGTCCTGATGGACTTGGGATACAACTGGAGTGCCATTTCACCAAGGGAGGAGTGTAGAAGGAAACACTTTGAGTGGGGGCCTTACTTGTGGAAGTTGAAGGAGCACTTCCCTCCCTTAACTTTCAGCTATGAGCAGAATATCACTTAGCAGCTGATGTGGCTAAGCTGTCGCAGACTGGTTCCCAATGCTGGACTTCTCTGCTGATCAGGACTCCTTGCTTACAGTGTGTCTGTCTGTGGAATGACAGTTGCGCTGGGAGGTGGCTTTGTGTGCCACCATACCTTCCAGTATCCCACACTGGTGCAGCTGCCTTGCAAGCTGTGGCCTTTCAGCAAAGATAAGGGGAATCAGAGAGGGCTTTGTCAAGGTTTTTTGGGGTTCTGTTGGTTTTTTTTTGATAGCCCATGTAAAGCATGTATATATTCTTAACGTGTATTAAATCTCACTGTGCCCCCAGCTGCTGGAACTCTCTGGCTGTGTGTCTGGCCGTGGCGGTCAGATGCAGACGCAAGGGCTGTGCTGGGAGCAGTGGGAGTGGGCAGTTGGCAACTCCAGTTATGTTCGGGTTTTACTGGTTTACTTGCAAGCGCTGGTTTTTAAACCGTTAGCTCCTGCCCCTTAAGAAGTGGAACATGCAAATAAAGATTTTAATCCTTTTACCTACCATAGAGTGACTTCCCTTATTTTTTCTTTTTTGCTCGCTTTTGGGCTTCCTTCCCTGCTGCCCGGGAGATCCTCGATTCCCCCGTGGGCGGCTGGGGCGACTACTGCGGCCGTAGCCCCCTCCCCGCCTCGGGAAAGCCCCGCCGTTCATCCCCCGGCATGCCCACCCCCGCCTCCGCCCGGCACGCCCGCCTCCGCCGGTGTGTTGCCCTCTCCCGCCGCCCTCCCTAGAACCTCCGGCCGGGGGAGC
>VZTM01035042.1:222455-234137 GCA_013400555.1 Jacana jacana | reverse complement strand
GGGGGGGGGGGGGGGGGGGTGGGGTCGGTGGGACCGCCGGCCCAGGGAGGGCCGGGTACCGGCGGCGGAATGGGTCGGGTCGGGTCTCCCTCTGCCACTGCTTCAGTCCTGCTTTTCCTTCCCCAGGCGCGGCGGAGGCGGCGGGATGTGGCGGCGACCGGCGTGGCAGGTAGGGGCTGTGCGAGGGAGGCCGAGGCCGTTGGGGGCGGAGGTTGGCCCCCGGCTCGGCGACTCCGGGGGGCTCGTAGTAACTTTCTCCTTACGGAAGCTGGGTTTCACCGCCGTCCCCAGTTGCAGCGTGGTACCGTGCGGGGGTGACCGAGGGTCCCGGTCGAGCCTTGCGCGGCCTGCAAGGGTCGGAGGAGCGCTCCGGTGCCGGGCCGGGGCTGTGCTGCCCACTAGCAGCTTTTCCTGCACCGACCAGTCGCGGCTGCTGGTGCCGTCACCGCAGCGCTGAATCTGCCCGTGGGGGAAAGAAGCCTCGGTTGCTCCTGCCGGGTCACGGGTGTTTTTGATGCCGTTTCTCCAAAAACACGTGGCACAGCCCACGAAGAAGAGAAGGAGCTTCTGTTTGCAGCCGTGCTCTACAGGAGAGCACGCTGCACCTCAGCTGTGGGGGGGGAAGGAAAAGGATGTGTTAGAAGATCCGTCTTGTGCATGGAATGGATCTTAGGGGAAGTGTCTCTACATCCGTGAACCGTGCAGAGGTGGTACAGAACTCCTGGCTTCCAAGTTGTGTTTCCTTTGGTTTAGCTCCGCTGGTCAACCCGGCCCTGTCGGTCCTGCCTTCCTTTAAGTTTTGCAGCCACTTGTTGTGGGTGATGAGCATTTCTTCCAGTTCCTACGTGTGGGCCTCTTGCAGAGGTGTTCCTGGGTTTTGCTCTTCTCCTCCTTTCTTCTAGGACATGATGTTTGCCGGCATCAAGTCAGTTCTTTGTCTTTTTTCTTGCTCGCCTATAGCTGCAGCGCTCGGGGGTTGTGGCCTTGGTGCCCTGTTTGCTTGGGAAGGCGGGGTTGCCAGTGCGTCGTCCCTCTCCTGGTGGTGGACAGATGCACGTTTCGGGCACGTCTTGTTCATTTCTGAAGTGAAGCAGAAAATGGATGAAGCTATCAAAACTGTTTGTTTCTAAAAACCAAAGTCTAGCTATTTAAATACACCCCCCCTTCCCCCCATTAGGTATTACAGAAAAATGGCAGTCACTGCATGTCCCAAAAATAACTGCTGGAAACATACCTTCAGGCCGTGCTTTACCCTGGGCAGCTTTTTAATCCTGCTTTACCCAGATATTCTTTCAGTGATCCTACTGGTTTCATTTAGCTGGACAGATTTCTTCCCTCAGCCCCTCCATAAGTCACTGGAAAAGAAGGAACTTGCAAACCTCTGTGAGTTCTCAGCAAACGAGGTGTAAAGGCACGAGAAGGCTCTTTGTGTTTTGTGTCTTGGAAATTAACATCTCTCTGTTCCTTCAGGTGCTTCGCCAGTTTGTAAGACATGAGTCCGATACGGTCACCTCATTGGTGCTGGAAAGATGTAAGTACCTCCTGGGATGAAACTTAGCTGTTACTCTTGGTGGGGTTTTAGAGTGGCTGAAGTATGCCAGGAGAGAAGCAGATGGGAATGGTATGTCCTGAGTGCAAGAACTAAGAACATGTTGTTTCAAACAAACAGGCTCTTGAGTAGTTTCCTACCTGGTCTTTGCTGAGTCAAGCAGCCCTTAAGGGGGAAAGGAAAAAGACCTCAAGTGTCTGGATGAGGTGCTACAAGACATGATTTGGTAGCTTAGTGGGTAGTACTGGTGATAGGAGGGCGGTTGGACTAGATGATCTTGTAGGTCCTTTCCAACCGTGTGTTTCTATGGTTCTGTGAAAAAGCCCCCATGTGGAGTACAACCCGTAAAATGCAGGTGGTCGTGTGTTATCAGTGGCAGTGAATCAGATTTGCTACTGTTGTGTTTTCTAATGTCTGCTTTCAGGTGTTTGATGAGCTTGTTTCTCAGACTCCCACGCACCCGGGGGGACTTGTTTGGGTGCTGCTGCCGCCCCAGCAGGATTTGCTCCAGTTGCACGCACTACCGTTCAGCCCACCTGCCCGCTGTGCAACAGCCATGCTTCCCCCACCTCCTCCAGTTGTCCTTCAACAAGGAGAAGGAATAAATTGCATCCACCTAGTCCTGGTACCTGCGTTAAAACCAAACCAAAAATAGTGACCCTCTGATTCAGAGGATGGGGTGTAATAATGCACCTTTGTTGTTTAAAGGTATGGTTTTAAGGGCAAAGCGACGCAGTGCTATGGTTTTATCATAAGGGAAAACCCAAAGGTCGAGATCAGCACATGCAAAGTAGCCTCAAGTGACATAAGGGTGTCTGAAAAAGATGGCAAGGGAATAGAAAGAATAAAGAACCTTTAGCTTTTTAAATGAGCTCAGTCAGAACGCGGTGGTAACAATAGCACAGGCTCTGCCAACCTCTGCAGGGCCTGGATAAACCAAAGGTCACAAGAGCTGGAGAAGTGGTCAGGGGGTGCAGCGAGTCATTGCTCCGGCCCTTGAAAAAGCTTCCAACTTAGGGCTTGCTGCCATTAGAAACGTCTCAGTGGTAGATTCACTGGTGTGTGTGTTTGCCCTCCTGCCTTTCAGCCATGAATCGCGTTCAGCTGCTCGGTCGGGTTGGACAGGACCCAGTCATGAGGCAAGTGGAGGGAAAAAACCCTGTTACCATATTTTCTCTCGCAACCAATGAGATGTGGCGAACAGGGGACAGTGAGGTGAACCAGGGAGGTGAGTCTGCAGCGAGCAGCCTGCTGTTCAGAATGGGCCAACGTGCTGAAACTGATTTCTGAGCCTCGCAGCAAAAAAAGGATCCGGCATCCAACTTTGCTATTTTTATGTATTTTAGGTGATATCAGTCAGAAGACAACGTGGCACAGGATCTCTGTCTTCAGACCAGGCCTCAGGGATGTTACTTATCAGTATGTGAAGAAGGGGTAAGGGAATAACAAATGTGCTTGAGGATTTAATGCCTCAGTAATCGCTTGATGTAATAGTTAGGGTGATCAGAAGCTATGCTAAGACAGAAGTGCCATAACTTAAGTTAGTAGACATGCTGCAAAGAAGTGGGGTGAAAGCCTCTGTATTGAGAGTCAGGAGAAAACAGCAGCACAGGTGTCTGACCAGAACCAAATTGTTCATTTTTGCAGTTCTCGAATCTATGTTGAAGGAAAGCTGGACTACGGTGAATATACAGATAAAAACAACGTGAGGCGACAGGCCACGACAATTATAGCAGGTAAGGAACGTCATGCTGGGGCCTACCTTGCCTTTTTAAAATGGAGAGGGGGTGGAGGACCTTTGAAAGACAGCTTGGTTTGTCTTCATCCTCAATGTCCACTCCTGGGGGCTTTGAGAGAATGAATAGGCTGTACCCCTGGCTGTCCTGCTCATGAAGACACAGAGAATGAGAACGTAGAGTTGCAAAGCATTGCACGGTTTGCTCACCCAAAGCAGTCGGTGCAGCAGGTAGTTAACCGTGTGTGCTGAGAACACCGCGCTGCAGGGCAGGCAGAATCCTTTCCTCCCAAGCAGAGTTTTAGCAGCAGCTTTGTCCCGGTTTGGCAGGAAATTTCTTCTTCCTGTTTGGGATTGGAGGCTTCACCAACTTTAAGGAGGCCTTTGTGTTTGTGAAAGGTGTTTTTTGTGGTGGGGATAACTTTATGGAGAATTTAGAGAGACCTCAGCCTGGTAGCCAGTTGTGGTAAAAAGAGCAGAGAACGGACAGGGAACAAACTTGTCCCTTGGGTAGGCACAGTGAAGAGGAGAAGTGACAAAACTGACTTTTTCCTAGAGCCTTTAAATAGTGTGAGCATCCTACGTCCTTACTGTGGGCAGAGCCACTATCTTGTGGCTTTTAAGGGAGGGCTAAAGTAATTGGGTAGTAGAGCAAACACTTCTGTTATACAAGTGTATCTAAAATAACTGGGCCAGAGGAGAAGGAAAAAAACCAAACCCAGTCACAATTCTGGATGTTTCTGCTGCAGCCTCTTTAAAAGAATAGTAATCAAACTTCCACGTGAGCATCTTTTATAAATTAGTATTTATCCTAATGGGTTCTTCGTGTTCAATGTCCCCAGTCTCAAGGTGCTTTAAAAATCACTGGGGCTTGATGAACCGTGGGCTTCCTGTAGTCCCATAGGCTGATGGGCATACTGGAACTGGCGAAATCAAAAGGAAATAAGCAGTAACCCAGGGAAATAATAGTCAAAGAAGGAAAACATTGTTTTAAACTGTTTCTGATACCTTTGAGCGTTGAGCAGCTTTACATCAGGTTTAGCACACCTGTTTCATAGCGTACTGTCACCTGGAATTGTCACCTTTCTGGGGAGATCGAGTAAGAACCCTGTATCAAACACTTCTATTTTATGAACTGTTCTGTTCCACAATATGCATCTTTGCAGCTTCTTTTGACACAAATAGGTTGTCTTTGTGGGTGTGCAGGCTTGCAACGGGGCAAAACAGCTTTGAAGATTAAATTTTCTTTATTTCTTTTCAGATAATGTAATTTTTCTGAGTGATGGTGGTACGAAGGACAGGGTGTGAAGTTTAGCACTTGGATCCCAGGCCATTTCATTCCTTTTGTTTCACAGTGCTTCATAATTCTGTAATCATGTATATTGCTGTAGTTTCTTGAAAATAAATAAAATGTTTGATACCTATAGGGTATCTGTGTGTATGTTGTTTTGTTTTCCTGTGTGCTTTCTCTCTGTTTGTGTTTGTCATTGCTTGCATTTCATAGAACCATAGAATGCTCCAGGCCGGAAGGTGGGGTTCTAGGGTCATCTAGGCTGACCTCCTCGCAGTCAGCAGGGACACCCCCAACTAGACCAGGTTGCCCAGGGCCTTGTCAAGCCTCACCTCGAATATCTCCAGGGAGGGGGCCTCAACCACCTCCCTGGGCAACCTGTTCCGGTCCAGTCTAAATCTGCAGGGACACATCCCACTAGAGCTTCCACCGAACTTTGTTTTGATCATGTGCTTAGATCTTCATTAGTGTGGCATTTGGCATAGGTGACTCTTAGGACGACATCAACGTTCTCATCCCTGTACCTTGTCAGGGTGCTGTGCCTGTCGTTTGCCATCAGGGGGAGCTGGAGGAACGGCTGCCTTGGCTCTTCCTTCTGAGAGACTTGCAGCAGCGCGTGAAAAGCATTCCCGATCCAGGAATCTCAGTTAATGCGGGAGTGGCTTTTTGTTTTGCTTTAACTTTGTTTTAATGTCAGAAAGACCCAGAATCATCAGTATTGTAAGGAAAAAACCGCAGAGCCAAGAGGCATTTTATTTTACTACAGAGAAGTGTTGGAATTCTCACTGTAATACAGCGTGATGTGAACAGGGAAAGAAAAATGCTGGAGGTGACAATTTCCTGCCTTCAAAGCTGGTGGGATTTTGTATCTCCTCTCTCTCTGAGCCCAGTACAGAGCATGCTTATTTATAGTTTTTGCAGCTTTAGCCCCTACTGAGTTGTGATCTTGTTTATGCTGCTATCTATAAGCATTATCAGTCCTAACAAAAACTTCAATTCTTTCAGTTCAGCATCTGTTTCTTTAAGTAGTAGTAACTCGTTCCCTTGTCACTGACATACTGTGGCGTTAGATGTACGGGAAGTACTTGGCTACTGAAATGGGTTATCCGTGGCAGATTGTGGTATCTTTTTAAATAGAGAGATCTGACTTTAATTCCCCTAACTGCTCAATCTGAGCCTGTTGTGCTGCTGGGAGAAGTTGTGATGGGCTTTTCTGTAGTCATGATCCAAATGCAGTTGGTGCTTGGTCCATGCAAATGTTTCCTGCTAGCTGAAAGCTGGGATTGGTGTGAAGCTTTCTGCATATCTGGGAGGCCTCCAGTGAACGTGCTAAGCCTCTCTTCGCTCAGTGGTTACCTCCTTTTTCTGCACTCTGCTGTGGTGCTGGAGCTCGGTGCGGCTCGTGTCAGTGTCTGCTTTGGAGCTTGAGAACTGGCTGTCGGCTCTGAGCTCAGAGCGGAGGTGGCAGCGATGGTTCCCTTCGCCCCGGCATGTGTCCTGTCGGTGGCTGCTGGATGGCTCGTGGCAATCTCTGCCCCTGGCTCAGGCTGGGGACAGGGCCGGGCTGAGCTAGCCCAAGGTACAAGATCGGGTGCCAACAAAGAGAATATTTGCTCAAGAACTTTCAACTTTTTTCTTGCTTTTCGGGTTGTTCTACTTAAAGTTGCTGGTACGCGTCTAGAAAGACAACAAACACACCTGCTTTGAGAACACACTCTCTGAAAAGCCGTGCAGTGTCTTGAGTGCTCATCGCCGTGTGGCACTAGGGTGGATTTTCACAAACGATTCTGCAATAGCAGTGGACATAGTTCCAGCAAAAAATAACCAGTGGCAAAAGCCTGGTGTGCCTTCACCTCTGTCTCCTTTGCTGCTATGGGGCAAAGTTAATCTATAACTAAAGTCATTTTTGTTATGAGAAAGTCGGTGTTCCAAAAGCATCTGGGTTGGGGTTCCTTGCTCTGTGAGGAAATGTTAAGGAATGGAAATGGTATCTGTGGAGTCCAGTGCAGTGACACCTTGTGTATAACCAGGCAATGAGGGCTTTTTTCCAGCCTGCCCCTTGGTAAATGGCATGCAGCTTTTGCTGGTCCGTGTAAACCGGATTAGGCAAACCCCGATTGCTTGCATCAACTGGGACATTTAGAAGTGTTTGACCTTAACAAGGAATTTACTTTATGTGTTTATGGAGGCAGATTGGAAGAGATAAAAAACAGAGATGGTTTCTTTTTAAAATGACAGCGCGTTTTAAGCAAGTATTTGGAGCATTTCTTAACAGCCCTCAGATGGAGTTATTCCGGTCTGCGGCGCAGCTCGATGCCACTCAGTTATTTCTGTCAGTCTGGTGTAAGGTGTAGGAAGTCCTCTTCTCCTGTGCTTGTTTCTGTGGCTGTAATACACTGGTGTGAGGGAGACACCACAGGCATTGTGCCTGTGTCACACTGTGAGGAAGAACACGTTCAGCTTTCAATTGAAGTGTGACCTGTATTTGGGAACCCAACTCCACATAATGCAGAGGGTAATGAGAGGGGTATTGTAGTGGTGGGACTTGATTTCTTTGGCTGAAGCATCTTCTCTTGTTTCTCTTTCATGACTCATAATTTCTGTGGACAGAGTGACAGGACAAATTAATAATGACTGAGGGCTTGGACTCGTATAGAATTGCTTAGACCTTTTTACCAGCAGGTACCTGGCTTGGGTTCTAATCTAGCCAAAGGACTTGTCTCCTGGTGACTGCTCAGTGGCCTGCATGAAAGGGGTAGGTGTTTGAGCCTTGTTCCCAGCTCTGCTGCGAAGATTAGAAGTGCCTGTGGGAGGTAAAAGACCTCATGGCAGAGAGGCCACGAATTGCAAAGACAAGAAAACTAGATTTGTGCTTTGAGAAGTCCCTGGGTATGGGAGGCAGGAATATTCTGGTAAAAGGGAACTTGTGTTTCTGTCAGCGTGCCAGTTATGTGGTTTTAGTAGTGGGCTGTCTCCAGTATCGGGGATCCCACTTCTTTCATGAGTATTCATGTCAGAAAAGGAACATAATGCCAGGATTGTGGGTAGAAAACTTCACTATTCTCCAGGATACCTTCTGTTTTTAACTCTGAAATGTCTGCTGTGGAAGCCTTTTTGCTGAGTAGTTGAGCGTGTCAGTATGTACAAGCTAGGACTTGGTGGCTGTTGTTATCTTGGAGCTTCTCCACACAGAAGCGTCATTTAGATCTCATTTACAGAGTTTGTTTAGTTCATTACCAGGTACTAATGACACACAGCACACAAAGCAGGGAACTTCCACAGGGTTCCTACAGAGTTTTCCCCCTTTGGGAAATGTGTGCTAGTGTGCATGAGGTTTCTTTCTTTTGTTTGTTGTTTCATATCCCAGATAAAAAACAGGCTCATTACCATGCTTTGCCATTTCAAAACAAGCAGCTACTGTGGTTAGAAATTGATTGCTTGGTCATTCTTCGTGTTCTTAGTCCTGAAGTTTGTGCCCTGTAGTATTTAAGAGGTGCTAATTTTGTTGAAGAAACCTCTAACTGTGGCCATTTTCTATGGCTTTCAAGGGGTAAGATTTCAACCCCCTTGCGATTGTTACGCTGTACGCTCTGTTGCTATTTGTTCTGTTCTTGCCGGTTGACTTTTCAAAGTTATTAGAACAGAATGGCTGTAGAAAAGGGATGGTTATCTTGATCCTGGTTGTCACAAGTCAGAGAAATGTCACCTGTAAATATTTAATGAGCCTTTGTGCAACTGACCCAAACGAGAACTGAGTAATGATGCCCTCGCAGGAGCTGAGGCTTCTGTAACCCGGATCTGCAAGGAAAAGGGCGCACCTTTCCTTTGCCGAGTTTGCTGTGACTTATTAAGCTTGTATCACTGCTAGCTTTTTTCTTTGATGTTTAAAATAAGCGGTGTTTGTTTGGAGCTCTGCCTTAACAGCCTCCTCTGTCCTGACTAGTTGGGTTTTCTGGGTGTTTTTTTCTGCGTGGGCTTTCTGCTTTCCTCGCAGAAGGGCCACAGAATGCTCAGTAAAAGAGAGCTGGGCTCTCCCCTCCCCTCAGCCCTGTCTCTGCAGACAATAACCCTCCACCTTTTTATCTTCTTCTAGACTGTCGGTCCATTTTTGCACTGTCCCGCCGTGTGGCAGAGTGAGTTCAAACCCAGTTCAGAAGCCTGGCGTGAGGAAGTGGTCTTGCACAAAAGGAGAAATCAGAATTAGATGAGTCGGAACTTAAAAATACTACTAAAGCTGCTTTAAAAGGAGAGCTATAAAATACGGAAAAATTGATTTTGATCGAAATCTACAGTTTAAAATTCTCCAAGCAACGTGGGAAAAAGTTAGGATAGTTGTGTCTGTGTAATGTTTTTGCTGGTTTTGAGGTGCGTTCCACAGTGCCTGATTTCTGGTGTAGTGTCAGTTTGCAAGCAGCAACATGTGACCCATTGGATTGCTATCCCATGTGTTGTATCAGGACACTGAATAATTAATATTCTCTGGAAAGGATTAAGTTCCCCTACTTCTGTCTCTTTGCTCTTGGTGCCCTGTACGTGCTGTCAGTTTTTAGCAGAAACTTGCTACTGTGGATTTCCCAAGAAGAAATGTGGAACACAAAAACTTCCCTGTGGTCTATATGCTGTTAGTTGCCACCATGCAGGGCGAGGGGGTCGTGTTTCCATAGGAAGTCTCTAGGAATTGTTTTTGGAATGTTGAAGCTCAAAAATGACATACAGCCTTGAATGCTAATTTTAATAACATGGCAGGAACTGGGCAGGATGCCAAAGAGTCGATTAGCTGTGGTGTTGAGGGATCTGGTGTAGGGGAGAACTTTGTAGAGTAGGGCTGATGGTTGGACTCGATGATCCCAAGGGTCTCTTCCAACCAAAATGATTCTATGATTGTGCTTTATAGCGGTGAATGGCCCCAGAAATTGATAGTCTCTGTCTCAAAATATTTCAGTGGCCAAAGAAATCTTCCCAGATGCTTATGAATACTCAGCAGCGCTATCTACCTCAGCAGCAGCCCCTGGGGAAACGCAGAGGGGAGAGGAACACAATTTTACGTGATGCAGGAAGAGTGGAAGCCCTTGGGGGAAAAAAGAGCACGCTGTTTACCCAGGGTGCCTAATTTCCCATCAGCGCTTTACCCAGAGGGAACAGCAGCCTTATGTACTGTGCGGTTTGTTTCTGAAATATTTCTTCCTGAGAAATGTGTTAGGACGAGCAAGTTCAGCCCAGCACTCCTGGTCAAACACCAGTCCTTATGAGCCCCTGCTCCTCAGCATGTTCAACAAATGAAGTTGCAGTCACAGAGTCAGCTCCTTCTTTTAAAGCGGCTTTTATGTTGTTGGCGTTCAAGGCAAGCATGGCTTTCCCTCTCGGCTTCTTACACGGGGAAAAGATTAACTTAGTGCCCCAGCCCAAAGAAATTCTCTAGTCACAGCGGTGATTTTAGAAGGTTCTAATATCAGCCAACGGAGTGATGGAGAGCCTTTTCTTAGATGGATTATCACAAGGTCACAAAAGCTTTGAAAGTAAGAGCACATTTGATTGAAAACACAGAGGTTTCTGGGTAAGGAACTGACCTTTACAAGTTTCACAATTTGCATCTCCAGGCTGGCACAATGTAACTGCTTTGACAGTGCCAGGACACAAGAAGTTTGTACCTCCGGTTGGGCTTGCCAAAGTGGCAGGTAGTAATTCAAGCGCTAGTAATTTGGCTTTAAATGTTCTCTGTGCTGCTGAGGGCAAATACTGGACTGACTTGTTTCACAATAACTTAAAATAACAAATCTTTGCAGGAGATCTTTGGTTGGGGCAGTTAGGGATTTTCCCATGGTATTCTTCACTAAACAATGTAGCTTTTGTGTTTGGTTGGGTTGGGCTTATTTATTTTTTTTTTAATGTAAATCAAACCAAAAAAGATTAATAAATCTTAAAGGGACAGCCCCCCAGAAGTCACCTTTATTTTTCATCTTCTCTTACTGTAGTGCTGTGGTGTCCTTTTGACTGTGTTCCTCGGGGCTAGTCGAGGCTTCCCTTGGCGAGGGCTGTGTCACTGATGCTCTGAGAGGGAGTGAAAGCTGTGTGCCATGAGAGATGGGAGTCTAAATGGGAGGTCTAGAAGAGAGAGAACGCCTGAAGGAATCCCGTTAGCACTCATGCACGGTGCAGTGTGGAAATACCCATTAACGTTGAACTGACCCACAGCGAAATGCAGCGATTCAGTTCCAGGAGCTGAAATGAAGCAACTAAGAATGCACAGTTTCTTGGATTGTGAGGATTTGGCTTTTTTTTTTTTTTTTTTTAATATGTTGTCCTGGGTTGGCATGAAAGCAAGTCTTAAAATACCAGAATTTCCTGTTGACTGGGGTTATTTTTACTTGCTGGTTGATGAGCGCTCTGGGAATGGCGTTGGACGGGCAGCGGGGTGTTCATTGCTGCCAAAGCCCAGGCCACACGGCCTTTTAAAGCGCAGTTTTTTGTGACATTTCTGGGTGTTTTTTCACAAGCCGGGTCCTGCGGCAACGCCAAGGGGCGGGAGGGCCGCGCTCGGCCGCCTCAAACCGCGGGCGCTGCCCGCTTTTCACGCCTCTTTTTGAACTAAAAGTACACACCGAGCGACTGGGAACTTCCAAACCCCGCTGCGGTGTAGGTGATCCGAGCGCTGGGAGAAGGAGGGTGAAGAGGCCGCGGCGCTCCCCCCCGACTCCGACCGTTCCCCTCACTGAAGCGAGGCCCTCCGGCGGACGGGCAACCGCCTCAGCCCCCTGCCCTGACCCCACGGCCGGGGGGGGACGCTGGCAGGCCTAGCCCAACGGCTGGAGAAAGGGCCGCAAGCACTGTGGGAGGCCCCACCGCTACCGTCCGGCAGGAGAACGGACCGCGGGCACCGAGGGGGGGGGAAAGCTCGACAGCATCGCTCCAGCCAAGCAGCAGGCGCCGCTATGGGGCCGGTGCCCGCCGCCCTCCCAGGGCCAAGGGGGCGGGGCGCCGCGCGGCAGCTGCAGTCTTGTCGCTACCGCATTGGCTGAAGCGCCCGTCGCTCCCGCCGTCGCAGTCGCTCCCATTGGCCGCGCCGGGGCGCGAGGGGTCTCCCCCCCAACCCTCCAGCCCTCACCCCGC
>VZTM01035042.1:150178-222310 GCA_013400555.1 Jacana jacana | reverse complement strand
AGCCGCCTTTTGAGGGGAGGCCGCGGCAGGGGGGTTGTACTGGGCGGCCTCGCCTCCCCAACCCCGATACCTTGGCGTGGGAGTCAGCGCTAGGGGGCTACTCGCTCGCCGTCGTCTGTCAGGGGGCTGCTACCTCGCCGGGGCTGCTCCCACCCGGGGGAGCAAGGTGTCCCTGGGCGGACCTCGGGGTCGTGGGTCGCCCCGTCGGTTTGAGGGAGCCTAAGCCCGGGTCTTGTCGCCTCTCTAAGGGGGCGGCCCTCCGACCGGCCGGGGCTCCTCTCCCCGCAGCACGGGTTGCTTCTCCCGAGGTCCCATCAAGAGTTGCAGAATGTCTTCTTCTCTAAAGCGGGACTCTCCAGGCACCGTCCTTTTCCCCTGGGCTCTCCCAGCGCAGGAAGGAAGTGACAGAAGGGCCCGGTTTGTCCCTGCAGTGTGGGACAGACGGATGGACATCATGAAGTGAGGGGCTCTCCTTCCTCGCTGCCTGGAGCCTAGTGGTTTGCTGTGGCACTAGTGTTGGAAAAGTTACCTGTCCCGTAGGGGTGCTATGGGGGAGTCTCTTAAAGATGTTGATGAAATCCTTGCTCGAGTGGCTTTTAGGGCTAGCACATGTGTTGTGTTGATTTTGATGACTCNCCTCCCCAACCCCGATACCTTGGCGTGGGAGTCAGCGCTAGGGGGCTACTCGCTCGCCGTCGTCTGTCAGGGGGCTGCTACCTCGCCGGGGCTGCTCCCACCCGGGGGAGCAAGGTGTCCCTGGGCGGACCTCGGGGCCGTGGGTCGCCCCGTCGGTTTGAGGGAGCCTAAGCCCGGGTCTTGTCGCCTCTCTAAGGGGGCGGCCCTCCGACCGGCCGGGGCTCCTCCTTTCCCCGCAGCACGGGCTGCTTCTCCCGAGGTCCCATCGAGAGTTGCAGAATGTGTCTTCTTCTCTAAAGCGAGACTCTCCAGGCACCGTCCTTTTCCCCTGGGCTCTCCCAGCGCAGGAAGGAAGTGACAGAAGGGCCCGGTTTGTCCCTGCAGTGTGGGACAGACGGATGGACATCATGAAGTGAGGGGCTCTCCTTCCTCGCTGCCTGGAGCCTAGTGGTTTGCTGTGGCACTAGTGTTGGAAAAGTTACCTGTCCCGTAGGGGTGCTATGGGGGAGTCTCTTAAAGATGTTGATGAAATCCTTGCTCGAGTGGCTTTTAGGGCTAGCACATGTGTTGTGTTGATTTTGATGACTCTTTTTTTTTCTTTTTTTGACTGGAATCCCCAGATTTTTGCTTGTGCAAAACGCATAGTCAGGACAATCCCAAGTAAATGCATCTTTGCTCTGCTCTGTTGTTTCTCTGTTGAGTTTGAGGCTTTGTGCAAGGAGCGATTCAACGTGGTAGAGCTGTGTTAGGTGTAAATCCGAAGTGGAAGTGAGCTGGGCAATCCCAAAGCAGCCGTGGCGTGGGTGCACAGCAGACTCCAGTAGTCCACCGTTTCCGCAAAGCACAGCGTAGTTATGCACATCCTCAAATGGAGACCCAGCGTAATGTGGTGGTGCTGGTGACTAGAATGTGGCAGAGTCCCTGAGGAAAGGTGCTGGGCACGTGCTGGTGGGTTCTCTGCATTTCTTTCTTCCACCTGAGGGAGTGAGGTGCAAACGCAGTCATTCCACAGAGAAGGGCCAACTTCTCTCTTCTTGTGGGACCAGTGGTGATCCTGCAGCACCTCTAACGGCACAAGTCTTGAAAGGCAAACAAGGAAAACCTTATTTGTTGTGTGCAGTGGCCTTGCTGATCCGGGATCATGTCCGTCACAAGCTCCAAACCCCATTTTGGCAGGAAGCAATCCCACTGCACGCATGACTGTCTTTAAATACTGTTTGGCTTTCTTTGTCTTTGAAAATTTACAGGCCTTCTTGCACAATGTGTATCTTCTGATAGATCTGGGGAAAAGCAGTGGTAGCTTGTGGTGGGTTGGGTTTTGTTTTTTCTTTGTAAGAGCCCACAGGCCCATGTAACAACAGAAAGCTCTTCCTCCAAACAGCTCTTTTCTTGCGTTTTCTTTAACAAGATACAGGCTTTTACTTTAACAAGAGGAATGTTGTGAGTGACACGAGAGGCACTTCGGAGAGTGCTCCTGCTTGGATTTTTCAGTTGTGCTGGGATACTTCCTCCTGCTTTGTTTGCAACCTTGTGAGGAGAATGGAGTCGCTGCTCTTAACTTTTGTTTTCTTCTTTAGTGTTCTCATAATTTTTTTGCAGTTAGTGCCCTGAAGGAGATCTTGTGTTTGGGCTAGAACTTGTGGGTGTAGTGACATGGATATTTGTGTTTTCTGCCCTATTTTAGGAGCATAGAACTTGGTTTTATGTGTAGCTTGGTGAACAAAACATCCTGGCTGCCTGGAAGATGGAAATGTGGTACTTTTTCTCTGCCATTTTCAAGTTTTATTGGGGATTTTAGGCTTCAAATGCTGTGTGTATTGCAAGAGGTGGTGCATCTGCAAAACCTTGGGCTGTTGGGCTGCAACTCCCGTCTGGGAGTAATGTTCTACCACTGATTTGTTTGTGTGGTTTTGTTTGGTTGTTTGTTTTTTTTTTTGGGGGGGGTGTGTGGAGCTTAAGACTTTTCTAGACCACCTTAAACAAAATAAAAAGCGTGAAATCAATTTAACTTTTTTGTTGTCTTTGGAATTCTTCGGAAGGAAGCTGTCAGTAAAAAAAAAAAGTAACAAAATGCTATGGATGAAGTAGTTGTAGTGGAGTATTAGGATCTTTAAAGGAAAAAAAAAAGAAAAATACCATGCTTAAGCATGAATATAATGAAACACAAGTTCTCCATTTACTTCTGGCCAAAGCTTCATAGTATCATTTTAAAAAGCAAAACAAACAAATGAGAAAAAAACCTTCTGATGAAACTTTTGTTCTTTTCCTGGCTTATGTTTTCCATCTGGGAGGACTGGTTTGACCCGCCTGGTTCTGCTGAGTTTGTAAACTTATTTCAGGGTGTTCCTGAAAAGATCAAGGTGATGAGGAGACCCTCCTACACTTCAGCTGCATGAGTGCCCACCACCAGTGCTGTCACCTTCGTGGTTGAGGAAGATGTGCCCTATGGCATTTTCTGGTCTTTGCATGCTCCTGAGGTGTCCCATAACTGGATGCGGGAGTCTGCATTCAGGAAAACTTCTGAGTGGGCTTGGGAAAGGGGCCTGGGGTAGTCACTCAGTCCTGGGAGCTGGACCGGCAAAGAGGGAAACATCACAAACAGGAAGAAGGATTCACGTCCTTCATCAGTCGGACCCATGAGCGCAGATGGGCAAGGGTGAGAATTCTGTGCCAGCTGCCTTTTGTGTATTTTAAGTTAAATTTTAACCTTTTTTTATGACCATAAAGGCTATTTGTGTGTCAAGTTGATCTGAAACTACTAGACAACTGTGAAAGTATGCATATACTTGAAAACTTGACCTCTATTCTAAACTGTTCCAGCCTGCCTTAATTATGAGGGCTGAAATCCAGCCTCCCAGGGATTTACATTTCTCTGTAGCAGCTGATGATTTCACCAGTGCCTGGAGCAGCGTGAGGAGCGGTACCCTCGCTCTGCTGGTGCTGTTAGTGATGTCATTGGCTGTGCTGGGAGAAACTGGGACCTTGAGGAGCTCAGCTGTGGCATTGGCAGGCAGCAGTCCTTGAGGCGGCTCATTAGAGTCTTCACGGTTTATAGTAATCACCTGGATGCCAGATAGCTTTACAGCAGTTATTTTTCCAGAGTGGCTTAGTTTCCCAGTTAAGAAAAGGCTGAAACGTTTCCCAGAGGTGTGTTCATGTCATATGTGACGTGTCTGCGTATATAATATTCACATGCCCTGTAGCTTGTTGTGATTGTGTGTGGGTAATACCATACCCTGGCATTGTGCAGGGTATTATTACTACTATTATTATATGCTTTTTCTTTTTCCTGGCAGTCGAGCAGAAAGGAAGTGCAAAGCCTGCCACCACCTAAAGGGAGCAAAAGCATGTTCAGGTTGCAGACTCCTCACCTTCTTGCCGCTGCTCTTACTTCCTGTAACGCACAGTTGGGCTTGAAGTGGGAGAGCTCTGCTTGCTGTCATGGGTCTCTGCTGTAGTTGATCCGTGGCCCAACTGGGATGGCATCGTCGGTGACAAATGGCAGAACTGATGCAGATGGACAGACATGCTGGGAGATGCCAATTACCTGTCCCATTGCTGGAAGGCAGTTGAAAGGCAGATGTTTCTTAGCCTTTGACGTTTAAAAGCTCCATATTTAATACTGAGGAGGCAGTTTTTTCTTACCCTCGTTTTCATGTTTATTTCAACACATTAGCTGCTGGCTGCTGCTTCCAGATGGTAGCAAAATGCAGGTGAATCTAAGTAGGACTGGGGTCTTAGCATGGCAGGTGTAGAACTGCACCTGTCCTACAGGTACATAGGTATAGTGGCTGGCTTAGATATTTATGGCTAATTCCCAGATGTCACGTCCTGAGTGTATTGACAATGAGTGGTTAACTGGAAGTATACTTCAAGTGCTAAGTAGCCAAAGTTCTTTATTCTTTAAAGAGCCTGACTATTGAACTTGAAACTTTTATGAAAAAATTGAAAAAAATACCACATTGCTGATCATAGAATCATAAAAAATTATTAGAGTTGGAAGTGACCTTAATTTGATCTAGTTCCATCCCCCCTGCCCTGGGCAGGGATACCTCCCACTAGAGCAGGTTGCTTAAAGCCCCATCCAGCCTGGTCTTGAACACTTCCAGGGATGGGGCATCTACAACTTCCCATGGCAACCTGTTTCAGTGCCTCACCACCCTCACAGTAAAGAATTTCTTCCTGATACCTAATCTAAATGTCCCCTCTTCCAGTTTAAAACTGTTACCCCTTGTCCTATCACTGTACTCTCTGAAAAAGGAGTCCCACCCAATCTTTCCTCTAGGCCCCCTTCAGATACTGAAAGGCTGTGATAAAGTCTCCCTTGAGCCTTCTCTTCTCCAGGCTGAGCAACCCCAACTTGCTCAACCTGTCTTCATAGGAGAGGTGTTCCAGTCCTCTGATCGTCTTCATGGCCCTCCTCTGGACTTGCTCCATTGCGTTTATGTTCTTGTGTTGGGGGCCCCAGAGCTGGATGCAGTACTCCAGGTGGGTTCTCATGAGAGCAGAGTGGAGGGGCAGAATCCTCTCCACCTTGAGCTGCTGGCTGTGCTTCTTTTGATGCAGCCCAGGATGTGGTTGACTTTTTGGGCTGTGAGTGCAAACTGCTGGCTCATGTTGAGCTTCTTATGAGCCAACACCCCCAGGTCCATCTCTGCTCAGGACTGCTCTCAATCTGCTCTCTACCCAGCCTGTATTTATGCTGCCACTGAGCAGCGTTTGACCTCAGCAAGCCTGTTGTCATGCTGCTGGTGATGCTGTGCACAGCTCAACCCTGTAATGTGGGTGCAGTGTAGGTTGGCGTGGGTGGAGGAGGTGTCCCAGACCTTGGCAACCAAATTGCAGTCTCCTTGGGAGAGCAAAACCAAAGACATCTGTCCCTGAAGGTTAGTGTTTAGGGTTGTGATGGTCATCTAAGATGAGCTGGGGAAACTTTGAGCCAGCCTTGTTTCCTCAGATAAAAGTTACCCATAACAAGCCTCTGAACCTTGCCGGGAGCTTGCTGTGACTCATTTCCTCCGCCAGAGAAATGATGGTCACTGCTACTACGTGTTCTAATGACTCCTGCAGAAATGCTGCCTCTGGATGAACTGCCAGGGATTGCCTCTGCTTTTTGGAGTATATGGCCGTGGCAATAGTTAATTTAAATGAACAGCAGTGCTTCATTTTTAGAATCTATTTAATTAAAAGTTGTGGTTTCCACAGCATATGTGGATGTAGAGCTGGCTGTATCTTATTTTTGTGGTGGCTGCATGTAGCTCTGTAAAATCTGGTGTCAATATTGTTTGATCCTTTTTTTTGTTTGTTTGTTTATTTGGGTGAGGGGGAAGGTTCTTTATTTATTTGCAAGTTTGGCCTGTTGGCCATTAACAAGAAAGCTGAAATCTCTTCTCCTATTTTCTCTGTATACCTGCATAGAGAGGACCAGAGGGCTAACTTTAGCTTAAATATTTGTACACTCTGTACTTTCAAGGATTTTGCCAAAATCCTCCAGCAAAGAGGGGAAACGTGAGAGTGAGATATTTTTTTTAAAGAGTTAGAGGATTTGTACAAAGCAGTAGCGTCAAATTTTTGAGAATTACTTTCCAATATTAAGAAACTAAAATAAAATCATTGCCATGACTGATGAACAGCAGAGTTATTTGTATTCATTGCCTTGCACTGAGAGACATTCCCCCCTCTCCCTTGTTTAAATTTAAATAAGAAAGCCACTCCTGTTTGCCAAGGGACACGTTGGGTACTCTAAATAATCTAGGGTTCCTCTAAAAGCTGAGATAAACATGAGTGGGATACTTTGAAACTTTACCCTTCCATTTTCTGACAGTTAAAAATAGAAAAATAAGGGTATTGAGTTGCTGGTTGGTTTCCTTTGGACTGGCTGTAACTGTATAGTGAAGTGCTTGATCTGCAGTGAGGAGTGGAGCGGGAAAAAAATGTTTGTCTGTCCTGGGACTGACTTTGAAGCCTGGTAGATAAGAGGGAGCCAGCGTTATAATGCACAAAACTGTCTTTATTATTTTTTTTTTTGCCTGATCTGCACTGGCCTCTGCAAATGTTTCCTTACTTTGGAAAGCCACTCATGAGGTGCAGAGCAGGTCCTGTGCGATAGCTGGGGTAAAGGAATTTCATTCACGTTGTAACCAGACAGGGTTTTCCTGTGTCTGGAGTTGTTGAACTTATCTACAGGGATGGGGGAAACTCGTGCTCTTTGCAGGTCTTTGTTCGTGCTGCGAAAAATCCTTTTTGTGGAGGTTTTCGTAGCTGGGGGTTAAGTTATCCTGGGGGGTGGGGAGGTGGAGAGAGTGTGACCAGCTTTTTATTAAAGCAGTGTCGCTGTTTGGGATGGTCTGCATCTGTGGAGGAAGCCTCTCCTGACTAGCTGTGGATCCTAGATGGGGATATACAGTTTGATTTGATTTGTGTCCATTTTGCTCTCGGATGCAGTGACTGCAGCTGCAGCAGTTCATTTGCACCTATTTCTCCTCCTTTGCAAGTCTGCCTTCACGTTTTACTTGCACACTGTGAGATCAGATCGTCTTCATGCCAGCTGTGACAAAATAAATATAACATAAAGCAAAGAGACCTTTGACCACTGTACCACTAGCTCTGACTGTCTCTTAGTTTGTCTCTGCTTCTTGCTATGCGAGTGTCACCTATACCACCACTTGGCAAAGCCACCTGATGTCTGAGCTGCCTGATAGATGCAGGAGGGCAGTAACTGCTGCAGAAGAAAATGGGATTCAGCAGCTTAGGAGCCACTGTGAACAGCAGTACCATGCTATGGTGACACAAGATGATGTCCCTGGGCTTGAAGGGCTTGTAGGCATCCTTTAATAGGCTTTTTTGCGGAGCTAAGCTGGAGTGGATGTGCTTAGCTTTTTTACGGGCAGGAGCAAGGGGATATCTTGTCAACATTGTGGCTTCCATGGTCCTGTTCCTGCAGGGCCTGCAGAGACCTATCCAGGGCTCCAAGTAAGGACTAAGGTGCCTAGCTTAGGCTGGGTCTTGCTAGCTACTCATCCCTCTGGTCTTGCTAGCTTCTCATCCCTCCGAAGTGCTGTGTGGTCTGTGTCACTGTGGGCTCATTTTCTCTCAGTGCCTGAGCTACCAAGGTGCCCCTGAGATACTTGGTTGTCGCTTTGAAAGCAAAGAGATGGTCCCTTGAAAGTAGCCCTCCACGTCTGGTAGTTATTGCCTTTTTGTGCTATATGCAAACACTGATTATCAGCCTGTTCTTCAGTGCTGTCTGTGCTCCTTCTGTCCCACATTCCCAAAAGCTGTTTTCCAGTCACTTTGTAAGACTTGGTTTAAACATCCATCATCTCTTTCTTCTGTCTTGGGTTGCTTCTCTCCCTTTTGGAGAAGGATCTTTTTGTGGGTGAGACTTCAGCAATTATTGATAGCCAGGCAGATAGGGTGACTGAGTTTGGTGGGATTTTTCACAGGCTGTATAGGTTGCCTGCCCTGAGCTTATGAGGTCCTCTCCTCAGCTCCTCAGATTTTCTAGAGCAGCTTGCTTTTTTCACAGGGGCAGTGGGTTCTGTGTGGGTCCGTGAGGGACTCTTTCACAGTAGATTTCTGCATCTGTTTTTTTTTTTAAGGAGGGCACATTAATTACTGTTGTTGCTCTCTGTTCATCTCTCTCTGAATCATGGAGATGACAAGTCAGTGCGATTTGGATGCCCTTTGGCTACATTTTTTCTGGGTGACAAGACCTGACGGTGCGGTTCTGCACCTGGATGTAACTGCAGGCTGTTGTGGCAGCTGGTGGGGAGCTCATTCCATTGTAAAATTACTTTCTTGCAAGAAATTAACTTTCTGGATTGTCAGTTCCCTGACAAATCTTACCCTGTAGCAGCCCAGGCACTGGTGCTGACATGAGAGGGCAGGTAGGAATATTTGGCTGGAGAAGGGGTGGTGGGACTGCATTTTGGGCTACAGGAGCGTGCAGTGGAATGGTCTGGATAGCTTTATGGGTTGGGCTTAGATATAATCCTGCTATCTGTGAGTGTGTATTTGATACCAGTGGGCTATTATTTGGACATCACTGGAAAGAAAGGGCATTACCTGGAGAAGACAGTAGTTCAAAGATCAACAGGAAAAAGGGTTGTTTGAGAAGAGTGCAGCAGAGACACGGACAGACCTGAGGTTCAAAGAAAAGCTGATGGTGGATCTGGTTGATCATATCGGCACCCCTCTGAGTGTTAGTTGGTAAAAAGTGGCGGCTGTCTTGGATGCTAAATTGTTTGTCTTGTATAAAAAGTGACAGAAGCAGTGTGTGAAAGATAAACTTGGGTGAGGGCCACACTTCGCCTGGCAAATATGTTACCCTTTCAACTTCAATTCAGAAAGTAATAGGCAGTAAAGAACACAGGTCAAGAAAAGGTGAGGTTTAATAAGGCGTATCAAAGGTGGGCATCGTGTTTGCTGTCTCCAATCTGAAATGCTGAGCTCTTTGTAGCAGAGACTGTCATTTTCTCTTTTCTTTAAGCTGTCAAATGTAGTTTGTGGCCTCACAAAAGAGAGTTGCTGAATGGAGTTACATCGCTGCTAAATGTGTGCAGGAAGGATATAAATGCTCTGTCAAATAAGGAGCACCCCTTCTCATGAGGGTGGGCTGGGAAGTGGAGAAGGCAATGTGAGAAATTAGGAAAGGCTGGTTAAATGGGGTAGACCTGAATTACTAGAGCTGTCGCCATGTGTAGCTTCATAGTGCCAGTGACCTCTCTGTGCCTTCACTGTGTCTTGGAAACTACTCTTTTCTTTTTTTTCTGCCATCTGCTGCTAACTGGCTTTCAATCTTCTTTATGTGATCTGGCTCTGCTGTGGTGACAAGCAAAAATCTAATGGAAAAATGTGACACCCACTTCATCTCCTTCCTCTCTGCCAAGGAAAAACATTCCCCTGCAGCTGCGCTGGGGCTGGCTTTGTCCTTTCATGCAATCTGGTAGTCATATGGGGTGAGAAATGGAGACCAGGTGGCTCTGATAACCTCTTAGGGAGTTTTGGGCAGGCATCTTAGGGAGCTTCAGGCCTCCTTCCTTGTGAAGTCTGATGTGTCCTCAGCAGAGATGCAGGAGGCAAGCAACTTAGTGGCAGTGGAAGCTACTCCCCGGTTGTGTAGGGGCAAAGAACAATTTGCTGATATGTTTTAGTGGCTCACCTGAGCTGTACGTGCTAGGCGCTCTCCTTCTGCAGCTCTGCCAGGACAAGCCCTGGCTGTTTGGGGATGCCCTGGAGCTCATTTCCCAGCTCTTGCGACCGTTGAGGTTGCCTGCCGAGGTAAAAGTGTGTGCTCCCTTGTGTGAGATGCACTAATCTCCAATAGACAGGAGGATGGTCACTTGCCCTTGTTCTGCACCAAAGATGTTTAGTGCTGCTCCTGATTTGGAATGTAAGCAGGGTTTTCAGCTGTGGCAAAATGCTTTTAAGCATGTGGTGGCTTGAGAAGCAAGGAAAGCTTCTTCAAATTGTTGAGCTTTGAGGTATCCTGTTTAATTTTCCTTCTCTGAAGTTTGGAGTCTGTGATGCAAAGGTGTGTAGAAAAGAGTAGAAAAAGAGCCAGGCTTTTTACCACCAGCATGTGACAGAAGGATGAGAGAAAATAGACATCAACTATGAGTGAGGGAGGTTCAGACTGGAAAGGAAAAACTGCTTCGCTGTGAGGATAGCTGAGCCCCGGAGCAGGCTGCCCAAGAGACTGCATTGTCTCCTTCCTTGGAAGTTTTTAAGTCCTGGCTGGATAAAGTCCCGAGTAACCTGGTCTGAGCTTAGTGCTGACCCTGCTTGGACAGGAGGCTGGATTAGAGACCTCCTGAGCTCCTGTCCAGCTGAAGCTGTGCTGTGGTTCCTTCCACAGCAGTCCTGGATCCAAGGCACAGCCTTACTCAGGTTTAGATAAAGCATTGCTAGGCAGTAGTCTGATCCCTGAGATTTTCATGTCTCTGTTAAACTACTGACTGAGGCCACTTGCTTTTCTGAGTTTTCTAAGGAAACTGTTGTTTCTTATGACCACAGTTTCACAGAAGCAATGTTTTTGGAAGGTTTTTTTTTGCAGTTCTGGTTTGGTTTTACTGAAATGGGGAGAAAGAAAACTGAGCTCGGTTCCAGCTGTCCTGAACAAATGCATGTTTCTGTGCATACATTTCCCTTCTGTGCAGCACACAGGATGTGCAAGTAGTGTGTTGGACTTGTGGTTTTGTTTATGTGCCTGTAATTTTTTAAGGCTTTTCCTGATAAAATTTTGGGTGCCTTACCTGCTTGTTCTTCTGTCAGGATAGGGCTGTGTAAGAGCTTACCCCATTTGTTTCAAGGCCATTTGTCTTTATGCAACCTCATGCCTAGAAGGATTGGCTACTACCTGTGTTATTGCCTTTTTGTGGCTAACCCTGAAACTGTAGGCACGGGAAGAGACCACCCTGTGTAGTAGTTCACGTGACTGGCTTGGAGGAGGCTTTGTAGACCCCAAACCTGAAAAACAGCCAAGAAAAAAACCCGACAACCCAAGCCCTGAATACCAAGCAGGTCTCTGTTCCTTCACTGCTGTAGTCCTAGAGCAAATTTTGTGTACAAGGGGAAGTTTATCCTCAAGCTGCTTTTGTACCCACCCTCCTATACTATAGGTTGTTCTGTTGGCTTCGGTAATCTGCTTGCAGTGTTTTGATTTTGTGTGGGTTATCTGAAAGGATGTGTATTCTCATTTATGGAGTTTCTGATACCCACAAAAGAGATTTGTGTGAGTATGTGTAGAACCCAAACATAAAAGCAGTAAAGAGCAGATCATCTCTAGCTGTTCTTAAAGCAACAACAGTGATGTAACTGTTGCCTTTGGGGAAGGCTTATGATATTACAGATTGGATGAGATCTGGAGGAACCAAGACTAAGATGGTCATTATCTCTTGCAGTCATCAGGTACCTGGCTTTCTTGGATCTGTTTTGGCTAGCAAAGGGTGAAGGCTGAGGAAAATATGATGTGTAAACTGTCTGCTTTCATACCTACTAATATGAGGCAGTGGCTGACTTTCTGCAGAACATCTGTCTTTCTCATCACGGGTGTAAACAGCCTGGTCATCAGCACTGATCGTACGTCTTGCTCGAGCTCCTCAGTTCTGCAGCTCCCTTCCCCTCCTCTTCTGTGCTGTCCTCCCTGCACAGTGGTGTGCTGTGTGCTTGATTCAGGGATGGGACCAGTGTGGTGTTTAGGGCAGGCTGGTAAGCTGTATCTTTTAGAGAGCAAGCATAAAGGATAGAGGTGTTTTGTTTGGGTGGTTTTTTTTTGTTTTTTTTTGTTTTTTTTTTAGAAAAAAAGGGACAGGAAAAAAAAAAAAGTGAAAAGCAAACTAACCCTGCCTGCAAAGGTCTCTGTCTGATGCCTCCTGCACACCCTGGTGAAGCTCAGTGGGCTCTCTAGGAATGTTCACTTCAGCTGGCTGTGGGCCATCTGCCCTTCTTATTGGAAAGCATTTCCCCTTCTTGCCTCTCCAGACTGACGCCTGCATGTCTGCCTGCCCCCTTCCCTCCCAGCACCTCCTGAAGGAGCTGAAACAAGGACTCCCTGGGAGGCTCCTGCCCACGTTTATCAAATCTATGGCAGCAGCTCTCCAGCCAGACGGGGAGGGTTGGGAGCTGGCAGCTGTAACTGCAGGGGGGGCTCCAGATGTGCAAGGATGTTGTGCTGCAGCCTTGTCCTGAGGAGCGCCCAGCGGGCTGGTCCCACCAGCAGCTGGAAGGCACTGCTCAGGTGTGAATGCCTGAAAATGAGCTTTGGCAACTATTTTTAAGATGTGAGCTTTCTGAATGTAAAATGTTTCTCCTCCTCGTGTCTCGGTGCTTTTGCAGCTGTTTGGCTGGTTTGCTTCTGCTGGCTTTCAGTGGATGCTGTCACTTACAAGAAGGACTAAAAGAGAAACAAAAGTCTTACTTTTGTACTTGACCAGGGTGACTTGTGGCTTCTCATTTGGCCATACTAATTCAGAGCAAAATTTTAGCTGAATTCCTACCAACTATTATATTTTTTTTCTCTACTGCAAAAGTACAGCAGGAAGTCTGCTCTGGGACTTGGGAATGTTTCCCCTATTGATATTACTTGTTTGTTGGGTTGTTAGAAATATGTTGCAAAACCACAAGGGAAAGATGGACTTCATTTATGTTGTTGCTGCTTCTCAACTACAAACACGTCTAAAAGATCAAAACCAACAAAGAAGTGGCACTGACCTTGAAAACTGTGCAGTAAATGTCTTGATTTTTTTTTCTAAAAAATTAAAATGAAAGACATTTCATGTCCACAACATCTTTTTTTTTAGCTTTAATGAAAAAGATCTGTAAGAGAGGCACAGAGACTGCCCTCTCCTCAGTACTGTGCTTCGAACAGCTTTCTGGCAAGATGGGTTGGGGATGTGTCCTGGTTTTCAGATGTAGCTTCAGTGTTTAAGAGGGACATTATGTGATATGGGAGCTGTGATGGAGCTACAAGGAACCTCTGCACTCATTTGATTTATCTTCAAATTTGCAGAGATTTAAGAGGAAGAAAAGGAGAAAAGGAGATGGGAAATTTAGATGAGAAATGAGTATCTGCAGACTTGCATTCCTGAAGGCCGAAGGAAGAGACAACTGAAGTTCAGTTCAGAACGCTGTCAAGTCCCTATACCCAAGGAGCCAGACTTACAACTGTGGGTGGTCAATTAATGGTGCTACTGCTGCAGTAATGATTAAGGTGTTGAAAGGTATTGCTTGGGGGGATGTGCATGGAAACCTGGGGCTTGTAGGTGTCACTATGCTACAGTTTGGCTGTGGGCTTTTTAGTTCTTGACACCTGGATATCTGAAGGACAGGCTAATTTGGGAGAAGTCGAAGAACAGCAGCAGAAGTAAATGGTTGAAGTAGCTGGTATATGAGGAAAAATTAAAAACATCAAACGAGTATTGCTTTGACAGGTGTTGGAAGAGGATGTGGAAGTGATATGATCAGAACAGTTTATGTTAGACTAATATTATTGAGGCTTCTTTCTCAGTTTCATATGATGTATATAATGTATTTTTCAGTATCAGTACCAGAATAGTCTGCGAAAACTTTGGTTTCAGATGTGGTTCTCCTAACACAGATAATCATTGTACTTACAGCGAGATCCCTTCAGACCTTTGTGCTAGGAATAAAATTATCATTATTGTGAAGGGGATTATGAATCTTAAGCTATGATTAAGCTATTCCTTTTTTACACTGCTAATGTCCTTTGAAAATACGTTTTCTTATTGCTCCAATTAATACTTGAAGGTTAGAGAAGAGTAAAAAAAAAGAGTCCATGGAAGTGGAGAGGAGCTGATGATGATCAGCTAAGAACATCCAAGTGGAAAAGACAATGCTGGCAAGTGTAAGAGTGTAAGGATAGTAAGGGGACTTTTTTTTTTGTATGGTGTAGTATGAAAATTAACCATTTTCAGTAATTGGATTACAAAACTTCTTGGAACCAACAAACCAGGATAACTGGAAATCCAGACAGGCCCAGTGAAGTTTGGCTTGTTGATGTTGATTTTTGTTAGGTCATGTCATCATGAGGAAATGTCTGAACACATTAAATTGCTTAAGAAAGAGTAAAGGGGAGGGAATAAAAACTGTGCACTGGAGATCCTGGTACTTAACATATATTAAAATACAGCAAAGCTCTTGTAGGATTCCATAGTTACAGAGCAGAAGAATACAGATATGATTTAAGCCTGGTAGGTAGGATTTTATGGAAAGCAGATATAATCAGATAAACCTGATTCAATTTTTTTTTCCCCTTCTCAAAGAATGAAAAGTAAATAGAGACATTTGGCAAGTAATTGGATATTTATTTCATTGTATTGATTAAAAAATTGTACCACAAAATGTATGAAGTTAAAGAATTGACTCAAAGTAGTTGCTCATGGACAGTTGGTATCAGGATAGATTTTTTTGTTGTTGCAAAAAAGTACCAGAGAGGAGTCTTCCTAAGATTTTCATCCATGATCCAAAAGCAAGTTATGTGTTTAGAAACAAAAACAGGGCAGGTGAATGCATATTGGAAATCAGGACTTGGAAAAAGGTCTAGAGTTCAGAGTAGACAAACAACTCGGTGTGCTCACCTAGGGAGATTCTGAAAGAAAAAGATTTATTTTTTAAAAAAATCAAATTTTTCAATTTTTTTTTCTGTGTAACCTCAGTACACAGTGCTGGTGAAACCAGTGCTATTACAGCATCCACTTCCTGAAGTTCAACTCTTAAAAAGGCATATGGAAGAACTAGAAAGCATAACAAAATCAGTAAAATAAAGGGCTGAAAGTACAGCAGAGTTGGGGAAAAATGCTCATTTTGCAGCCTTTGCGGCACACTGATGTTCTTTCTTGGAAGTTATGTTTGAACAGGAGACAAATTCAGACCCTGTAAAAGGGTACCCCAGGGAAACTTGGTGGATTGGAGCATGTGGAAGGGTCAGAGTAGGAATGTTTCATAGTCCTTTCTGGTTTTAAATGCTGTAAAACTTTATTGCTGGGCCTGTTGACTCTCTGGGTACTGCAAGGCAGAATGCACAGCAGCACCCTATGTGACTCCTTTAATCTGTCCAAATGCATTACAGCATTTGGTTGTTCTCATAAACTCTGTTGACTTCAGTGAAGTTTAACTAAATGCTTTAATCTCTTCAAGCTGCTTTGAACTGCTTGTGTTTTTCATGACACCTCTCTGCATGTATAAAAGGGGTCAGCGTGCAAGGCATGTGGGAAAAGGTAAGATTTCTGGTAGAAAAAAGCATTTGTCCCTATATACAAAGCCACCTTTATGTATGTTCCCTCCCACATCTGAGTGCCAAAGATGGCCTTGTGTTCCCTGTACCTCTGTCTGGGGCAGACCAGCGAAAACAGACCTCATTGGTGTCAGTTTGTCCAGGGTCTTCAGCCCTGGCAGGTGCAAGAAGGCAGAAGAAAGGAAGAAAGCAAAGCAGTTAGGATGAGGTGTGAGGAAAAACCAATAAACTGACTGTATGAGGATGCCAAGATGAATACCCAGATGAAAAAGGAAAGTTTCTAGCGTCCATTTTTCAGGTAGAGCTAGTGGAAGGTGGTGGCTAATGTGATCCCATCTGTACAAATGGTACCAACTTTTACCCCAGTTTTTAACACTGGAAGATTTTTGTCCCCCTTCCTCTTCTGCCATGGTACTGCAAGCCTGTGCTTTTCTGCCCCACCAGCTGGAGAAAGCTTAAAATCCATTGCCCGTGGCAGGCCTTACCTTATTAATGTCTGTCCAGAATGTCGAGCGTTTTAGTGAGCCTAGTAGTTTTGGTTTTGATGCAGGGTCAGTCTCCCCATAGTTTATAGGGGTCTCATGTTTAATTTTGGCACATAGGTTGAGAAAAGTGCCCAGGACACTCGAGGAGGGTGAGTAATTTTTCTTCCTTGACGTGTTCTGTATTTGGGTAGCTGGCAGACTGAAAACATGGCCTTAAACTGCTTCCACGGTATGGCATAACCTTCTCTAGTGGTGGTGCTGGTTTGATTTTTCTGTGGAATGTGCTAGCAGGAAAAACATCTTATTCAACCCTAGTGTGGGCAGCAGATGTTGCTTGCAGATGCCTAAAAGCTGTATTGGTAACGCAGCAATTGCCAGGGGAGATCGCCCAGGGTCTCTGAATTAGTGTTTGCTTCCCCTTTTGGCATGAAGCTCCCAGCACCCCTGTGGTGCGTTGGTGTCAGAGGGAGCTGCTGCGCTCGTGAAGTGGCCCTTTTCTGACCTCCTGCTTGGCATCCTGTGCCTCCCAGAAAAGCACTGGCCACAGATGTGGCTGGGAATGAGGCTCCTCAGGTTGATGATCCCGTTAGGCGGGTCAGGCTCTGCTGGGTCTAGAAGGAGAGTGTGAGGCTATGTGTGCAGCTGGGAGTCACCACTCGCAACTGCCTGTCCGAGGACAGAACAGATGAGTAACCCTGGTCCTTCAGCACTAGTTAATTTGTGGAGCAGAGGAGTACTCTGATGACTGCCTTTGCTGCTCTGCTGCGGAAGGATAACATGCGGCAACAGAGCGATAGTGCACGACATGCAACACCTTAATCTGCTGTAGGTGCCTGGAGCCTGGATGTGTATTGAGCCCGCTCCTATGACTGACGCACGGCAGGTTTATCTTTGCAAAGCTGCCTTATCTTATTTCTGCTTGGCGTATGTAGTGGAGCTGAGCTCCTTGTGACAGCTCCTGCGGTTGACAGATGAAGAGCAGATCTGTGCTTTGGACCAGGTGTATCCATACAGAAACCACGTGGAGGGTCAGTTCTGCTCTTCTGGGCTACTGCCCTCACTGCTGAAGCAGCCTCTGGGGGTTTGGACACTTGGGTTATGGCCAAGACAAGAATAGAAAATATGGAAATTAAAGCAGAAGCAAAGCTCTTTTGTTCTTTCCCCCCACCCCCCTGCCTTGTCTTAAGAACGGGGAGTGAGTTTTAAAAGACCACTCCTTTTCAGAGTACTGCTAGAATGCCTCAAAGGGGACTTTCTTAATCAAATGTCCTCTCTTAATTGAGCCCTTTTAAGGCCCTCTCAGGCAGGTGTCCCAAAAATCTCGGCTCGCTCTTCTGCGTAGATCTCCGACAAGTGGTCTGGTGTTTGAGCCAGGCAGGCTGTGTTCTGTCAGTTTAGTCTAGCAGCAGGGAAAGAATGCAAGTCAAAGGCCTGGGGAGATGATCCGAAGTGAGTGAGCAGATGCCAGAGAAAATCTGGACCAAGTAGGGGTGTGAAGAAACCTGGAAGCAAGTCAGGCAAGGAAGTGTAATGAGTTGTGCACAGACCAGGCTGTGACTTCAGTGGCCTGCAATACGTAAGGTCTGTGTGGGACTGGTGCTGGGAAATGGCTCTTTCAGAAGCTCAGTCACTAGCAGATGCTGCGTCGTTTGTGAGCTTTGAGGTAGCGCTGTGGCTATCTAAAATGTGCCTGCGCCATGCTTTGCTTCAGAGCTCTTGCATTAAGCAGAGACACATGAAACATCTCAGACTAGGGTGGGTTTTCCCCACGAGAAGCTGTACTGGGACAGGTGCTGATTACTTCCTCGGGACTTTGGAGGGGAGAGGGGTCTAGTGAAGAAATAGAATGATAGAATGATTAGAGTTGGAAGGGATCTTAAATATCATTGAGGCAAAATAAGCCTGAGGTTACCTATAGCTTGGTAGGATCTCTTGTAGCAGCAGGGAGGAGGTAGCTGTGATGGTTTTCTTCTTGTTTCTAAATAGGTTGTCAAGGGTTTATTTAAAGTACAAGGCCATTATTAATTGTAACCGGTGCTTTCAGGCTCCTAACCACGGCTCTCAGCAGTCCAGAGAGACACCTAAGCCTCAGCTGTCAGTCAGCATACAGACAAAACTATAACACTTTTTCCCAGAACACACTGCAAGTAAGTTTAGGCAGGGACCCAGCAAAGACCCAGCTCCTTGGGCGTCCCCTGCTTCTCCCTGGCTTGGACTGAGGGGGGATGCCCGTGTCATTTCTCCTGAGCCTCCTCTTGGAAGCTCCGTGCAAACCCGCCTGTTTCCAGTTAGTGACGCAGCACTTCAGGAGGCCGAGCCAACCCAAACAGGGATGTTCCCCATTTAGGGAATGAACGGTGGGGCCTCTCTACTAGGACCTTATGGGAGGTGTACTGACAGGCAGTAGTGTATTTAAGTGCTCAGGATCAGTGCTAACCTCTCAGTCTTCGTTTCAGTAAGTAATTTTTCTGTCCTGATGGTATTCACTTAAAACAAAACAACAACAAAAAAACAACCCAAAACAAACAAAGGAAAAAAAAAAGGTGGAAAGGTGGAGGGAAGGGAGAGAGTTTTTCCATTTCTCTGACAGTGAGGGAAAACAAGGTTATAAAATGTTATTCTTTATTTTATGCGAGGAGCAGCACTTCTCCGTTTAGGTCTTTCCTCTACTGCTGCCTAGTGCACAGTCTCTCAAACTGGTGGACAGTCTCATAGGAAAGGGCACAAGTGTAACAAGTCTGGGGAGTAAAAAGGGCTTCTAATATTTTATTGTGAAAGGATATAGCCATGATATTTGTTGGCGGGAGGCTGCAGAGAAGGGCAGCGGGAAGTAGAAGAGCAACTGAGAAATGTGTGCTGTTTCAGCCAACTTCTGCCCTAGAAATCATGTGGTGCAGGAAGATGCTGAAGACTGTACCACAGAGGGGTGCCACTGCTGCTCCCTACCTTCCTGGTTGACAACCTTCCTGGTTGTCTTGTGGAGCTGATGTTGTTAAACTTTCACTCTGACCCAGGCCTGCCATTGGCTGCTGGGTAAATTTAATAGGAGAACTCCCTCCCTTTATGAATTAAGGTTTGGAGGGCTTTTCAGGGTTCAAACTGAGAGAAAGGGCAGGAGTGGACAACAATCAGTTTGAATTTAGGGGGGAAAAAATCAGCAAGGAGGACTCATAGCATAAGACTTTATTAAAAAGCTTTATTAAAGACTAGCTGGACTGACCAGGAAGAGTTTAAAGAAAGCAGAAACTGGCTGTGATCTCAGTTAAAACAGGAGTTACTGGTAAATGAGGCTGGATTCCTCTTATTCCATATTTCTAGTATACACATGGTGAACCTCTGACTTAGTAGCAGGATCTTTATTTACAGATCGTGCTTTCTTTTATCTTTCTTGGGCAGACATGCAGCGGTGTATATCAATGCCACTTTGGAAAGCTGGGATGGCTGGCTGGAGGCACCTCTAGGAGATCTGTATTGCTTGCTTTGGTCAAAGGCTGACTGATAAAAGTGTAGTGCAAGCTTACTCTGGTTGAGATTCTGGCTGGGTTTATAGGGGTAAGGAGGATTAAAAGAAGAAGAAAAAATGTGTTGTCTGCTTTTTTTACCAGAAAGTGATGCAAACCTCAGAAGATCCAAATTTGATTCCCTCTTCAGCAGAAGGAGTGCACTCAGCCTCGGCAAGAAACTTTGATCTGTCCGCTGCTATGTTGTTTTTGTTGGAGGTGTGCGATATTTTGGAGACGATTTCTGGAATTTGGGGAAAGGGTGGGAGCGTACAGTCCAAAGCAGAACGTATTGGAATGTGGCACTTGCTTGTTAGCAAAATAATGTTTAAATACTGTAGTTCAGATAACTTTAAGAAGCTATAAGTGGAAAGTGCATCTTTTGCATAGTTATAAATAAGCGTAGCAATAATGGAAGGCAAAGATCTAGCATGTTAATATTGTGGGATTTTGCTAGATGGAAGCATATGTTTTGCAATCTACCCCTATATATGCAGTGCTTAAAATGTGACTTAATAACTACTTTTTAAAATAATTCCTGTTATGTGTTTTTGGTTGTTGCCAGCCCTGATCCTACAGTGAGCTTGAATGACGTGGAAAGTACACTGTTGTTGAACATAGGGTGCCATCCAAGTTGCTAATCTGATAGGACAAGGGTTAATGGTTTTGAACTACACGAGGGTAGATTCAGACTAGAAATAAGGAAGGAATTTTTTACAATGAGGGTGGTGAAGCACTGAAGCAGATTTCCCAAAGAGATTGTAGATGGCCCCATCCCATTAAACCTTTAAGGTCAGTTTGGACATGGCGCTGAGCAAGTTGAAGTTAAAAGATGTCCCCATTCATTGCAGGGGAGTTGGACTAGATGACCCTTAAAGGTCCCTTTCAACCCAAACCATTCCATGGTTCCTTAGGCATTGCACAGGTATTCCCCTGCTCAGGAAACACAGGTTTGGTATCTTGTGGGAGGACTGGAGCATAAATGGTCACTGCAGTGGTGACATCCCAGCTCATGCTATGTAAATAGTGAAGGAAGGATTCGTAACTTCTGAGTACATCTGTGGTGTGGGTGGGTGGTTACAGAGTTGGCTGGCTATGGGAGGGCGGCTGAGCACATATTTTCCTGCAGTTGTCACAACTATATATGGAAGACCAGGAAAAAAAACAAACCAAAAAACCACTGCACTGGTCAGGCTCCTTACCAGAAGAAAAGAACCTCAGCTGAAATTTCTTTTCCAATTGCTTCAGCAAGTCTGGATTGTTTCTGTAGTAAGAAACAAGTTGGGTACTTTGTGTCTGATAGACTGCAAATGGTCTGGAGAACCCTAGATACTTCAGTTTAAGGCTGTGTGTGGTGATCGTAAACAATCATAAAGTACTTTGTTACCTGGTGTAGTCTTTTTTGGTGGCATTTAGGGACGTTACATGCCAGAAACAGATGTTCCCTTCAGTAGGAAGGCTTGAACAGTCGTGTGTGTGTGTATCCCAACTTTGGAGGAAGCAGCATGGGTAGTGTTCTCCCTGGAGTCCCAGTGGCAGTCTTGTAAATAGAGCCTGTGGGATTGATTCTGCTGATTTATGGTAGTACTGACAGCTCCACCCATCAGGGGTTTCAGGATTGTGGTAAGTAGCCTTCAAAATCCTATGAGGCAGTTAAATTTTGTTTTTGCAACATTATAAAAGGGACAGTACATTCTGATCAGGATGCACCGTAGCCTGAGATGTTTCAGGCTGATTCATGAGCTCATAATGGTGGGAAACCACAGAATCTTCTCCAAGAAAGATCAGTTCATACTGAAGATGTGTTATAATTTTGCAATACAAACTCGGATAAGATATCCGAATATATGTTTTTTCCTCATCTGATTGTGGGGATGACAATCAGTGAAACTGGTCTTTAAAGTGCATCTTCACACAAAGAAATTCTGTCAGGTCTTTGACAGAGCTCAAATTGCTCATCCTGTGAATTCAAGAAGAATTTATTCATTGCGGGAAAACCTGTAAAGGTTTCTACTCTCTATACTAGTTTTGGTTCTTCCTGAGGGTGAAGACAGGCCATCTGTGTTCTGGCCTTATACATACAGATTGGTAGATTTACAGTTACAGGAGTATTCGAGTTCTTGTTGCATTTCCAACGCTAAATGCTGCTCTAGGTTGAGGAGGTCACATCATGCATTACTTTATCTGGAAAATAAATACTAACATGTGGGTTGTGGAATAATTAAAGAAAATGAAGAGGTGTCCATATTCTTGAAAAAGGTCTGCTGCAAGAATGCATGTGTCTTTCTTTTTTTTTTATTCTTTTCTTAATGGAAGTGCATTTTTCACTTCAGTGAAGGTCCGTGGACTTGACCTCAGCCAGAATTGGCTGTTGCAGTTAAATCCCAAACTGTGTCATTCATAATATCTTAAAAGAAGTAGTGCTCTGTGTAAGATAGTACTACTTGTAGGGGGACAGCAGCTAAAGGGCATCTCTTGTGAGGTTCTTCCCATCCACTCATCTGACTTTTGTTTTGGAAGGAAAACTTTTGATCAAATGATACTCCTGTTAAGAGGGTCCGCTAATGGGTTTGCCTTTTGTTAGAGCCAAAGCATGGTCAGATAGAGGCAGCCCTGTGCCTAGAAGCTGGTCTCATCTGCTAGCGCCATTGGTGCAGAGGCCATGCATGTGCAGGTGGTGGGTTTGTAAGCAGATGTGGCTGAGCATCATCTCCTCTCAAGGAGAACAAGCCATGAAGGATTTGACTAGAATTTACCTCATTGCCAGTATTTGCACCGCTGCCCTATGAAGCAGAACTACACCTTCTTTAGCGTCTTCTGGATTTGGTGACTTTGTAATGAAGTATTGCTGGAGGGATCAATCTCGGGGGGAATGCTACAGCTAAAAGGCAGACCTTGGATGCGGCATAGTCCAAGAAGAAAATATCTGCATAGCAGGCTGCTGCTGTAAGCAATGCAGTTTTGAGAGGTGGTGTGATGGGTTGGCCCTGGCTCAACACCAGGTGCCCACCAAAGCCACTCTATCAGTCCCCTCCACAGGTGGATGGGGGAGAGAAAATATAACAGAAGGCTTATGGGTCACTATAAGGACAAGGAGAGATTCACTAATTACTGTCACAGGCAAAATAGACTTGTACTTGGGGAAAACTAATTACATTTATTACCAGTCAAATCGGAGTAGGATAATGAGAAATAAAAACTAAATCTTAAAACACCTTGATAAACCCTCCTTCCCCCCTTTGCCCCTTCTTTCCTGGCTTAACTTTACTCCCAGATTCTTCCTCCTACCCCCACACCAGCATAGAGGGAAAGGGAATGGGGGTTGCAGTCAGTCCATCACACAGTTTCTCTACAGATCCTTCCACCACAGGGGGAGGACTCCTCACACTCTTCCCCTGCTCTAGCGTGGGGCCCTTCCCATGGGAGAAAGTCCTCCACAAACTTCTCTGACGTGAGTCCTTCCCACGGGCTGCAGTTCTTCATGAACTGCTTTAGCGTGGGTTGCTTCCACGGGATGCAGTCCTTAAAGAATAGATTGCTGCAGTGTGGGTCCCCCATGGAGTCACAAGTCCTGCCAGTAAACCTGCTTCAGCATGTGTTTCTTTCTTCATGGGTCCACAGGTTCTGTCAGGAGCCTGCTTCAAGGTGGGCTGTCCATAGCATCACAGTCTCCTTTGGGCATCCACCTGCTGTGGTGTGGGGTCCTCCAGAGGTTGCAGGTGGATGTCTGCTTTACTGTTAATCTCCATGGTCTCTAGGGGGACAGCTTGCCTCACCATGGTCTTTACCGTGGGCTGCAGGGGAATCTGCTCCATCACCTGGATCACCTCCTCCCCTTCCCTCTTCACTGGCCTTTTGTATCTGCAGAGTTGTTTCTCTCATGTATTCTCTATATTCTTGCTCCTCTCTCTCTGGCTGCAATTGTGCAGGTTCCCCCATCCTTCTTCAATATATTATCCCAGATGCTCTACTGTCATTGCTGATGGGCTCAGCCTTGGCCAGTGGCAGGTCTGTCTTAGAGCTGGCTTGCACTGGCTCTATTGGACATAGGGGAAGCTTCTAGCAGCATCTCACAGAAGCCATCCCTGTAGCTTCTTCCCTCCCTCTCCATCTCCACTACCAAAAACTTTGCCGTGCAAACCCAATACAGATAGGTAGAAAAAAATCTCATCATCAGGTCAAAAATAAGATGGGAATCACCATTGGGAGAGAAGGCAAGAAATTGTCAAGTGATTTTGATTCTGGTTAGGTGTACTCTGCTGGGAATGCTAGACCCCTGGATGGTCTCTTCGTATCTGCTAGCGTGACTGAAGCTGAAGTAGCTCCCTCATACTGGTCTGCCCCATGTGGTGTGTGTTAGCTTGAACAGTGGATGTCAAGTCTGTCTTGATGGAACTTGATTGGAGCAGTAGATGTGGAATTAAGCCATCTTCTCTGAAGGAATGCTGACCTCTGGGAAGGACAGTGACTTCTGTTGAACAGGAATAATAATACAATTTCTGACAGAATGGCACATGTCTCTACAGGCTATGATTCTTTTTATCTCAAAGTGCCCAGTGACACAGCAATGCTGGGATTTTCGTGGTGAGGCTCTTCCATTTGGGGTACTGATGCTGTGGGATGCAGAAAGAGCTTGAGACAGCTGCACCACACAGAAAACAGATAGGATGCATGGTCAGGGTGTAAGAGATTGCGTGTTTATGAACTCCTTTTGCATCTGAAATCTGGTGTGATGGCTTCGAACTCCGTATTGCAGTTGGAACATGCCTCTTTGTTTTGCTCGGTGAATCTTGATTATAGAGCTGGCATATTTCAGTAGTTTGCATGTGACTTTGCCAGGACTTGCGCAGTTTTCAAGATGTGCTCTCATCCATTGCATATGGGCAGCACTTAGCCTCTTGAGCTGTAAAAGACAGGTTGCCAAAGTATGTTTCATAGCCTGATATTGTTATAACACTCCTCCCAGTGTGCTGGGTTTTCAGGCACATCGGGGTTTTCTGAAAAGTGTTCCTTCAGTTTCGTTCACGCTGGTTTGTGCCGTCTGAGAGCCCTACTTTCTCCACCGCTATTGACAGAGAAAACTGACTTCTCAGAGTTTAAAAAAAAAACAAACCCAACTGTTGAACAAAAGTGAGGGTAAGATAAGAATGTGGTCATCCAGCCTGGAGAGCATCCATTCGAAACCTAAGAATAGGCAGGGGAGCATACCGTCGCAGTAGCCCGCCTTATAATTTCTCCCCTTGCCCCTCCTCTCCCCCATCCACTTAAAAGCAGAACAGTGGGAAGACATAAAAAAAAGAAACTAACCCCAGCCAGGACAGACTGAGACGGTGGAAGCAGAAACACGCAATTATAAAAAGCTGCGTGCGCCCGGTCCCAGACATTCCTGCAGCTGCAGGCTCCCAGCGCGGTATCCGGGCGGGTTGGATCCCCGCCAGCCCTGGGCAGGGGCTCTGCTGGGGAGCCGCTGGTGGAGGCGGGGAGGCCAGCGTTACAGCTCTTTCTCTGCAGGGCAAAGAAATGGGGTTTCCAAGGCCCTGCCCCTGCTCAGAAATGTCTCACTTTCTGTGTTTATGTGCCTTGGACGGGCTGTGGCTGCAGGAAGAAAGAGCCTCAGAAATCCGTCTGAAAGGGAAACGGAGCGCTGCTCCCCTGGGTCAGGGAGCCCACCTCTGCTTTATGGCCCTGCCCGCACAGTGCCCACTCTGTGTGCCTGCCGTGGAGCCGTGTCACAACAAACCTCTCTGTTTCGTTTTGGGTTGGTGGGGAAGGAATGGGGGTCAGTGCCAACAGTCAGGCTTTTGAGACCCTGGGACCGTTGAGCCTTGCGTGTGTGCATAACTTTTAACCAAAACCCATTGAATCCGTATGGTTTTATTCCACCAGAGGGATGATGTAAATCCCAGGTGGTGTCTGTGTGTGTGTTTTAACACTTTGGTTACTGGCAGTTAAACATAAAGTGTGAGAGCAAGACCTGGGGCTTTGGTGGCCTGAGTTGTGGGGGTGCTCTTGCCTCCTAGTGAGGACAAGAACTCTGTGTTTGTGCTTTGGGCTGAAGTAGCCCTGAAACCACTCTGGGTACATACTTGGTCTTTCTTTGCTGGTTTCCAAAAGGCAGGTTCTTCCAAGTGTGGTGTTGGGTATGAGAGAAGCTGTGTTTATTTAATTCATTAAAATATATGGCTTAGCAGTGCATCTCTTGGTGTTGCTTTGATGGCTGAGGTAAGGTGAAGAGCTGTATCACTGGGGCATTTAGAATGTTTAAATTTAAAATATATGTTTAAAAGCAAGCCCAGGGAAGCTGCAGCACAGCATTGTGGAGGAGGTGTCCAGGCCTTTACGCACTGGTGTTTTAGCTTAGACTGCTGAGGAAGGCGAGTTGGGCACCTTGACCCCTCCTGTGAACAGAAATGGCTGAGGTGAAGGCCTGCTCCTCCCATAGTGAGAACACGATAGTCCTGCAGGCAGCCGGAGGGCAATGTCATCTTAAACTAGGGCTGTTTTTCTGGATTTTTCCACACTTCCTTGTCTGAGTTGTCAGGCAGTGACTGAAGGGTGTGGGTGTCCTGGGGCTAGACAGGTATCTTGTGCAAAAAGCACATTTCGCCTCTTGGCGAAATGTCATCCCTTTCCCCAACATTCCTGGGGCTCTTCCCATCACAAAGCAGCACGCTTTTGTGTCACCATCGGCAAAGACTGAGCGAGGTGAGCAACTGCATGACCATTTTGCTGCTACAGATAATCTTGCCAGGATGAACCCTGGTTATATCAGCAGAGAAGTCTCACCTGTGGCTGTCCTCACAGCGGTTACACAGGTGTCCTCTTGTTTTCGGGCTAAGAAAAGAGTAATTGCCACGGGAATTTAACTGTTGAAAAACAAGATGGAGAGCTGTGTGCATTCCTGTCCTGCTCCCCGAGTTGTGTCTGTGTCTCTCTTCTGCCTGCCTCATCACTGAAAACTCGAATAGGTCAGCACTGTGGTTCTCCTTAAGTCCTGGCAGGAACCCCCTCTGTAGTCCTCCTTAGCTGCTTGATTTCTTCCCTAAAACACAACACCAGCTTAAGAGTGTGCCAGGAGAGCATCTGAGTATGCATGAGCATGAGCATTCCTTAGCAATGAAATTTCATGCTGTTCAACTGGGCCTATAGCAAATTTGCTTATTATTGCTCTGGTTGCTCATCTTGGAGGTGTATGGAAGCAGCATTGTCTAATAACGGGAAGCTTTATTTACAGTGAAGAGTCCTATCAAGCTTTTAATCCCACCGTTACAGCTCTGTGTGTATGACCTTTATCTTAGCAACAAAAAAAACCACGAATACAAATTTCCACACATCAGAAAAGGCTGCTTCCCGACATGTATCTCTGTTCTCTCCTTGAACTTTAAAAAATGGGTTTGCATAAGGATCAGACAAATCTGCTTAAATAAAAATGGCTAGACCACTAAACCTTTAAAAGCATATCAGATTATTACTGCTTTTATTTCATATTTTCATTTTAGGTGGGGAGTATGTGTTTTGAATTACTATTAGCGTGGGCATCTGGTCTCAATCTATTTCCGTGTTCTGTCCTGACCTTTCATGACTGGCTTAACAAACCCTGTCAAGAAGGGAATAGCTTTAACTGCAGCTACATGAGCCAGAGATTGGAGCAACGTAGACAGGGTGGGGAGATCGATGATCTCTTCTACTTCTTTCCCTCTATTCCTACTTGCCTGGCAACTGATAAAATACCATGTACGGTGGTTATACTGAAAGCTGGATGGTTCATTTAAATTTCTACTATCTCCATCCGTTTGTTGGCTTTTCTAAGTGTGGCTGGCTGTCCCCATAAAGATCAAACTGGAAGCTTGTGTAACTGGATCCTTTTGTGGAACAGAGCTATTACGTCTTTCTGTAAAATGCTCTTGTGGGCTCCTTTTACAAAATGTTACCCTATTGGACTTTTTGAAGTGTTACATATTTTTATTGCAGTATTGGAAAAATAAAGATGACTGGTGTTGGAGAAAAGACGGGCTCTTTTCAAAAACAAGAGTTGTTATTTCTCCATATTGTCCTATGCTTTGAGTTCCCAGTGTGTGCATGCTGGCAACCTGCTACTGTTACAGGGCAAGTAGAATTCAGCCTATGGAAATCTCAGAAATACTGAGTTTGTCATTCGGCATTAGTACCGACCACTCTCTTTTTGACTCTTGCTGAAGACCAGATCTTCCCAAGCCATCTGGCATCACAGCTTGTCTGTAGAATCAGAATATTTTTTTGCAATCCCTTGTCATCTGTGCACACCTGACAATGTTCTGGGGAAGCCTGCAGACTGCAAACTTGAGCTTACTTCATATTCTTTAGTTTCCTTTGTTACCCATTGCAGATCTTGCAACCAGGGGGAAAAAAAGAAAAGAGAGCATGCTCAAGCATTCAGAAAAACTGACAATTTTAGTTTTGGCATGTCTGAGTCTTTGTATTGGTTCTGCATAAGGCATGGTCATTGTGAGCCTTGATTTATAAAACATTCTAGTTCATAGAATTTTAATGTCTTTGGAGAAGAATACTGGCAATATCTCCATGCGTGCCTGTACATTCTGTCTAAAATGGCTTCATATTAATATGGATTTCAGAGTGCTTCACACACAAACCATTTGTTCTTGTATGTTAATTTAATGAATAAAAATTTGCTGTGATTTTTCTGAACTTTTATTTTTTGAGGGAAGCTTAAGATACTCCGTGGTAACCCACTGAACGTTGGGTACCTCTTTCAGTTCATTGGAGCAACAGCAGTCAAACTCTTGATCTTCTCACATATTGTCCTGAGAACGTGGGTTTGTTTCTTTTAAGGATGCTGAATTTTCAGTGGCGTGAGGTCAGTGCTGTTGCTTGCAGACAATTACAGCCCCCGCAGGAAGCAGCAGTTTCAGGATCAGTTCTCTTTCTCCTTTTTTTCTTTTGGTTAAAGGACCTTCCTGATAACACACATTTGTCAGTGTACCTTACGCAACAGTTTCCGTGTAAAATCTGCTGCAAGTTTCAAATTCCTCAAGAATCCCATAGCGTTTTGCTCACCCTCCCTTCCAGTCCAGATGGTCTGCAGCAGATGCTTATCCGAACTGTTCCACAGCCAACGGTGCTGTATTAAAAAAAGGAGCTATATTTAATACACACAGACACATGTGCACACACACACACACACACGTATAGCTCCATGTATATATAGCCTTAACTGGCTCTGGAATTATGCATTGCTGATAAGCAGTACAAGGTTCCCCTGGTTATTTTTCTGACAGCGTACCTGTGTTTCCTTAGAGCCAAACAGACTCATTTAGCTCCGGGAAAGTGTTTTTCCAGCCTCAGGTGCTTGAGCTGTGTAATGGCAGGGCCTGTGCTGGCTTGGTGCTTGGCTGCCAGCATTTCACATGGCCACGCACCACAAATGGCTTGCAGGCTGCAGGGAAGAAATCACAACACCTGAAGTTTGAACACAACTTGTGCTTCCTGAGCTTGCTCTTTATGTCTCAGTAGCCCTCAGAGCCCAAAGCGGCTGTGTGGGCCCCTTCTTCCAGGTTTCCAGGTCTCAGCACAGCACTATGCCCAGTGACAAGGGGGTCTCCATATGTCCTGTCTCTCTCTAGCATTTTTATGGTCCAAATAATCTTGGCATTCAATGCCATGCAATCTTCCACGCCATTAGCATTGAAACCCCTCGTGATGGAGAGTATCACGTCGTTATTGCCCTCAGGCATGTGGAATGGAGAGGCGAAGGGTCTATTTGCTCTCGGGGATGAGAGGCTGGGCCTGCTCAGGTGATATGCAAGGACACAGTGCCTTCAACTTCTGCCTGGCTCTCTAACTGCATGGCCCTATTTCTTTCCTTCCAGCAATGTTGGCACAGCCTGGAAAAAAAACTTTTTAAAACCTTTCTGTATTTGTTTCTTTTAAGCTTTGGAGTAACGGTTACACAAGAGGAGCCTCTGGAGGCTCAGGGCTCACACTCACTCACCAGGTGCTAGGACGGGTGGCCGTGTGTAGGCCCCATCTCTATCCCCACACACATACCCAGGCCGGGCCTCTCCCTCCCTTCACCACAGGGCCACTGGGCACCCAGTTACCCCTGAAAAGCTGGAGCAGATCTCGTCTGAGGTTGGCAGGGTTCTGAGTTAGCCTTGGCTGGGATAGCGTGAGTGAGTGATTACGTGTGCCGGTGCTTATGCAATGTCTGAAACTTTCCTCCGCCCGTCTCTGTCCTCGGGATGCTGGCAGGCTCTTTTGGCAGTCTCGGGGGGAGTTCGTCTTCTGCACAGCGTGCTGGCTTAATATAGCCAATTAATTAAATCATAGTGCTGCAAGTGAAAGCAGCTTTGTTTGAGCATTAGCACTGTTTGAGGGATGTTGGCTGGGAAGATGCTGCGCAGGCTCGGGAGTGTATGTGTTGGCTGGAGAGCCCTTCTACCGTAGTGCCAGAAACTGGCGCTGCCTCGTGGGATTAATCTTGTAATTAATCTTTAAAGCAGGATGGAACTCCTTTCCTTTAAATTCTCACTCTCCTTCCTTTCTGTCAGCTGTTTGCTTTTAATGTTTATCAAGCTGAAAAAAAAAAAGCTTTTTTCTAACATAAAATAAGACCTCAAGCTAATTTGTTCTCTTTGCGTCTGAAGGGGTTTGCATGTTACATGCTTGTGTCAGGTCTCTTTTTCAGGTTTAAAGTAAGAACGAAGTAACTTGCCTCTGATCTGGTATCTCTGCTATGGGCAGCCTTCTGCTGCTGCAGACTTGGTATTTGGAAAGGGCGATAGGCCATGGAGAAGATGTACAGGTATGTGCAGCTTTGCCAACTCGGAGTTCTTGTAAAAAAGTCTTGGAAATGAGTGACTGCTAAATGACTTCTGAAATCACTCCCTCCACGTGGAAGCTCCCTTTTGGTTCCCATGTGCACCCCAAGCACGCCCCTCGCCTGGGCTCATGGGGAATCTTCCATCACCACTGAAATCAGCTGTTCTGTCGGATGTGGTTGGTTTGGAAATGAAGTGGACTCTGAAAATGATCACAAGACTGTCTGCTTTTTAGTCCTCACAGTTTATTGCAGGCATTTGCATATGCTTTGGCATGACTGCACCTACCCCTGCATTCTTGAGTAAAAGAATCGGTATCAAAAGGATAAGGGAATAGGATAAGAAAGGATAGGATAGTTTGCATGCATGGGTGTTGCTGGGTGTTTGTGTTTTCAGTCTCTTAGATTGAGAAACCCTGAAGTCCAATGCAAGCCTGCCAGATTTTTTCCTCTGTGACCTCTCCTGACTTATATCATGCAGTAGGAC
The DNA here is from genome assembly GCA_013400555.1 of Jacana jacana. Classification (NCBI taxonomy): domain Eukaryota; kingdom Metazoa; phylum Chordata; class Aves; order Charadriiformes; family Jacanidae; genus Jacana; species Jacana jacana. The sequence continues at coordinate 191,631 of VZTM01035042.1, read as the reverse complement.
TCAAGAACCCAGCCTTAAAAATAAACGTAGGGGAAGGGCTTTCAGTGACCTAGTGCTGTGGTATTCACTGGCCACTTGAAGTTTATTGAGCACTGGGTTTGGAGCTTGCTTCTGAGCTGGTAGATTGTGACTAACGTGAACAACCTTTGGTTTTAAACCTTGCTTCTTGAACTGTGTTCCCCAGGCACCTTTGTGATAAGGTTATCGAGTTATCTGGAATATAGGAATGCAAAGCAGTATCAGCAGGTTTCCCAACTCCAGGTTTGTATCGAGTTTTCTAGAATGTGCTGCTGCTCTAGTAAACAGCCTTGTTTTGCTGCAAGAAGGCCAAAGGAAATAATTATGATTGATTAATTTAGCCTTACGTAAATCATGGGCCATAAAACCTGCCCAGATTGTTTCCTGTTTGAATTCCTGCATATCTTTGTATGGAAGCCTCCAGCCTTCAACTAAGAATTGCTTGGGTTGAAGAATTCACACTATTCCTTTATGATTGATTGTTCTCCCTATTTTAGTATTGTGTTCCTTTATAAGCATGATGAATGGATGTGAGTTCAGCTTGTAATCTTAGCTACAAGCTGGTAGAGTCTTATTCCTTGTTTCAGTACTTAAGAAAGTTCATGTTCTGCATTCATTTCCTCTTTGACAAGCCGTATACATTGGTTTCTTCTTTTGTTATTTGCTTTAATTTTGAGGCAGGATTTCCAGCTCTATAGTGATTCCTGTGATTCTCTGAACTTTCTCCAGTTGTTCAACATCCTTTTTTTTTTTTTGAAAGCGGTGTTACAGGATTGGAGCCTGGCTTTGGTCAGTAGCAGCTGTGCCTGCCATGAGCATGGAGAAATTTAATTCCTGCCTCATACTGACCTGAAGTCCTCAAACCCGTGTACTCTGGGTTGTGCCGGCGACACAGACTTGTGCAGCAGGTTGTGTGATTGGCATGAGGCTGTAGTACAAAGCTGTAGCTGGGGGTTGAGCTTTACAGGGCGACTTCTTTTAAATATGAAGCCTCATTTAAGAAACAAGTACAAACAAACAAACCATCTCACCCTAACACAATAAAATAGGCAAAATTTCTGAAGGACCAATGCCTCCTTGCTGTTCTTTGGCTGTGCGAGTCCCACGGTACTGGATGGCCATGCTGGGGCTGCTCCTGGGACTGATGCTCTGGCCAAGGGGTTCCACCTGGGGTGCAGCGAGGGGTCTCTCATTCTCAAAGTGTAAGCATATGTCTGAAGTCATTCCTCCCTGAGCTCTCCTTCACTTGCCAGTGTTTGCCGTACCTGTCCCAAAGATGCTTCTTCAGCCACTTCTCTCCCAAGTTCTTCTTAAGATCTCTGCTTCTGATTGTCAGTCACCATAGCGCGACTTGTGGCCCTTGGTTATCTTTGTTTACCTTCAGCTTTATTTAAAATATGTTGCTTGTTTGTGGCTACATACCAAGTACTCTGTGTTTTAGTTTTGTGACCTGACCTTTTCATTAGTCCCTGCTCCTGCTGATGCTGTATTATCTGCAAACTTCAGTGGGGGTGACTCTCAGGTCATTGATAAAATATTAGGATCTGGGGCCAAAACCTGATCCCTGTGGGAACCTACTGAAAACATGTGATGTAATCAGCTGAGTTGCGTTTTGCATCTAGAGATTTTGTATTTCTTTATTGCACTGAATGTGGCCTGTTGACTTCCTGCCACTTTGACTTCATTTAATATAGCACCAAGTCAGTTGCCTTTTGAGAGACCGGGTGTATTAAGCATATACTGTTATTACAAAAGGAGAAAATTTGAGAAGCTAGATTATGAATTTGTGAATTTACAAGCATAAATTAGATTTATCTCCCTTTTATTTTTAGACTAACTTTTCTCTTCCCTTAGTCAAGAACGATCTAGGTGGGTTAACTTGCTGTTCCTTTGGTTGCCTTGTTTATACTTTTAACTTTTTTAACATTTTCATATTTTTTCCTGTCCATCACTATTGTCTCATACTGAAAATCGTTTCAAGAGCTCCGTAGAAGCTCTGTTTAGACTTTTGAGATGGAGGTTATCTAGGTCTGCTAGTGAAAATGGCCAGCTTTGAGTAGCTGTTGTTTTTAAATGCTCTTTAGTTATTGTTGGGATGAAAATAATTTCATTACCATCCTGTGGGATGGCTGTGTCATCTGTTCTCATATAAAGAGCAGTAATTCAGAACCACCCCCTCCCAGGAATATTCAATTAAACATTTTGATTTCCTCCCTGCCTCCCAACTGCAGCCAAGCGATGGCCTGATCTGTGATTAATGTTTTTCTGGGTCCTGACACTTTATTAACTCTTTTTTTGTTTTCTAGCTTCTGAATTGTCTTAATTCTCATTTGTTTTTCCTTTCTTCCAGTAGCCCAAATATGTGTTGGAACTCGATGATCTTTAAGGTCCCTTCCAACCTGAACCATTCTATGTAATACTTCTAAGTTTCCATGGTAAGCAAGGTTATTTGCCCAGCGTGGCTTTCTCTTCCCCTGTCATTGTGAGATGGCAGGGTTTTTGTTTTTGGTCTTTAGGCATATGCTGAAATCATTCATAAATTACTTACAGTCGACATTAATGCTTTCTTGGTTAAAGACCAAGGTTCTCAGGTTTTCTTGATCCTCTTTTTTTTATGGGGACAGCCTGAAGAGCTTGACAATCTCTTTAGGACTGCAGAGCATGGGCTGGAGGAAACATTTGCTGCCAGAGAAAGATAGGGCTGTGCTGTATGACAGCAAACTGGCACCATTCCTGCAGCGGCGGGCCTCTGTCTTGCTGACTCGGGGACACAGGAATCTAGTGCTGGCCCCTACCAAGTTTCCTTTCCTTCTTGAAGCTGTCTCAGATGGGGAAGAATATATTGAGGGTAAGTACAGAGCAGTTGCGAGATTGACCACTGATGGGCAGTTTCAAATGGCAAGGCACAGAAGTCAGTTACTCTTGGCAAAAATATGCAACTGAGGATGGAGGAAGTTCTTGCACAATCTTAATATGCTGCTTATCTCTCGTAGCTCTATTTTATCTCTTCCCAAGCACTGTGGCTTTTCCTTCTCCTCCCATTGCTTTCCTTCTGCACCCTTGCTCTTCTGCCTCTGCTCCCCCAGGGTCTTTGCCTCCAGCTTCCTTCCTGTTTATGCTGATCTTCTTTATGTCCTATAAGGTGATGAGTAGCTTAGGGCTTTCTTTCACCTGCTTGGGAGCAAAGGCCTGGAACTGTACAGAGGTACAGATGAAATAAGGGGTGCTGTGAATGGCAAGGGGCTAGCAAAAGAAGCTGAAATGTCTCTTCACAGGCAAATGAAGGCAGTGCTGGGTTGAAAGTCTCCCCCATATTATGAGAACTTGTTGGGGGAGACAGCCAGCACACGTTACTAAATGAGCTGTTCCACTAGTTCCCGTGTCTCTGGAAAGAAGTACAGAGGAGAACTAAGCACATGACTTTTCTCGTTTTGTTTAAGACCTGGTCTTAGGATACAGATGTTCCCATCAACTGCTGTTTTGGATCCTGAAGGTTAATCCAGTGCTACTTTTGTTTTTTACTTTTTTTTCTAAATAAAGTTGAGTGAAGTAATATTTTGTGGCGCTCTGACAAAGGACTAGTGATAGGAAATTGGAATACCAGCTCTCGGGTATGGGGTTTCTTAAAATAATTTGTCTAGACTAATGCTATGCATACTTTTGGGTATACATTTATTTGATCTTGTTCACATCCTGTGTCCTTGTTTCCTTTCTCTGCAGCTTCAAAACAAACTGGTCTGCCTTTGACATGGGTGAAAACCAAGTGACTCCTACCACTTTTGTGGTGACATAAAAGTGAAATGCATCTTTCCTCAGAGGGAGGGTGCCAAAGTACCAGTGCTGATGGGGTTTCTGGTCCAAACAGAGTTAGATGCCAGAACGATTTCTGTGGGTTCCTGTGTGAATTTCTGCAGAGTTAAGGTTGTAGAAGTGCAACCTGGGCATCTTGAAGAATCCATCTCGTGGTGTGGAGGACCACTGGAGGTGGCTTCAAAACGCAAGGCTTTTTGATGGGTTTGGGCAGGTCTGGCTGATCCAAATGAGTGTTAGTGCTATGGCTTCAGGTACAAGGTAGAGATGTTTTTCCTTGCTGTTGTCATCAACAGATACTATTGCTCCTCTCTTCCTTAGCTTCCCAGGGCAGGAGCTGTTTTGAAAGGAAGTATGCTGCAAAGTTGCAGGCAGGACATATTTTGACAGTTTGGGAGGGGAAGGCTTTGGTCATACCTGCTGTTGGCCAAGTATCGGCTCTCTGTGCATCCACAGTCTTGGCTCAGTGCAAGCTTGTGGGAAGGATGAGAGGGTTCTTTTTCCTACTGAAAGCAAGGTGTAGGACTTACTTACTGGAAAGGGGTGCTTAAATGTAGTAGTTCATTCCACTATCTGGTGAGATCACATGCTGGAACAGGATTTGACATCAAACTGACTTTTTTAGTGCATGGTACTTAACGTGTAACGTTCAGTGACAGCAGCACTGAACACAAAGTCCTGCCAGTGTTGTTCCTCTTTCTGTTCTGATAGTAGATATTTGCCTGATAGAGGGGGCAGCAGTTTCTGCTGGGCAGGGTCTAAAAACCGTGGCAGCTGAGGTCATTGCTAGCCAAAGGCTGCTGATCCTTGAGCTCTGAATCAGGCAGAAGAGTTCATCTCCCGGGTACGGTGATATGACCTGTGGATTTCTTAACAGTTGTTTTGCAAAAACACTCAGTATTTTTTTGCCTTCTCTTGTGCTTAAGCACCTGTCACTTGGGTTCAAGAAAGGGTTATATGTATGTGGTGGGCTTTTTCTTTTTAAAACTTTACATGCATCCATGATTTTAACTATTATGTGTATGAATACTAGGCAGCACTTATAAAAACTAATTCATATTTTCCAAAATCAACTCAGGGAGTGTGCATTTAGGTGCTTGAAGATGTAGTCTGACTTCAAAGATTAAGACTGCTTAAATAAATCATAGAATCATTTTGATTGGAAGAGACCCTTGGGATCATCAAGTCCAACCATATATTTAAGAGCAAATATTTAAGAGCTTCAGTTTGTGTCCTTTCTTTTCAATCTTTCCATGCTTCTATACTTAAAAACAAAGGAACAAACAGAAAACCCAGCAAACCCCTCCATGGAATAAAAACAAAGACTACTAACTCTTTAGTGAAGTAAAAAGCCCCATCTCTCCTTAAGCTGCCCATGCAGATAGTAAAGCCTTACTTATTTTATAATAACCAGACAGCTTTAATTAAAGAGATGAATTTTAACGGGTGGTGTGTAGGTTTTCAGCCAGTGCTAGGAAGGAGGAGGAACGGTTGCTCCTGCAAGCTGGAGCCCTGCCATTAAAGAAGTAACGTTGTTGAAGAAGAAAATAGCAGTTTTTATTTTAAATGTCAAGCGTGCTGTCAGTCAGGAGCAGCAAGCCAGAGCGTGCAGCGAGCACTGCTGATGGAGCAGAAGTTGAGTTTTCCTACCTACACTGTTCCGACTAATTTAAGATCCTCCTTTGAAGGATACTGGTTTGGTCCTCAGGGAGGAGGCAGTTGCAAACACTTTAAACACGCAACAGCTGAGCTGGAGAGCATCTGTGTTCTGCAAGAGGCCCCCTGCACTAAGGGGAACCAAGAGGAGAAATTACAATTTTGCTGTGTTCTCCTAACGGCAGCCCAGCACAGGATGCTCGCTGGGACGGTTATGTTTCTGGGAGGTTGTGCCCTTGGGCAGAGGCTGGCGGCTTCAAGTGTTGCTTAACATGTGGGAACTGTGATGAGACCTTGCAGGGTGAGCAGATAAGCGAACTGCCACTGGCCTGCAGGGCAGGTTACAGCATCTCTCTTTTAAGAAACACTCCCTGAATTGTGTGGTGCCAGTCATCCTCACGGGGAGGGCTTTGGAGAATCTAGGCCACTGGAGAATCACTGTGACTTCTGCCTTCCCTCTGTGCTTACCCTTTCCTCCTTCCTGTTAGGTCCGTAAAGTCGTCTGGGAGTTGGACTTGAATATCCTTATGGGTCCCCTCTAACTTGAGACATTCTGTGATCCCCAAAATGGATGCAAGGCTGGCGGATTCCATTTGAAACACAGAAGTTGTGCCCTTTGACAAGGAATGCTTTTACATGAAGACTGGAATGAATTTTCCTTGCTTTCCTCCCCTCCCATTTGCATGGTGAGGGAAGATGATAAATGAAACCAAGTGCAGTGCACTCAAATGTTGTGAACCGCTGCTCTAATGTTAAGATCTAGCTGCATGTGGTGAAGAAACCCAAGTAACTGTTTTCTTTCAGAAGTGGCAATAAGTTAAACCAGCTGTGCAACATCAAAATGTGTTATCCCTGCTGCCAAGCTCTTGGGCAGCAAACAAGACCATAAATGCCCACGGGTGAATTGTAGAATTTGCACACAAAGGCTCCAACGTGGCTGGAAACTTTCCTTCACTGCTTATTTTTTGGCTAAATGCTGGGTAGTTATCCAGAAGGCACTAGTAAGATGTAAAACTTGTGGTAAATGCAAGATCCTCTAAAGAGCCTGTAGGTGTGCCTGGGGTGTAACCCAGCAAATTCATACATATTTGTTGTGAGATAATAGTATCAGCATTATGTGCCTGGGAGCATGGCTGGGACAAAAAAAAAAATCCTCAAACAACTGCATCTATTCCTTTCTTCTTCGCTTGATAGTTTTTAATAACCCAAGTGGTCTCTTTAAGTACCTTGCCTGGGTGCCAAAACTCATCAGAGACACCAGTGACTCAGTGTTGGGAGGTGAGCTCCCCTCTCTGTCTAGGGTGAATCACTGTAGCTTGAGGGGACAGGCTTGCCCCTACTGAGGGTGGTTTGGAGGCTCCTGAAAGGCAGACCTGTTAGTCAGGTTTTGCTGGTGGTGAAGAATTGTGACCCTGCAGCTCACCAGGTGAAGAGAAGGCCATGGGGAGGAGTGATGGAGAGTTTCAGTCTTCTGTGGTTCCGCCACTCAAGCTGGCAGCCTGAGAGCTGACTTAGAGACAAACAAAGTGCACGGCAGTGAGCCTCGTGTAAGAGGGAAAAAACAAATGAGAGGGGAAAAAGAAAAAAAAAAAGAAAGCCCAAAAAAGAAAGTGCTTGCAACACAGAATTAATAAAATATTAATAAAAATTAATAATTTTGAAGTCTCAGCCAGAGACCCAGATGGGGGGAGCCTCGTTGAAGGGCTTCCAGCTCGCTGACTCACGGCTCTGGTGCTCTTGGCCCTGTGACTCACTCCTCTTTGACTTTGGGTTTTCGGGGGGGAGGGTGGGAAATAGCAAAACACTCACCCAGAGTATTGAAAAATTAGACTAGATCCAAGAACTATGCACTGGGGAAAAGGGGACTAGGGGACACAGGAATGTATGAGGGACTTTCCTATTTTATATGACTCCCAAGAGGCTTGGGCTAGGAATGAGCAATAGCATCCTTCTCTCTGCTTGCAGACAGTGGGCTTAAGAGAAACTGAACTTTGGGGTTGTTTCTCTCACCCTTGCACAAGGGCTTTTTTCCTTTTTTTTTTTTTTTTTATTTTTCCTTCTTTTTTTCTTGCAGAGCGTATTTAGTCCTACTCATTATACAGTTTAAATTTATTATTAATTATCTTTTAAAATCCAAAATGCTTGAAGGAGATAAGGGGGTGTTAAGGAACATGAAAGAATTTTTTTGAAGGAAGGAAAGGCAAAGGAGTAAACACAGTTTTTGAAAAATTCCTTCCCCCCCCCCCGCCGATTACTTAAAAATAAATACATGTCTTCTTTGCTGGTTGTGTGCTGGAAATACTTGAGTGTTTGCAATGGGAGAGTGGGCAAGCATGTGTGGATAATGGGGTGGATTATAAGATTTGCTCAGCATGAACTTCAGCATTTCCAACTGTGTAACCTGAGCAAGTTGGGAAGATGTGCAGATTTAATTACCATGTAAATCTATTAGCTCTGAATTTCCTGGCATTTGTTTTGCTGATGACACAACCTGAATGTTATTCATTTAATGGATTTTTTTAATCCATCCAATTTTTAAATTTTTTTTTTAATGCTTAAAATGAGTAATTGCTGGTGTGAGACTCAAAATGATCATATCTGCTGCTATGGTGGATCTCTTTGCTGTTTTCAAATACCAATTTCATGTTACTCTTCATATCCTCCCGCAAATGAGGTCATGTCAGTGTAGTTAATGACTAGACAGTAAAGAATTTTATAGTAGAGTAAAACAATTGTGCAACTCTTTTTCTCCGTCTTGGTTTTGATTTTTCTGCTAGAGAAGATAAAAGACCTAGAAATCAGAGGTTCTGTCTGCTTGCCCTTGGCAGCTACATAAGCCAGGGTAGGGTAAATCTCTTCTGTGTGTTATCAGTGTGTTTCAGGCGTGACTTAGGGGACTGTTTACAGTCCCCAGTCTCTCTGTTCTCTGCTGTGGCTGCATCTCAGACTTTGTTTTTCCTTGCCATCAGAAAGCTCTTCGAGCTATTTTGGTCCTTCATCAGATCGAGAAGGAGGACCTCTGTGTCCTGTTTCAGAGTAAGCGGTTAGATGTGCCTGCAGCTGCACGGTCAGTACTGTGCTCTGTCCAAGGGGTCTCTCAGCAAGTTGGATTTCAGCTATTTCAGGTGTAGTTGCATTATTTTTTTCAAATATTTGGTCATCCCCCCTGTCCCATCCCCCTCCCGCCCCAATTAACGCATCCCAGAGGTAAGAAACCTGGTATATCAAAGTGTTTAGGGTACAGCCTTATGCTCTTCCACTCATTCTCCCTGTGGGGATGTTGGTGAATGAGACTGTGGGGTTGGTCTTGTCTGTCTTTCAGCCCCCATCTTTGGAATCAATTGTATGGAAACATACTGCATTGCTGCCACACTGTCCTTTGTTTCTCATCCTTGTAAGAGCAAAGCAACAGGAGCTTGGATATGTGCCTTGTAACAGTAAGGTACATACCCCTTACATACCAGTAGAGGAGCTCTCCTGTTTCCTGCAGGGCATATGTGAATTGCAGAGATGAGGCTACAGGTACTTAATTGGCAGTTTTTATCAAACCTGACAAAGATGGTTACCCTGAGATATAAGCCATGGCTGAGCTTGGAGAAGAGTGAGTGGTAGCCAGCTTCCCTGCTGCAAACATAAAGGATTTCTAGAAAGGGAAGAAATCTGCAGAATTTGATTTTGAATCTCTGAAAATTAACTGATGCCCAAGTGCCAGCAAGTACTGGGAACAGTGGTCTTGCTTGTTGGAAGCTGGTACATGCTGACACCTCCAGTCCGTAAAGAAAGTCAACAGCACCACCAGCAACATGTCCGGTAATTACAGAATGATACAGTGTTGGAAGGGACCTCTGGAGACCAATCTAGTCCACCTCCCCTGCCAGACCAGGTTCACCTAGAGCCAGTTGCACCGGAACGTGTCCAGGTGGGTTTTGAATGTCTCTAGCAATGGAGACTCCACCACCCTTCTGGGCAGCCTGTTCCAGGGCTCTGCCACCCTCAAAGTGAAGTTCCTCCTCATGTTTAGGTAGAACTTGCTACGTTCAAGTTTGTGTCCCTTACCTCTTGTCCTGTCACTGGACACCACTGGAAAAAGACTGGCCCCATCCTCTTGACAGCCTTTAAGTATTTATAGGCATTGATCAGATCCCCCTCAGTCTTCTCCAGAAAAGAAGAAAACGCTTGCCTTGAGGAAGTTTTTAAATCTATGTCTTGGGGTTTAACCTTGGGGTTGGGCATGCAGAAAGTCATGGACTTCTCTGCTACTTTGTCATCATTGGTAGGCTTGTGTATGCCATATTGGTAGGATGCGTATGCCATCTCTAGGCACAGTTCATCATTAGCTAAAAAGGACAGGTGTCCAAGCCCCTATGGGTAGATGCTGCACTTGCAAACCTAGGCAGAGCTGATAGTGAGGTACTTGGTGCTTTTTGCCATGCAGTCAAGTCTAGAGCTCAACCCATGAAGACTGACCAGCAGAGGACCGCAAAGATAATTAAGGGCCTGGAGCATCTCTCTTACGAGGAAGTGCTGAGGGGACTTGGGTCTTTTTAGTCTGGATAAGAGAAGACTGAGGGGGGATCTGATCAACACCTATAAATACTTAAAGGGTGGGTGTCAAGAGGAAAAGACCAGTCTTTTTTCAGTGATGCCCAGTGACAGGACAAGAGGAAATGGGCACAACTTGTACATAAGAAGTTCCTTCTAAACTTGTGAGGAGGAACTTCTTTACTTTGAGAGTGACAGAGCACTGAAACAGGCTGGCCGAAGAGGTGGCGGAGTCTTCATCTGTTGAGACATTCAAAACCTTCCTGGACAAGTTCCTGTGCAGCTTGCTCTAGGAGGACCTACTTTGGCAGGGGAGTTGGGCCAGATGATCTCCAGAGGTCCCTTCCAACCCCATATCATTCTGTGATTCCCAGATTCTGGATGCCTCCTCAGCCAGATGCTTGTGAAATGTGTGCTTGGTTCTTGGAAGGGGAGATGGTATCCATGTAGCCACGCTCCTTGATCTGTTTGATTCTGTTCACTAGAAATGCTGGTATCTTTTGTGATATTTTGTGTTTTATCTACTTTGTTTATGCAAACCACAAAAGAGCTGCCGAAGAAACGATTTCCTTTTCTCCCTGTTATCTTAATGTGAGAGGAAATTGCTGGAGGGAGAAAAAGCAAGGAGGGGGCAAATTCATGCCCGTGGTGCACGTTTACTTCCTCATGGATGGGGGCTGTTTTGTGGTCTGCCTTTCTGCCCTGTTCCCTCATCTTCTCCAGGAGCACTGCCTTTTGCATTACATGGACTCTGATTCCTTTCATACAGAAGTAAGGGTGCAATCCCTGCCCCCCACACCTCCATTATTGCTGCTGAAGCCTTACAAGAAACAAATCTCAGTTTTGTAGCTGCGGGTAGATGGTGAGCCTCATTTTTATCCCATGAGTGCCTGTTGGGTAGAAGGGACGTTCCCACCTTGGCAGTTCCTTTTCTGGAGGGGAGATTGATCCCTCCAGGATGGGGAGACCTCAGGGCGAGCAGCCAAGGGAGAGAATATCTTGAATTTGTGGGTGGTTCTCACCATGGCACATTGCCTGTAGGCTGACTTGCCCTGGCCTACTTGGAGAGCAGAGCTTGCTTTGCAGCACCTGACTGACAAGCAGGGTACCGGTACTGGGGTGTGCTGTGGTGCTGCCACGGCAGCTCCCATCCTGGGGGGGCTCTGCTGGAAAGGGTGGGTTGTGCTGCTGCAGTCAGTGCTTGGGACTTGGAGCTGATGCAGTGCATTTTCCAGGCTCAGCAAAGCCTGTCACTTGTTTAATAACTTAAAAATACAGTTCTGAAATGCTGTTTGGGTCTGTCGACTTCTCTTCATTCCCTTTTTAGCAAGTTCTTAGAAAGCCAATTTTCTGAGCACAAGAGTTTCATTTTTAGTCATGACATCTCTTGACATGGCATCACCAGGTTGGTGCTGGTCTCTTCACAAGGGCATTTAGCAATAGAACAAGAGGGAACGTCTGCAAGCTGCAGCAGGGTGGGTTCAGGCTTGACAGTAGGAAAAAATTCTTCACAGAAAGAGTGGTCAGTCAGTGGAATGGGCTGCCCAGGGAAGTGGTGGAGTCACCATCCCTGACTGTGTTTAAGAGTAGATTAGCTGTGGTGTTGAAGGATCTGGTGTAGGGGAGAACTTGTAGAGTAGGGCTGATGGTTCGATTCGATGATCCCAAGGGTCTCTTCCAACCAAAATGACTATGATTCTGTGATCTCTGGACAGCTCATTCTGGTGCTGCTCTCGTTTGCCTTCAAGGCATCTGGTGGAGAAGTCAGCACTGACACATACCTAGCAAAACCCAAGTCACTGTTTTACTTCAGAGATGTTCATTTCACCAGACAAGAAAGAAAAAAAACAAACCCAAAACTACTTGCCCCGTAGGCAGAGCTGGAGAAAAGGGCCTTTGTCTGGCAGGAACAGGCAGATGCTGTGGAGCGCTGCAGCCTGTGGCCAGCTGGTCTGCAGCCAAATACTACTTTCGAAGAGCTATCCAAAATCCACCGTGCGCCCGGATGTAAGAGCTCTCCCTCCTCTGTTTGCTTAGCGTGGGGTGATGTCTGTAAGGTGTTTTGTGTGCCCCACGGGCACCCAGGTTATGGGTGGGAACAAACATCCAACCAGATGGGTGGTGAAATTCTGTGGGGCTGCAACTTAACTTTCTCTCTGTAAACCTGAGCACGCTGCTCTTTTGTTTGTCTTCTCAGTGTTCTGGGGGAAGGGGAAACAGAAGATAAGGTTACATTTGTCCTAAATCCATGACTTTTTTACAGAGGTCAAAATCCCAGCTGAACACCTCTCTGCTTCATAGAGAGAACAGTTGAATAATTCAAGCAGACTCCTTGTACCAACACATGTCTGCAATTAGTGCTGTGGCTGCCAGTGGGGTGTGAGGGTAGCAGGGAGCTGGCAGTGGAGCTGACTACAAAGGTATTAAAAACGGAAAAAAAAAAAAGCAAAGAAGGAAAAAAGGGCACGTTTTCAATGCAAGTATTTTTTTCTCTTTCCTCTCATCTTTTTTTTTTAAGGTCAGCTCTCTGGGTTAAAGGTACCAAGCTGAAAGTCACAAACGAAGAATTTCTTTCTTTTCCCAGCAAATATATGTTCAGGTTGTATGTGTAAAATTCTCATTTTCCTGCCTAAATTGCCCTTTCCTGTTCCGGAATGCAGGAGTGGCTGCTGCCATATCAGAATTGAGGGTTATTCTGTGGTTTTCCAGCTCTGGAAGCAGCTGATGACCACTAAGGTGGTACGTGGAGAAGGAGGCAGAAGAGGGGAGTGTGGAGAGGAGGTGGAAGAAGAAGAGGAGGGTTGGCAAGGGAAAGACACGCTTTGAAAAGACAGAGGGAGCAGCTTAGGTGTAGGTGGAAGTTTCGAGGAGATAGAGTTTTAATTGATCCCGAATAGCTTCTGCTGTGGCTGCTGCTCAGGTGCCCTTTCCTTTTTAATTCTCTAGCCAAAAGGAGGTACTTTCCATGCAATAATTGTTTGCTTAAGGGGAAAAAAAAAATCTAAGTAAGCTAGTTTTAAGAATTCACTGTAGTAGAGATGTGTGTAACATGAAAAATTCCTATAACTCAAGTGGTGGTATTTTTTTATAAACGCTGAATGGGAAGTGCCTAAAATTGTCTGTTTCTGGAGTTCAGTGGCTGTGCAGTCTGACCTGTGGCAATTGTTTGAAGCTTCGCTATCGACCGGTATTCTAAGTTGTATCACAGATCATTAAAAATAAGATTAAAAATTGTGATGAAACTAGAGAATAGCTTTAAAAACTGATTGACCACTTATTTGCTATCCAACAGTGCTGTTGTAAATTATTTTCTTCCTCACAGCTTGCTGCTTTACAGCTGCATGTGAAAAGGAGAAAGCACAGATTGTGATGAGCATGTTGAGCATCCTTCCCCACCCCAAGGTTCTCTTTCTCTCTGGTTTTTGGAAGTTGAATGTTTGTTTCCTTCTTTACTTCTCCTGAAGTGGTTTAGAAAAATTCCCCATTCAGAAAGACAAAATCCCCAACCCTAACTTAACTGACTTTAACCAGATGGACGAAGTAGAGTAGCATTCACAATTAACTTACTCCGTATCAAAGTAGTAGTATGGAGAAGGTTAGTAGGAATCTTTATTTGTGAATATTGTCAAAAATAACTAGCCTATGGTCATTTTGTCTTTCAGCTGAGTCTTTTAAATTTGAACAGCTAAATAGAGTCAGACTAAGTCAACTTAGGTATGATATTTTTAAGGATGACATCTTTGAATCGGATGCCGCTAGTGATAAAGTAGCTGTTAGTTGAAACCAGGGTACAAATATTGTAGCAACCCTATTTCAGCATCTGATAGTCATCAGCCAGAATAGCACATACAAGAATTAGAAAGAGGGAATTGACTCTTGCCATCAGCCCCAGTGAAAAGAAGCATGGAGACTGTGGGGAAAATATTTTCCTGAAGAAAGGCACTGCTTTATATAGTTCATCCTTGACTTCTGTCATGATTGGGAAGCAAGTCTGTTCCTTGTTTATGCACTGATGGCTGCCTACTCTGTTTTACTTAGTGTATTTATTGATGCACTAGGGTGTTCAACTAGTCTTGAGTATCATTTCTTCATATATATTTTTTTTTCATTTCTTTTTTGCATAGTGAGGAACTATAGTTAGTACCTTTATCCTTACAGATGCTGGGAGGCAGCCCTGGATGTGAAGTCCTAGCGAGTCCTTGGTTATCAAAATTAGAATAAACAAGGATTTCTGAGGTGGTCATGACCTTCTTGCTGAGTCATTTGCGAGTTTGTTTAGTAGTGTTATCACTTACAGTGAGTAAATATGAGACTACAAATCTTTTTGCCATTTGTAAAGGCTTTACTTTAGCTAGCTTGCTATTCCACCATAGTAACTATGGTCTTCTGTTTATTGCCTTGTGTTTAGTAAATATTTTCTTTTCCTCAGTGTCAGTCAAAATTGACTGAAGTCTTGTTAATTTTGAAAGAAGGCAGAGTTAGCACTCATGAGCATCTTGGAAGAGGCACTTGAACTTCCAGGGGACTTTGTGAGAGCCGGCTCTGCTTAGCGTTTTCCAGCATCAGGCTTCAAGGCCGCAGATGCTGCTGGAGCTGTGAAATGTGTGTGCATGGGGGTCTGCACACACTGCTTCCCTCATGGATTTATACAATATTGACTTGTTTAATTCTTAATTTAGCCTACAGGAAGCCCAGTCTTGAATTTCAGTGTTTGTTTCTGCAGGAGAGAGCAAGAGGGAGAGCCAAGATCAATACTACTTGCAAAAACAGAACAAAACAGAGTTAGGCTTTTGTAGGATCATGCCCTAAGCGACAAAGACACCTATAGGATGGTAGATAATGCCTGATTGTTTGGAAAAGCTCGTCGCAATTAATTGTACAAATATTTTTGTACAAAAACAGATTTCTTTGTGTGAATGAGATGAGCAGGAATGGTTTCTTGCAGTGCAGTTTCTTCGTCTGTCAAAGATAAAGTTTTCTGATGTTGGAAACAAACCCAAGAAAAGCTGCAGAGTTTTTGGCTATTGATGGGAACCGCATTGGAGTCTCAAGGAAGTTGATTGGGATATTTGGTTTGTGCTCATTTTGAATAAGAAACAAACACAAAGTTATCCTTCCAAATGCAACCGTAACACGTGCTGTCTGTGTAATGGATTCAGTGTAGTGGATAAAGTGGTAATTAATACTGGCTGTCAGGAGCCACAGTTGAGGGGCCTAGGAGCTGGACATGGGCTCTAGTCCTAGGTGGAATGTGACTTTTCAAGTAGACACATAAATCAGAGGAAACCCGTTGTATAGCAAATGTGTTAATTGCATGGCTGGGGACGTGCATGGACCTGTTAGAACACGCTCTACAATTCTGCACAGCTAAAATAGTCACACATGGTGTCAGAGTCTGTGTCTGAGTGCGCTTCCTTTTTCTTCTTTGCTTCGGTGAACATTAACCCAGTATATCCTGTTCCATGCACAAAGAGTTCTGGTGATAAATCCTGCAGGACTTTTCACTCTGTCTGGGTGAAAGGTGCTTTTATACTTTTGGTGCCGTGGTATAGAGAGTATGTTTGGGGAGTAATGGGGGGAGGCTGTTTCAGGACATGACTGCTGTGCTTCTATTTCGTGTTTTCATTGCAAGTTAATGACAGGCTCTTCTGTTGTAATGTAAGCCTCTGAGAGGACTTTTGTTCTAGCTGTAGCTCTTCAGCTTGAAGAGGTGATTGGAGGAGGAGGTTGTTAGGCAGGGCTGGTAGATCCTGCTGCTGACTGGCACGGATGCCTGGTGCAGATACTGGAATTGTTCTGATCAATGCTCTCCTGTTGTTGGTATGACAGACAGGCAAGGAGATAAACTTTTTCCCCCTTTTTTATCTCCACAGCACTTCACAGAGTTCCTGGATGAGTTTTCACCAGATGTCCTGGGCCAGCTCTTGAATGATCCCTTCTTGTCCGAGAAGAATGAAATAATGGAGGTAGAACTGTCTCCAGCGTCCCCAGCGCCCCTCATCCAGGCAGAGCACAGCTACTCCCTCTGCGGGGACTCTCGACCCCAGTCTCCCTTGACCCACATTTCGACCGATGACAACTTCAATGAAGGTAGTGCTGATGAGTGCGAAATCTGCTGGCACTGATGCACTGAGCCCTGAGAAATGTTCTTGATGGGGTCCTGATGCACTAAGGGTGCACGTGAGCGCTCTGTGCTCGTTGAAATATCTACAGTGAAATCACAGAAGGGAAGCCTGTGGGCCTTGTGAATAAAGAAACTTGCCCACTGACAGGGAAATTGTGCTCAGCAGAAGTTACTAACTTTGTACTGTAAACGTTTTGAAACAGAAGTAAAGTGCCCATCAAAAAGAAATGGGACCAATGTTGCAAACAAACAAACCAACCTTTTAAACTGCACTTATTTTCCAGTAGTCAGTATCGTGAGCTTTCTGGTTTCCCAAAATGAAAATCAGATAATCTTACTTATATTTCTAAATACACGTTTAGGAATGTAACTTCAAGTGCTGCCCCAGTCTTAAAACCTGTCTTGCTCAAGCCCTAGGATTTTTTCCCCTTTTTAGACAATAAAAAAAGGCAAAAAAATAATGCCCATCAAGAAGTCATTAGTGATCTTGTAAAGACATAATAATTGCTACTTTATAGATTCTGTAGTTGTGGGAAATAGTGATGCATAGAAAATGATTAAAACCAACAGTATTTTTTAGCAGTTATCTTTAATTCAGCAGTTATAAACAAATGGAGGGGAAAAGTGGGAAATGCAGGAATGCTGGGAAGGAGGGGATCCAACCTGCTTGTTGTGGCTTGAAGATGCCCACTGGTAGGAAGGGGAGTTTAAGGTAAAAGCGAGGTTCGTGGCAAGGCCATGAATATCTGGTAATGATTAAGAATAATCACCATGGCAGACTTTCACTGCTAATAATTGGTTTATGTCTTCAACATTGGCTTTACAGTGAAAAGCAGTAGAGCACTGAGCTGCATTGCAATAAAAGGGAGAGAGATGAATGCTTATGTGTAAGTGGTAACAAGCTAAGCAAGCTGTTTATGAAGATCCATCAGGATGTGTGTTTTCAAAGTCTAACAGTTTTGTAGTCCAAAGCACTCTTTTAAAACACGATGCAGTCTGTTACGAGACTTCACAAGAGGACAACTAATAAAATCTGTGAGAAGGATTTTCATTGTGAGACAGGGTTTTGGAGGTGAGCTGGAAACATCACCTACATAACGCCTTCCCATTTTATATCTCCTAACTTTTGTATGAATATCTTTAATACATACAGAAGATAGAAAATTTAATTGTGGCAGGAGAAAGAAGCACAAGAAATATCAGAAAGCAAGCTTCTCTGAAAGTTAACAGGGAGAAGCTTCAAACTAGGCTAAAAGTGAGAGGAGTTTCCTTTGGGGAAAAATCCTGAAGAAATTGAAACTGCTGAGACCACTGGGTAATTAGTAGAGCTCTACTCAAAGGATGTTTTAAAAAGCCAAGAAACATTAACAAGTGGGTTTAAAAATAGAAAATGAATGGAAAGCATTTCATCTTCTGTTCACTCGGCAGAGTGTTTCATAAGAGAGGAGGAGGAGGAGGGGGAGGAGGAGGAGGAGTTGTTCTTGGTGTTTGGGATTTTATTTAATTTTAACCCTGGAATCACGCTCGCGACCTTTCAGTACTTACCGACTTCAAAACAGTGAAGCTCAGAGAAGTACTTCAGGAAATCATAGAATTGACAGTAGTGTGTCTGTCTGATAGACATTCATAGGTGTCACCCTGATGATTTTTTAGTCCTTGAGTACGTGAGAGCAGGTGGGTGGCAATACTGCAGAGTTAGGCACTGGAGATGAAAAGCATCTCCCTTGTCAGACAGTGGAGGTACACAGTGTTCCTTACAGCTGGTGAATGCCAATTCCCTTGATGGAGTAAGGGGACAGCTACTGGGAGTACCAGTGTCCTTTTAGGGAGCCAGAGGTACAGGGTGTAGAGAGGGGTGCTCCAAAGGCTCCAGCATGACTTCTCCCTGGCCAGGGAACTGGGATTGGTTTTGTGGAGTGGCAGGGGCTGAGAAATGAGGTTGTCTGAGGGGCTTATGTAAAAAAACGTGCAAAAAATTACATTCTCCAAATAACTACCCCGTTGGGCAGATTGGTGAGCTCTTACAGCTGTTGTTTTTTCATGTTTTTTCCATGGTGAGGCTTCATGATCTGCATGACTGGGAGTGGAAACAGGCTAGTGAGGAGGCTCATGTATGACACTTGGGTGCGTTGTGTCCACACATGCTCTCTCTGGACATACGTGCTGTGGACCCGCATTCCTGCTGTCAGCACCAGTGGGAGGAGGAGGATGGCACAGAGCAGTTGAGCCTGGTCTGAGTGCTGATTCAGAGATTAACGCCAGGCTCTAGAGGATTAAGGGCCTGGTGTTGTACACAAAACACATGGCAAACAGGCTTTGTAGTGAAATCAGTAACATGATGGTTCAATGGCACCCAATGTCTGCAGTGATTTTTCATCTATGTGTTCTCAAGTATGGAGTCCCACACCCCCAGGTTACAGGGAGATTGAGGAAAATGCCCAGGTGTTCTTCAAGACACATGATCTTCTTATGGCATTCAGTGTCTATTTCTGTCTTTTTTTCCTTGCCAAGTCTCCAACAACTTTACTGAAAATGTTATTTAACGTTTCCTTCTGGCTGTTTACGGTGGAGTGAATGATTGCTCTGAGTCCATAAGCACTTTCTTACCGACTGCTGCAGGGGAACAATTAACTTCGGCTGTGAGCCATTCTTGTTGACCACTACCTGACCATTACCACAATTTCTACAACCACTAAATTAACCTATTCATGTAATTGTAAATATTACATAATTATTTTCTTTAAGTTCTAGAAGTGTAAAACCTGGCAGAGTCCTAAGCCTGGGTTTAACTCTTTCGAGGAGTCCGGTTGACCTTAAGGTGACAATGTATTTAAACATCTGTAAGTTCAAGGTCCCAGCACCAGTTTTCTCCAGTACCCTCACTGTACTGAGGGTATTTCCCCAGCTTTGTGCAGAAGAACTTTTCTGAATACTGCTAGGTTGTTGCTAGTGTGAGGTCTCTGAAGGCGTCAGTCCATAAATATCCAGCCTATGAAGGCATTGGAGAGAATAACTATTTTAAAGCAGATGTGAGCAAGTTGTTTGTTCCCCTCCCCCGAGAATCTATTCTTATATTCAACTTTGCAAAAACTTTTAAGACTAAAGATCCTATAGAGAGAGATTCATAGGCTTAACCTGCTCGCTTGCAGCAGGCTGATCATGTCCTTTTGTTTTTCTGAATTGATGAATAAAGCACCTGACCTGGGGGGGAGTGTGTGGAATTCCAGGCTGTAACATCAAAAAAGAGGCTGCATCCCAGGTACGGATGAGCTGCACCAGTTGTGCTGCTGCTTCTTGCACAGCAGGTTTCTGCTTTCTAGTTGTGAGCCCTGAATTTTTTGAAACAATTGCAGAGTAGCTGTGGAGAAGCACAATGGGTAGTTGAGAAATGGAAATTGCTTCTTGGATGGAAATAAAGAAGCTGGGAGAGGAGGCTGAGAATAGGGCTGATGGATAAGGCAGATTTCTTGCTGCACATCAGAGCCTTTGGGGCACAGGTTTGCTTCTGACAGTTGTAAACAGTTAGTGGAAAAAAGCTTTATTTTCTGTTATGGTTGGTGCATGTCTGTCCTCAGTTTTCCAGTCTCTGCAGCCTTTTGGAAAGGGAGGGCTGTGGGTCAAACAGTCAGAAGCAAGGCAAGAACCAAGTTTCAGCAGGGTCCGTAGTTAGCCTTCTGTGTGACTTGAGATGCGAGTGAAGAACCATTCCCTGCCCTCGTCCTCTGGGATCAGCTGAAATGCTAGGGGGTGGTTTGCAGTGGGTTGTGTGCCTTTGGGTTTTGTGTGGGTTTTTTTAGCTTGTGAGCCTGGTAGGGCTCAGACAGTGGAGAGACAACTAGTTATTGGTATGGTTTCTCTCCTCAAATCGTGGCCAGGTGGCTGGCTGCGTTCCTTTCCCCTACCCCCGAGGGCTCAGCTTTTCTTTTGAGACCAGTCTTGGTCCCCACCTGCCCCTCCTGTTCATGCTTTTCTGCCTAGGAATGCTTTGAAGTTACTGTTGGATTTGAAGCGGCTTGTCTTGGCTAAAGGTTTGACAGGCTGATTGCAGAAATGATATGTTTCAATTTTATGCTTAGCTGTGCCAAAACTGGGGCTGGCCCCAGAATATAACCTGTATTGTTATTGGGTTTTTTACTGCTAAGGCTATGTTTTCCTGTAATGTGCTTTTAAAACCCGAATTTTCCTTTTAAGCTTCAACTCCATCTCCCTACATGGTTTGAAAATGAAAAAAAAAGAAAAAGAAACTAAACAAGAAACCCAAACCAGACAAACAAAACCCTGAAAATCATTGTATTTGGCTCCCACTTCTCCAGGGCAAATAGCCCTTAAATAAATCCAGCCCTCATCTCAAGCAGCACTTTGTACAGAAAAATGCTTGCTTGTGTATGGAGTCCACAAGCAGTGGACTCCACAAGCACGTGTCACGTGCTGTCTCTTCACATAGAGGCAACCGTGGGCTTGAGGCTCAGGGTGGTCTTCATACATTCTATATGTATACATGTATATACGCACCCATAATATATATGTGTATACATGGTGTTTATATTAGTCGTATTTGCTATGCATAGTAGGTTATGTTATATATCCTTATTTTATTTTTTTATATAGAGAGAGGTGCGTTGGTCTGCTTCTGTCCAATTTTCTCAAAATACTGAGTTGTAGAATCATAGAACGGTTTGGGCTGGAAGGGACTTTAAAGATCATCTAGTTCCAAATCCTTTGCCATGGGCAGGGACACCTTGCACTAGACCAGGTTGCTCAAAGCCCCATGCAACCGAGCCTTGAACACTTCCAGGGATGAGGCATCCACAATTTCCCTCGGCAACCTGTTCCAGTGTCTCACCACCCCCACAGCAAAGAATTTCTTCATGATATCTAAACCAAATCTCCCCTCTTTCAGTTTACAACCATCACTCCTCGTCCTGTTGCTACACTCCCTGGTAAAAAGTCCCTCCCCATCTCTCCTGAAGGCCCCCTTTAGGTACTGAAAGGCTGCTATAAGGTCTCTCTTGAGCCTTCTACTCTCTCAGCCTGTCTTCACAGGAGAGGTGCTCCATCCATCTGATCATCTTTGTGCCCCTGCTCTGGACTTGCTCCAACAGATCTGTGTCCTTCTTATGTTGGGGGCCCCAGAGCTGGGCACAGTACTCCAGGTGGGGTCTCAGGAGATTGGAGGAGAGGGGGATAATCGCCTCTCATGACCTGCTGGCCACACTTTTGATGCAGCCCAGGATATGGTTGGTTTTCTGGGCTGCAAGCGCACATTGCTGGCTCATGTTGAGCTCCTCATGAACCAACACTCCCAAATCCTTCTCAGGGCTCAATGCATTCCCTGCCCAACCTGTATTTGTGAATGGAATTGCCCCAATTCAGGTGCAGGGCTTTGCACTTGGCCGTATTGAACTTAATGGGGTTCACGCAGTCCCACTTCTCAAGAGCATCCAGGTCCCTCTGGATAGCTGTCGCTTCCTTCCAGTTCGTTGACTGCACCACACAGCATGGCATCATCAGCAAAATTGCTGAGGATACGCTCAATCCCAACATCCATCTTGCCAACAAAGATGCTAAATAGCCAAAGAAATGTGAGCAATGACAATGGAACCTTCTTTGCCCTGAATTTAAAGAAAATGGAATTGGACAAAGAAATTCGCTTGTGTTTTGAAAAGATGCTGTCAAAGCCATACTGATAATTCTTGTGAGCACATGCCAATGCAACTTTTTTTCCTGTGTGGGTTTTTTATTTTCGTGTGTTTATTTAGGAAACGGGGAGGAAGCCATTTGGTGGTGATAGCCTGTATTTGGGGGATTTTTATGTGGAAAGGTAGCAGTCAGTCCTTGTCAGCATCTGCAGTTTTAAAGGATGAGAAGACTTTTGAACTTTTACACGTCTAAGGTCTGAAATCTCAATAGGTCACTCCAAATCAAGCCTGTAACTTGTACTTGGGCAGCTTTGTGTCTGAAAAACATCAGTTTTGATTTAGAAGTAGGCATTTTGGTGCTTACTTATGCTTACTGTTAATAATTGACAGCTTGATTTGCAGTCAGACTTCTTTAGCTTCCAGTTCCACATATGAGATCTCCTTATAGCCTTTTTTTTTCTGCTGCAGTAAACCACCATTTGCTCTGGGAAACCTCTTTCCCCACGTGTTGGTAGGCTGGGGTTAAGTTCCCTCTTGATTTCTGATTGGATACAGTTTAAAGGAACTGCACTTCCATGGCGTTTCCCTATAGGGAATATCTTCTGGACGTTTGGCTATTGCAGTTCCTTTCTAAACAACGGGACATTCGCAGTTCCTTTTCAAAACTCTGTGTCAAGTGACCACAGGAGCTGATTTCCCAGGAATAGTTTCCCTAATGATGCATGTTAGGGGAATACTCCTCCCACTTCCAGTCCTGTTTCTGAAACCAGTGATCTCATACACTCTGTAGTGTGGCGCTGGGAGTTTGTGCTCACTTGGTTACGTGGTGTGAGCATCGAACCCTTTTTAATGTGTGTCAAAGCCTGATTGCTGCCATAATATGCCTTCATAACGTGTCTGTGGGGAGAAACAGTGAGGCGGGTGAGAGAGAACTGTTTTATTTGAACACACTGTTTCTG
Organism: Jacana jacana; assembly: GCA_013400555.1. Taxonomy (NCBI): domain Eukaryota; kingdom Metazoa; phylum Chordata; class Aves; order Charadriiformes; family Jacanidae; genus Jacana; species Jacana jacana. The sequence goes on along the minus strand of VZTM01035042.1, from coordinate 168,883 downwards.
TGAATAATTTTCACATACCCTAAACAATATAATTGTAGTCTTTTATAGGATATTTAATAGTATCAAGCTTTAAAGCTATAAATCCATGTTACCACCTCAATCGGTGCCTCTCTCTCATATATGTAAAGGGCGATGTTATAAAAATAGCACTTTTCTACCCCTCAGCAAAATAATTATAAACATCGGGGATTGTATCCCAGCTGACTTGTGTAAAGTCATAGTCTGAAGGGAGGTTAAGGCAGAACCTGTAACCTCGAGCCATCTCCTGGCTGGTTTCATGTGACAAGATGATTCTGATTGAAAACTGTCAAATTTTCCGCAGGAAAGAGGGTATTGACCCTGGTTGTTTGGGTGTGGGAGGAACAATGGCCCTTGGTTCTATCTTAATAACTTTGATGGTGATCCAAATATGCTGTGGGTTTTAGATGACTCCGTGCCACTCAAAGCAGGGATGCCTGTTGGACTGGTGATCCTTTGCTAGGAGAGAGGCTGCATCTGCTGTGCACTGCGATTGCTGTGTATCGCTGCCGCTCATCTCTGCCCATTTATTTAGTTTTCCCTTCCTGGCACTTTAAAAAGGACCCCAATGTTTGGTAGTCAAACAGTGTCTCCTTTGTCGAGGCTGTTTTGAGGGCTTGGGTTTCATTATTTGCGGTGGGAGTGTGTGTGCACGCTGGGAGGGGGAAATGCCATCTGGAAAATCTGTCAAAGGAGCTGTTTGTGGATGAATGTGGGCTCTCACCTCACGGAGGCGAGGGGGGGGGTAGCAGCAGTGGCGTTGGAGTTCAGCATTTCAGGCACGATAAACGGGGCTTGTGTCTGCCAGGGGGTGTTATGTGAGCCCAGAGTGGGGCAGTGGGGGATGGTGTGAGCCCAGGGGGAAGACAAGAAAGCAGTTATTCCTCCAGGAAGGTCCAGCTTACCTTTGTGGGGCTGAAAAAGCTCAGACAGCAGAGCTGGGGGTGCCAAACTTCCCTGCAGGCACTATGGCCAGGAGCACGGCCTCAATCTCTGCACCTCCAGAGGCTCTTTTGGGTTCATGGTGGAGTGTTTCTGCCAACAGAGAACAAGCGACCATTTCCCCCGCAAACAAGATGTAGGCCTCCTTCAGGAAGTGTTCGTCCCATCCAGTTTACTGGCTCCCAGTTTGCAGCTGTATTTCTGTGGCATAGGGCTAGTGGTCACTCTTGGATCCTGCTTATATAGGGACGGCAACCTTGAAGGTCGGATCCAGGCAAGGACTGAATGCTTGTCCAAAGAGCAGCCTTGTGAATGTGGACCCTTGGTGCAAATTTAAGCACCGAGTCACAGTGTCTTAGTAACCCGTGCTGAGCTGAGTCTGAGGCTGCATACTGCTGTACACAGCATGGCTGTGCAGAAGCCACATGGGCTTTGCATCCAAGCCTTGTGGTTCATGAAGCCAGTACAAGGTCTACCATGGACCAGAAGGACTTAGTTGAAGCCCTTTTGCTCAGATCCGTGACACAGCTGAACAGAGGAATTGCTTAAATATGCTTGGCTGGAGAACAGTTTGACTCACTAGAGATGTTCTTGCATTACCCTGTCCCAGAGATGTTTGGGGATAGCCCTTGATGCTTCTACATGTCTTACTTGCAAGGATGCTTCTACAGGTCTTACTTGCAAACTTGTTTTGAATGATGTGCAGCACATGCATCTGTTTTCTGTGCAATAATGATGTGTTATGGATGTAACGGTGGTGTGCAGTGGGTTTTTTTCCCTTCAAGCTTAGGTTCAGTGGTACATCCCTTGTGTGGGCTTGTTTACCTAGTGGTGCTGTCTCCCTTTTTAGTGCAGAGGGAAAAAAGGTGAAAATCATGTTGTTTCTCTGAATGCTTATATTCTTTCTACTTGGGAGGGGTGAGGGAGAGATACAGAATGCATCTCTGATTTCATTTATTTAAAAATAGACAGCAGCTCTCTGATGTAACTTGGTTACCCTTGTGAAAAGTGTCTGTTGAACTTTTAATGAATGGTGCTCAAATGAATGTTAGGAACAAGAGAGATCTTTTTAGTTACTTTGTAAGTTCTGTTTCTCTGTACATCTATCACAGAGGGTGAAGTTTAGTCAATATTGGGAAAGATTTACTTTTTCTCGGGAATGGAGTTGGTATGTTGGACAAGATTGAAGAGTTAGTTGGATGAATAATGTTGGATAGAAATAATTTTAAACAGGAAAGCAAAACTCAGGAACTCTAATATAAAAAAAAAAAAAAAACAAAACAAAAACCCTGTACAGTTAAGTAAGCATTTTTGACCTTATTTTGCACTTTTCCTACCCTGCCTTTCCATAATATTATATGGAACAAAGAAAGAAGCAAAGTGTTACAGTTCTTCAGAGAAATTTGAGTATCCTAGAAAGCTGCATGTGGTGGTGTTAAGATTTGATTTTTTTTTAATCTATATATAAATACAGATCTATTAAAAAATATTTTTTAGCAAGCAAAGATGTAGATTATATTAATTCTGCCATGTAGAAACACCTTCTCCAATATGTGTTTTTCATGGGTGCCAAAATTGCACATACTATTACTAAGCTGTGATGCTTAGAGGAGCACCAAAATCCATTTCTGTTGCAAACTGTCATCATAATGTATATGGTACAGGGGAGGGCTACAAAGATAATTAAGGGAGTGGAGCATCTCCCATATGAGGAAAGGCTGAGGGAGCTGGGTCTCTTGAGCTTGGAGAAGAGGAGACTGAGGGGCAACCTTATTAATGTTTATAAACATGTAAAGGGTGAGTACTGAGGGAATAGTGTCCCATTTTGAGTTTTCCCTCCTGGCTTATGGCGTACGCAGCATCTTAACAACACATTGTATGTTGCACCTGGGACCAAGCTGGGCTCGCAATGAGTGCAGCTGGGAAAGAAGAGGACATGTTTACAGATTTTCCTGTCAGCGACAACTTTGCTCAGAGCGCTGATTGCACTTACTTTTGTACTTTGTAAGGCTCCTGCTTTTTTTTAAAGAAGATGGAAGATGCATGTTTAACAGGAATCTGCAGGACAAGCTTGATGACAAAAGCAGCACACAAAAGCTTTCTGAAGAAATGTAATTTTAGTCTTCGACACAGAAGATAAGGTCTTAGATACATGTGTCACAAACCTTGGGTTGCTGTGATTAATGGGTTTTTTTGGATGCTGGATTTGAACCTCTGATGTTTAACTTGCCAAAGTGGTTGCAGCTGAAAGCTTAATGCATACTGTGTTTTGGTAAAGTGTAATAACAGTGCTAAATCATCTGAAAAATCCAATTTCAGTTGTCTCCAGTTGGCCATTTTAAATTACTAGATACCTTTTGGCCTTAATCTCTCCGTGGCTCGCTTAAATTTTCAGGACCGCTGTGGGAATTAATTCAGTTTGGTGAAGCGTTTTGATTGTGCTCTAGTAGGGAATTAAACAGCTCTGTGGGAAAAGAATTTGAATTGTATTTGGTATAGGAGAGATGAGGCTGCACGTGAAACAATGAAGCTAACAAAATACGGTCTAGATTTTCAGGGGAGCACCATGCATTCTGCATATTGGGTAAGGCACAGGGTTTTCCAAGAAATTGTTGGATCACACTATTAAAACATTCTTATATTTAGATCTATATAGTGTGCAAAAGTACACAGAATTAAATTTTCATGGGTATTGCTTAACACCTGGGCACTTTGCAACATTAACGTTCAGTTAACAGAGTCCTTATGTGAACTTCAACAGTGCTAGTGCGTCGCACGTAGAAGCTGTGTACCGTGCAGACTCCTTAAATAATGCATTTCATGTGCCAAAATGCCTAGCGTGCATGAGCTTATGAAAGGGTGGGTGAGGGGGGGTGCTTCTCATCTGAAGAATCATTGCACGATAGAGCTCTCAAGTTCATAGGAAGTTCCAGCGGGGGTAAAGCCACTGGTATCGTTTGTTCACTGGTGAACTCTGGAGTCAGGATTTTGAATCTTGAGAAGAGATTTCTAACAGGGAAAGCAACCTTCTTTAGGATCAGGATTTTCCTAGCCATGTGAATAGCTAAATTTCTTCTTTGGACTTTCTTCTCTTTATATCTGAATGGTTTGCAGTGTGTTCTGTCTTACCTTAGCAGTGCAGTATTGCCCCATTCATATCCATCAAGATTACTATCACCAGGATCATTTCCTCAGCCTTTTGTTTTGGATTCGGTTTCAATAGTTCATGTGTACCTCATAACAAATATAAACACTCACCTTTAATTTCTTGACTGCAGTCATCTACCCTTTTCCCACTGCATGTCTTGCTTGGAAAAGACACCTCCCTTCCCCTGCACTGGGTCCTTTGAGCTGGCTTCCATTGCTGTTTCATTTCTGTATTTCATGGGCACTTCCTTGCTTGTTGTTATTATTCCCTAAGACCTCTCGTGGTTCTTTGTACCCCTCCATAAGAAATACCCTTGTCTTGGAGGGTGGGCCATGCCTCTCAGCATGCACAGTGTTCTGTAGCCTGCTGAGCTTTCCCCCTTTGCCTAAAGCTGTCTGGGTTTGTGCAGTTTTCACTGGGCAAGGGCTGCCCCTTTCTTCAGCTAGTACAGTGCTTGGCCAAGTAGACCGAGGTGCTTAGGGGCTATTATAAGAATAAACTAAGAATGATTTTCAGATAATGTCAACTTGCTTTGCTCAGGAAGAGGAGAAAGAATAATGGGAAATGTCCTTACAGCTCTCTTAGAGCAGAGGAGAGATCGCTGGTGACTTCAGAAGCTGGAACGTATCAAAACAACACTGACCATGATAGTGAATGCATAACAAGGGCTTGGAAAAAGCAGGGAGAGGGGAGTATCAAGGTGGGATTCAGCCAGTGTGTTGCTCTATCCCTTCCTTTTACAGGACTGTTCATCTGGAATGACAGCTGTCATCATGCATCATAAGAGGCAACGTCAAAAAAGTTTTAGGTGCAGTTCTTCAAAGTTATCTCAGTGTTAAATGCAGCGTGTTGCTGTCTCTGAAAACCAGCCATAACCCTGCGAACTGGTTAGGCTGGCTTTAAAGCCTAGGACAACTCCGAGCAGTTTGTGCGGATCTAAGCGATGATGGCAGGGATGTCAGGTTAATCAGCAAAGTCAGCTTCCAGGGCAGTAAAATGACCGTGTGAAGGCCAGCATATCTTGCAGTCTTACAGCAGCTGAATCCTCGTGACGGGGCTGGGGATTAGAGGTGATAAACACCACCAAGTGCAGCCTTAGAGGACATGCCCTGTTTCACTGGGCCCCCACAGCTAAGATTTCTCTTCTACTTGCATGATGATACAAATCTCAGAAACTTCAGGGCTAATTACTTGTCTCACTGATAGCTCTCATTTGTAGCCTTCCCTCCCAAAGGGAGTCTTAAAGTAGGTGACAGATGGTAGCGCTGGCACCCTGTAGCTCGACCCAGAGGTGTGAGAGGCAGGCAAGCGGAGGCTCTGCACAACATGAGGTGGGGGAGGTTTTGGCAGAAGTTGTCCAAACAAACATTTGAAAGTGGTATTTGCCAAAGGATTCTAGATTTCCAGGCAAAGATGCCACTTTAAAGCTCTTTATCTGAATGATGCATGCACAGCAAGCCAGAGGGAGTCCACGGATCCACTGCATTTCATTGCAGTCAGCAAGGACGGGAGCTGCACTCTCGTGTTTGCAAGTAGAGAGGCTCAAGGAGACTTGAAAGAGAGCAATGTCTTCTCTCCTGAGATAATATTTAGACAATGATACCTCTATTTTTATTTTTCTTTATTTTCTATTTTTATGTTTCTGCATTTCCCAGAAAGCTTTGAGAGTAAGCCCTCCAGAAACTTAAATACGGTGTTTGGCCCTTGCTGTGCAGTTACTTCTCTTGGCAGAGCTGGGCTCAATGTTCTCGAGCTTCTGATTACAGGATATGTATTTCTCATTTTTAATTCCTTGGCGTGCCTTTACTGAAATTACCTCCTTCCTTGCCAGCAGTGGAGGTTAGGGCCCACCACAAAGTAATTACTAGCAGTGAAGATGTACATACTTCTCCCTTCTTCCAGTTACCCAGCTTGTGCCCAGTGCCGGTGTGCCGTATGCGTGTGTGGTCTTCATAGCAAGGACATAGAGCAGCACAGGAGCCCTAAGCCTGCTCTTACTTTTGGTACTTGTTTACAGCTGAACTCTGTTGACATCCCATCATCTTGATGCCTTTGGACGTGCAAGGGTCTTGTGTCAGCCCTTGCAGGCTGCTGGTGACACAGCCACAGCACCCTGGCTGCCTCCCACGACGCTGGTGCAGTGTGCGGTTAATTCGAAGCTCTGCTGCTGTTTGCTAGCTGTAGTGTGTACATGCATACTCTCTGCTTTAAGTCAGTGCATGCAGTAAATACTCTGAAGGCAGCTTTTGAAAGAAAGATCAACACTCTTTTCTCTTAGGTGCATTTGGTGTCACATTCCAGCTGCTTGACTTATGGACGTTCTTCTCGCAACTGCCGACGAGTTGTGGCAGAGGACTGTGCTGTATGCTCTTGGGATGTCATACAGCTGGTGTAGGGTACTCTCCAGCAAGAGAAAAGAACTTATATGGCAAAGCTCAAGCAATAGGGATAGGAATTTTTTTAAGGCAGAATTGCAACTGCCAAAAATGCATTTGCTTTTTTTTTTCTTTTGGTTAATAGCTTTGTGGAATTGGCTAGATTAAGAGAATGATATCTGTGTATTATATCAAAGGATAGGAAGGGGGTGCTGGTGGTCTTTAATGGGAATGTTTTAGATGGTGTGGGGCCTGAGCATTACATAAATGATACAGAGTATGAGGTGGAGAATGTCATGGTTTTGGCTGGGGTGGAATTGACTTTCTTACAAGCAGCTGGTGTAGTGCTGTGTTTTGGATTTGGGATGAGAATGACATTGAGAATGCACTGGTGGTTTTAGTTGTTGCTAAGCAGTAAGGGCCTTTTCTGCTTCTCACACCATCCTGACAGTGAGTAGTCTGGGAGTTCACAAAAGCCTAGGAGAAGGCACAGCTGGGACATCTGACCCCAACTGACGAAAGGGATAGTCCATGCCATATGACATCATACTCAACATATAAACCTTGGAGAAAAAGAAGAGAGGGGGAGGACGTTTGGAGTGATGGCGTTTGTCTTCCCAAGTAGCCATTATGTGTGATGGAGCCTGGCTTCCCTGGCGATGGCAGAACATCTGCCAGCTGNTAAGGGCCTTTTCTGCTTCTCACACCATCCTGACAGTGAGTAGTCTGGGAGTTCACAAAAACCTAGGAGAAGGCACAGCTGGGACATCTGACCCCAACTGACGAAAGGGATAGTCCATGCCATATGACATCATACTCAACATATAAACCTTGGAGAAAAAGAAGAGAGGGGGAGGACGTTTGGAGTGATGGCGTTTGTCTTCCCAAGTAGCCATTATGTGTGATGGAGCCTGGCTTCCCTGGCGATGGCAGAACATCTGCCAGCTGATGGGAAGCAGCGAATTAATTCCTTGGTTTGCTTCTCTTATGTGTGAAGCTTTTGCTCTACTTACTAAACTTTGTCTCATCCCATGAGTTTTCCTTATTTTTCCGATTCTTCTCCCTCTCCCACTGTGGGGGAAGAAGTGAGCAAGCAGCGGCGTGGTCCTAGTTGCCAGCTGGGGTAAAGCCATGACACCAGTCAAAATATGCATCCTGTGCTGCGACTTCCAGAGGCTTTGGGGGAGAAATTAGGATGATCACCACAGCACTGGTGCTCCTGTGTAATCATCAAAGCCTTTATCCTCTTTTAGACTTACTAAATGAATCCTTGGGGAAAAAATATTGAAGTTGAGAGTGTGAAAACTCCTTTGTTCTTAAGAAACCGCTCCAGCTATTTGATGATTTCAAGTAGTAGAAGGAGCAAAAGTCTGGCTAAACACTATCTCTAGAAGGAGGAATAAAACTGAGTCAGCAGGCATTAGTCTGTGTAGGACATGGCTCCCTGGCTGCTTTACTCAATGGCTTGTTTAGTCTTGTTCTGCTGTGCATTAGCAGCTTTCCACAATGTACAGTGATGAGTGCTCTGTGTCTTTCCTCCCTGGTCCTCTGTGTATCCTGGGGCTAGGATTAGGTTACAGCCCTGGAATGGCACGGTTGTCTGCATTGACTGGGAGCTGAATAGTAAGGGCAGAGTTTTGTTGATAGACTGAAATGCCTTCTGTGTTTGTTTCCCTTCTCTGGAGGGGGAGTGACATTATTTTCATTTGTAGTCTTTCTGTCTCTGAGCTAAACGTGGTGTCCAATTTCCTTCCCTGGCAGGTGACCTGGAAAATGAGGAATGGTGTCTGGGTGCAGAGCTAACTCCAGCGGCAATAAAGACGGAGCCAGCATTGTGCGAGACATCAGGCCTTGCTCCCTCAGTCAGTCTCACTCTCACGGCCACGTCGCTGGAGGGGGAACAACCTGAGCTACAGACAGAAGCCCTGGTATGTGCAGAGTTTCCATTCTCTCTGCGCAATTAGCTACAGATTCTCCCCAGACTGTGTACTGGTTTAGCCTGCTTGGTGCCAAAATTATCAGTTCAAGGTGCCCAGTGCAGTCTGCTTTAATGTCTTTTAATCTTCGCTTGTGTCCAGCCACTGCTCTAAGAGCTCATGTTTGAAAACAGTTATCTGCATCTTCAGGTCTTAACTTTATTCTCTATGCTAGCCCCAAAGCCTGGGGCTCAAGCATTTTGAAAAACATTTTAAACAGTTTCTAATGAACCAGTCCCACCTGAACTAACCCGTTTGCCCTGTTGTGCCTGTGACAAGCTAAGTGTCTTCCGTAATAACTTGCCTTAGTGCCTTTGTGCCTTCCCCTAATTAGAACAAGACTCCTTGTTGGAAACAACTGGAGATTCTCCCTGTTTGCCTCCTAAGTCACTTTTGCCAGATCTACGAAGCTCTGACATTTCGAGCTGCTGCTGCTTCCACACTAACTTGCCTCGTAAGGAGCATTTGTGATGCCTTCCTGACCACAGCTGGAGCAGCTGTTGGGCATTCACAAGAGCTTGGTTTGGCAGTGGTTGAGTTAAGGAGAGTAAACTGCAGCAGCTGATGTCTCACCATAGTCCCCTGTCAGTGGAGGAAGAAGCAGGACTGTTTTCAGTCCCCAGGGTGCGAGGTCAGTCCAGGCCGGGTGGAGTTAGTATATGCTGAAAATAAATGTTTTCACTTGGATGTGGATCAGAAATATGTGCAACAGAAATTATTTTATGAGAAATTGAGAAAATTAAATACAAGTTTCCCATAGTCCTCTTCTAGTCTGAATGTGCTGTTCCCAGTACACAGTCCTGCTGTAGCTGGGGATGGTGGGGTTCGCAAAGAGTTTATTGAGACTAGCTGGTGGCTCATTACCATTGGGTGGGTTCGTTACACAGGCTATTGAGAGAGATTTTGGCTGCAGTGAGCACACTGATGTGCCAAACTGACTTCCTCAAGCCTGGGACTGCAGCATCCAGGCAGACTCTGGGCAACAGCTTGGCAGCCTGCTGCCGCGACCTTGTCAATAGGGCAAGCCAGATGTCTTCCAAACTTTGGTCAGCTGTGACTGTCTCTTCTGCTTCTCCACACCATGAAATGAACTTGGGTCTGATAATCTGGTGCTTCAGTGACTGGCACCTTCCTCTTGCTCCCAGGTGACAACGGTCTTGAACAGGCTCTTCCCCCCTGCCAGGAGTGTTTCTGTCTCTGCTCAAACAGACTGTGCAGTCCGGCAAATCCTAGCAGCAGCTCTGTTGCTAAGAGAAGTAATTTGAGTGGGTTGCATGCTAGCTTTCAGTCTGAAATGTCATCTCTGAGGTGTAATCTTTTATTTAGCTAAATATAGTAGTAAAAAAAGCCACAGTGGGAGTAGTCAGGACAGTATTCTCTGTAGCCTGGTTTAGCAAACTGTGTGAAGCAGTTAAAGCTTTGCCTGTAGCAGAACAGGAGGGAGGGAAACCTTGCCATTTATGGAGAAGTCATCCTTGTAGCTTTCTATTAGGATTTTAAGATGTGTGCTTTGGGTTTTCATGCTGTTAATTTCTCCTTTCTAGATGAAACCGTTGACCCAGAAAGTTCTTCCAGAGATTAAACTGGAGCCCCATGAAGTGGATCAGTTCCTGAACCTCTCTTCTAAGGAAGGTCTGTTAATTATCAACCCAAAATGCAGGGGGAGATGACCAGAATGCACAATGAATGTACTTTACCGTGATTAAATATTTGGCTTCCTCATTCACTGTGTTAATCTTTAGGCTGAAGCTGTTGCCTTCTAGGGATTCAACTCAGGCTGCTGAAGAGCCAGCCTCTCTCTGACCCATTTATGTGGTTTTTCTTTTTTTCCTCCCCTGGCTCATCACAAAGAAAATTATCCCTTTTTGTCTGTAGTGTATTAAGAATTGTACAGTTGCTGAAGGGAGCTTGAATCCTTGAAGTACAGGATTATTTAGGGTAGAAGAGAAATCAATTTGAGGAGACTTAACTGAGGTATAGAAGGCTTGAAGAGCATCAGTGGAATTATTTGAAATTAAAAGTTTGGTGCGTCTGTTTGTAGCATATTAGTTTTAGTAGAGTTTTTAAGTGCCACTGGGATCCCTTTGCGCTAATCTATAAATGAGGAAGGAGGGGCAATGATCCCTACCCTGAAAGTTAAACATGGTTTTGTCACACATAATATGTTAACCCCAGAAAAGTTTGAAAGGGCCAAATATTTGGGCTGAAATTTGAGCAGATAACTGCATCTCAGTTGTCTGATACTTGATATTCTGTTAGTGAAGTTGTATCATTTGTGTAGGTGATTAGAAGTGCCCTAGGGAGAGAAGCAGGTGATGTATCAAGTGGAAATAGGAGGTTGTATCTCAGCCTGGGACGTATATTCGACTTGTGGAATTTAAGGCCCTTGCTGTTTCTCAAGTATATATCTTCTTCTGGCAACTGCTAGAGTTAAGATGCTAGACAGAAAGAGCTCATATATAATAGCCTTTTTTTGTTACTATTTTTCTTCCTTCCTCCCCCACCACCCATTTGATCTTTTCAACTCAAATTTGCAAAGTATAACAGAAGGGGAAGGTGGCAAATTCAGCCCTGTATCTTCCTACTCCCAATTTTCACTGCTGTAAATTTATCTCAGAGAAATAATGACTTAGTTATGGCCGTTTTGGACATCTGCTAAATCGTCCATATAATAGGAGTAGGTGAGATATTGCCCTGTTTCTCTTGGTCCAGACCCATTTGGTCATAAGCAGCACTTTGCTTGCCAATTCTAGCACAGGTTCTTTTGGCTGCAAATACAGTAGATATTAGTTTATGGCCCTGGACAGCACAGAGTGAGAGGTTCCTGTGGTAGTTGCCTATGCTCTTACTGCTCCATCAATACCTTAATGCCTTCACAGTCACTAGGTTGTCACTTCAAGTTGTGCCAAACCAGTAAGATTATTTCTTTCCTCTCTGTTCATGTAACACCTTGGATGTGCTCCCATCTCTTGAAAAATACTGGCAATTTGCTTAATCTACAGCAAAGTTAGGAAAGGCTATTGTTTTTGTAAAGAAAGCTCACTGACTCGGATCCCCTCTGTTAATGTGGTTTCCCAGGGACAGGGGGCTTGTACTGAAGTGTTATACTTAAACATCAAAGCATTTGGAGAAGAAGATGAAGTGTAGGTAGAAATGACTGAAGCATATGCACAGAGCCCTGTTTTGTCTGTTAAGCCTAAAGATAGCTGCTGGGTTTCATTCCTCCTTTGGAGACCTGCATGCTCTGAAAACCTTCCAAGTTGCCATTTTTGCCTGATCCATTTTTTAGCAGACAGTCCTAGTCTTGGAAACTGGGTGGTGATGGTGGCTCTGGTGGAAATTTAAATGAACATCTCAAAACCTTGTGTTATATATCTCTCTTGCCATTTAGCAGTGGATCCCCTGCATTTGCCTCCAACCCCCCCCAGCAGCCATGGCAGTGATTCTGAAGGAGGGCAGAGCCCAGCTAGATCGCTCCCTCCGTCAAGCCCAATCCAGCTACAAGCCACGGCTAAAGTGACATCGCGTGCAGCTTCAGCGCTCTCCAATTCTCCTCTCCTGACTGCACCACACGTAAGTTGAGCTAACTTTTTCCATTGTCTGTCTGTCTGTCTATCTATCTATCTATTTTTTTATTTTTTTTTTTTAATTACTGTTTTTGCCATGGATTTGACATCGCTGGTCAAGACTGCCAATCCAGTAATTCTTGCACACTGGTCTGGTCTGTTCCCACAGAGAACAGCATGTGCCTCTCCTCTAAGTTAAGACAGGGTTCAACAGTGTTAATTAGGTTTCTCCCACCATTGATTGTGTTTTGCATTAGGGCCCAGCCCTGCTGAGTTAACCTGTCCCTGGTAAATGTGCATCTGTCCTCCTGTCACGTTGACAGCAAGTGGTGATCTTCAGGGAGGGATTTTCAACGGTGCTTCTTATTTGCCTCTTTCCCCGTTTAGGCTAAGGCAAGTTTTACTGTTGGCCTCAATGTGTGCAGAGCTGGGCCAAGAATAACTGTTTTGAGGGAATCCTGTCCCAAAAGTTCAGTCTCTGAATGGAAGCTATCTAAAAAGGTCTTCCCCTTCCACTCATTCCCAATTGCAAGAGGCTGCTGTGTTAGTAGGCAGAATTCCCTCTGAAGTGGGAGAGCTGCTGCCTCTCTTCCCTAACACCCTTCTCTCCAGAGCTATGTGCACTTACTGTTGTATTATTTCACTTCCATGACACTTGCAGAAACTACAGGGGACTGGCCCACTCATCCTGACAGAGGAGGAGAAGAGGACGCTGATAGCAGAGGGGTACCCAATCCCTACCAAGCTGCCCCTGACAAAAGCAGAGGAGAAAGTGCTGAAGAAAATCCGCAGGAAAATAAAAAACAAGGTAAATGTTAGCTAGCTTTGCTGAGTAACTCCTATTAATCCTTCATTTAAAAAAATGCTACGATAATTCTGCAGTAATGGTCTGTGGCACAGTTGATGCTCTAAGATGTCTTTTAATAAAGCACTTTCCTTAGTTCCTAAACGTATCCATTAAATTGTCTGTCACTGTACCTCTGTCTAGTTATTTACCCGAACACAAGAACAATAGAGCATTTAGCAAGCAGGGTATAAAGTTGCTGTTGCTTGGCTTCATTTTAAAAACCAAACAATCCTACCGCTATGGTATGCAAAGACTTCTCTATTCTTTCCATGGTGATGAAGGTGTTCTTCTGCACTGTTTCATGTTTTAAAATCCATGTATTTCAGTGCCCTAGTCTTTTGATCACTGAATTCCATGACCTTTAAATGAATGATTGGTACCAAGGCTGTGAAATGCCCTACAACTCTTTTCTTTCTTCCAAGATGAGTTAGAGCCTAGCAATAAGGAGGAAAGGATTTTGTTTTTTTTATAGACCTGGGCAACCCACTTCTTCTTGAAGATATTAGCCCATCTTTGAAGGTTAATGCATTCTGTTACTGGTTTTGCAGATAGAGGTGTAAATTTGAGCACACTGAACGAGAATTTGATATTGTAATATATTTTTTTCCAAAATTTTTGAAAGTGACCTTGTGCATTTTATGTGCTGCTTTCATGTAATCAGTCGTTTATATTGGAGAGGATCTCTGGAGTTCCTTTGGTCCAACTTCTTGCTTTGAAAACAGGGTCAGCTTAGAGCAAGTTGCTCAGTGACTTGTCCAGTCATGTTTTACTGTCTCAGAGGGTAACAAGTCCCCAGCATCTCCGGGCAACCTGTTCCCATATTAGGCCCCTTATGTGGTAAAAACAAATAAATAGAATTTGTAATGTCTAATTGGAATTTCCCTTGTTGCAGCTTATATTTGATACCTCTTGCCATTTTGCTGTATGCCTCTGAGGTCATCTTCCCACACAGGATATTTGAAGGCAGCGATAGGATTTTCCTTCCTTAGCCTTCTCTTCTTCAGTCTGAACAAACTTGGCATTCTCTGCCTTTCCTGATATGTCATGAGCTCCAGCATGCTTATTATAGCAGTGGTCCTTCCCTGGGCTTGCTTCTGTACATCCAAAACATTTATTTCAGAGCCACAAACTGTACACTGTACTCAACTGTGGTCTTGCAGGCGCTGAATAGAGAGGGAGAAGCACTTCTCTCAACCTGCTGGCTACAATCTTGTTTGGCTCCATTTTAAAAAGAACCGGATCTGCTTGGCCGCCTTAGCTACAGGGGTGTGTTTGCTGACTTATGTTTGATTTCATGTTCATCAGACCTGCAAATCTTTTTTCTACAAAGCTGCTTTCTTGCACATGCTGTGGCTTTTCCTCTCCCAGATCCATTGTCCTAGGATTCATCTTTTAATATTTGCCCTGGATATTCTCTCCAGATGGATCTGATTGGCTTTCTAAGGTTAGCTCTGTAAGAGCAGGGAATGATCTTTTTCATACTAGTGAGAGGAGCAGTCTTGTTTCAGGATGTGGAAACAGACCAAGGCAGTGCTTTGCTTACCAGGAATAGAAATGAGAACAGCGTGGAGGCTTGAGTCGAATAATGTTAGGTCTTTTTACTAGTTTATTAATTCTTCTCTGATGCTTTTTTCTTATTTTTTTTTTCCCTGTGCAATATTTGGTATTTTTCTTCCTTTTTCCTTAGATCTCTGCCCAGGAAAGTAGAAGAAAAAAGAAAGAATACATGGACAGTCTGGAAAAAAAGTAAGCCAACCTCCTTCCTGTTTCAAGTGGGCCAATAGCACTAGTTGCTGGACTGGGATGGGATCCAGCTGTTGATGCTGGGACTGCTTTGTGCACAGAGTGCCAGCTGCCATCTCGTGGTTGTGACTGAGAAAAGGCCCTTCTTCTGGCTTCTGCTTGTACGTGTGCTGGGCTGCTGCATTCATAACTGTGTCTACCTCCAGCAAGTTGCTCATGTGCCAACAGAGACTTTAAACCTTAAGTAAGGCAAGACCCACTTGCTGTCAGCCTCTCCCTCATGCAGCTCTGTTGGCCTCCTGGGTAGGCGGTGTCCAGGGGAAGGCGGATTCAAAGTGAATCTATTCTGTCGTCTAGTGCAGATGGATACAGAAATAGGAAGTGGGTGAGTCAGGACTGCTTGGGAAAAGAAGCAGGACTCGGGAAAACAGCATGTGACCCATCGACTTCCTTTAGTGAGAAGGAGCCAAACCCCCAGTTAGTGATTTATATCCCAAGTTAATTTTTCTTCCAACAGACAAGTATTCTAGCATTTCTTTTATGTACTTCAACAGATGGATCTGTTAAACCCTGTGTACCATCTTTGGTGATATCCTTGATGTGATTTCCTTTTTGTCTTCTCATCTCTTTATGGATGAGTCTTGCTTTCTCAAAGTGATCTTGGGAAATTAGATACAGATTACATACAGATATCAAAGCTGTTTCCCTTCACCTTTTTCCTTCTTAAAGCTATTCTGGTTGGTCATGTTTGTCTTTGTGGAGTCCCATATTGTTACTTATATTTGTTTGCACTTCCTTTTACTTATATGGTATGCCATGTGATAACCAGCTCTAGTTTAGCAGGTTTCTGGCGGGCAGTGTGGAAATGATCATGCTGTTGTAAATGAATCTGCCTGGCTTATCAACACCCCTAAACCTGAAATTTGAGGATCTGATTTCAGAAGCTTGGAGTTCATTAAATTGCTTGGTACCTCATCCTAGCAACGAAATGCACGCATTGAACACCTTTGCACAAAATACTTGCTAGCAACATAAATATAGCATGTTCTGTGACTTTCAGAGTATCTGTTCCATGGCCTGGTGCTCAGAGAAAGTCTGAGCAAGGTCTTTGCTGTTGCTATTTCAAGGGTTAAGAAGTAGCGACAGCCCATCCTGAATGAGCTACAACTGCTGGGATTGGTTGAGCACTGCAAACAGGTGCCCCACAGCTAGCAGTATCTTTTGCAGTTGTCTTCTATGCCCTGAAGTGTGTTTTAAGTTTATTAAAGTTCGTTGGTGTAACTTTTCATTAAACATAGGCAAGATCATAAAGGTCTCTGAAAGCATGTTTAATAAATGACTGGATTTTTTACATTCCTCTTTCTTTCCTTGTGCTGCCTTCAGAGTTGAGACTTGTTCAAATGAAAATAGTGAGCTGCGCAAGAAGGTTGAAGTCCTGGAGAATACTAACAGGTAAGGCACAACGGAAATAAAACAAAACTGTAGCATGATATTACAATGAAGAGTGAAAATCTGCAAGTTAAGAGATCAATTGAAATGTGAAGAATAGCTCTATCTGATCTGGTTAATGTCAAAGAAAAATTCAGAAGGCCAGTTATTGTAACTACAGTGTGATGTAAAGCATAGAGGCTTTTATGTCAGGTCTTAAACTATCTCCTTAGCCTGTGGTGTGCTTGAGTAATCTTTTAGCATGCTTTGAGTTCTTTTCTTGCCCAAGGAAATGGTTAGTGACACGTAACAAACAAAAAACTGAAACCCAACTCTCCAAATTGTTTTTATTTACTGAAACGCTGTTTTGATGGGAGACCTTAACCTGGAGTGTGACACTTCCAGAAATTACAGTGCTGGAGCTCAAGAGTCATTCTAAGTTCCTTTTGGACTACTCTATGTCATTGCAATTATTGGGCACCTTTCTAACCATCTCACACCCCAGAATTTCTTTAATTTGGAGGGGGAAAATCAACTTCTAGTTTCTTCATTTCTGAAGACATGAGTGACTCGATGGCTTTATCAAAGGGCAGATGCCAGAAACTGTTCAGTACCTGAGCTTTTAATTGGACGTTAGCTGAGAGTGGGGTATCGGTCATGGCTTGTGATCAGTGTGTTCTCTAATGATGACAAATTCCACTGAGCAGGTACTAGATAAGCCCGCTGTTAACATCCTCTAGCTAGAGGCATTTGTAGTGATGCTCGAATATTGCCATTGAACATGATGGTAGCACTAAAGTGTGGGAGGAGGCTGGGTTTTGAAGATAAGACCCACGATCATGGAAGATGGCCCCAGAGCTTGTCTGGAAGCCAATGTATTGCTAATTGAGTGGCATGTGTTGTTTCTAATCTCCGGATCCAATCTCTAATTTCATGGAGCCAGACCCTGTAGCACTGTAATTTGCTGAAGAGTCTCCCACACACTGCTCATGCATAAAGACATCTGCTGCTTGTTTGAAGAGAGCCAAGCCATTTCTGCACCTCCTGTATCTTCCTCCAGGGTTTTACATAAAAGAACCAGGAATTGTTCTGTACTTGTGGAGTAGGGTTTTCTCCCCCAGAATCTGTCCCAGGAGGTGCTGAAGCCGGCTGCTCTAAGGAAGGGTACAGCTGTGGATGAACTACTTGGGATCAACATGTTTGTCAAGCCTAGAGTTGCTGGCCAGCTGTTTTTGTCTCAGAGCTGGTGCAGATGCAGTCATGAGCACAGCTTTGTATGTATCGTCCGTCCTTTTAGTCAGGCTCTTTAACATCTTCTCTATTGTTTGATAATCTTAGTTCTCTCATGCTAGGTACTGTAAAAATATTTAGCTAAGTGATATTATCTCCAAATCTGTGGAGGTAACGTGGGATGAGTTGAATTGTTTTCTTCCCTCTGCATTAGCATCGATACTGATTTGGAACGTTCTGCAGAGAAGCAGATGTTCCTGACCCTCTGCACAGAAATTCTTGTAATTCATGGTGATGCTGTTTTGGTTCTTTAGATACAAATTGTACCTTAAAAGCTGTTACAACTTCAAATTGAAGTACTGAGAAATTTGTGAAATTGCCTGATTTCATCAAGCCTGAATTATGTAACATACCACATTACAGATTTTGGGTTTTTTTGACTTAACCCTAAAGGACTACTTTAGTGTGTAATTGTGCAATGATCTCATTCAGAGAATGGTTCTAGGCCCTTGTTTAATGTACATTATCCACTTCTTATGGTGAATTCAAAGTGTCTGGTTTCCTCAGTGGTATTTGCACAGAGCCTTGTTGTGGCATCCAGGAACTGTTCAACTTCTCTTCACAGCATCCTATGGCTGGTACTTCCAGCTATGTCCATAGCTACTCCTATATACAGTCAGGAATCAAAGTTCAAAGTAGTGATGGTTAAAATGATGCAGTGTCAGTTTAGTTTTGGATGCCCAAATTTAAATGTTTTGGATTTTATTTGTCCAAGTACGAAGCACACAGTCATACACACATGTATCTTACTTAATATGCCCAAAGAGGAGCCTCAGTTGACTTTAGTTGCAATTTTGAGTATTCGATGCAGTAAAAAATGAAGTCGTTGAGGTTGAAGGCCTTATCTAAAAGTAAATCTACAAACATTAGACCTGTTCTTTTGTTGTGAAAGTCGTAGGAGTGGAAGCAAGATAACAGGAAAATAGCTGAGATTACATGTAAAAATGTTCGTGCATTTAGTGTGGATGAAGACAAAGTTGCTTTTTTACCTTGTTGGAAAATTGGATTATAGCCGCTTACTGAAACGTTCATGCACATGTATGTGCTGTCAGTCAGTATCATGTTTTTATAGTCTGGCTTGAGTTGAAAGGAACTGAAGGGCAATTTCCAAAGCTATTGAACAGCACAGTTTCCTTTCAGCATGTGCAATCAGTTTTTTAGAGCATGTTATTCTATATATAGAATGCGTTTTGCACAGAAAAATACCTAAGGCTTCAGGGAAACCCTGCTTGCATTTCAAAATCTGGCTCCAAACCATGGAAACATTAGAATTTCTTCTGGTAAAAATATTCCTACATTATTCTCAGCAACATGAAAAAATTTAGAGAAAAATCTTCCCTGAGAGCCTGACTTAGCCTGAAACTCTGGATCT